>VZTI01002336.1:1757122-1929251 GCA_013397865.1 Struthidea cinerea | reverse complement strand
TTGAGAGACACAGTTTTTACACTATAAAAGATTCACTAAAGTCACCACTAGGCAGAAGCCTAGTACACTCCGAAAAAAGGTGTCCGAAAACTTCTCCCTGACGTCTGGACGCAGATTTCGTGGTTACTTCTCTGGAGATTGAGTGAAAGGACCTTCTATGTGTGCTCCATCAGCAATTGGATGGTAAGATACATTGAATCCTAACTTATACTATTTCTTCGCTAGCTGTAAGTGAAAAAGGTACCTTATCGTGCACTGTATGTTATACTACTAGTAGTGTCTTCCTTCGTTTTTATTCCTGTGTAGTATTAATTTGCTTTAAGTCTTTATGCCTGTGAGTTTTCTTGTCTATTAATAAATTCATTCTATAATAGACAGAATCAGTCATCATTAAAAGAACTTACGAACGAGAGTGGGTTTTGGGGTGCTGGCCGCCTCAATAAAGATACTACCTGCTGCCAGAGGCCTGGGCAGGAGGTAGGATTAATCTAAACCCCACATCCGATTCGTGACAAAGTTGCTGAATTCTTCATCAGTATATTTTACTAACCTCCATTTGATCTCTGGATGTACGTATATTATCCATACCATTCAGTAACACAAGTAGTATTTTTCTCACAAATTCTTAAAGCGCCTCGAACACTTTAAACATGGCATCAAGGTGAATTATATATCAGGTGAATTGCTCTCATCTAGTCAGTTCTTTCTTGTTATTTTAATTTATATTTTACATTTTCAAAATACATATATATCATAGGTTCCTCATACTAGTGGTTTCCATCCACCACCCAGTAAACGTTAATATACATGCCAACATTTTGGTGCACAGTTCTGTTTGCAACAGACTTCACAAAACTACTCATATATTAGAAAAAGAATCCACAGTGAAGGAATTTCACTGAATTAAAAAAACCCACCACATTGACAGACTGTATTTACATCATCCCTACATGGGTGGCCTTATTTTGAGGACTCTTCTTTTTACCATAACTCTGGCTGAGCAACGCTATTGATTTCAAAAACTATCTGTGCAAATAACAGCAGAAGTCCACAGTTCCTGGGATCTTTCATTCAACCTGCATTGCCACTCTCTTCTTTTATGCATTTCACTTTCAGCTTAATATGAACATTTACTGAACGCCCCCTTTCAGGCCTTTGCAGCATTAGATGAATCTGAGGATAGCCTAAAGCCTTTCTTTAGATTTATGCTAAATCTCTAGGTGTATTGTATTTGAAAATAGCCACATTAATTTATTTTTTCTTCATTTTATTCTGCATCAATGTGTCTCTTAAAATCACACCTGCTTAAATACAAAAAGAAAAAGACAGTCTTCTTGTTGAACATCTTATCCATAAATATCCTTTTAAACTAATAGCAGTCTGGTCTATGATTGAAGGCTCATAACCCTTCTTTTTCACTCATGACCAAGTTGCCTTTTATGTGCTTTATCCAGTGCTATTACACGGCAATGGAAAAGCTGTTTAATATTATTGTTGCAAGATCAGAGCTCAGACCTCTAGAATAAATTTTCTTCTTATATATGGAGGGAATGAAAGAGGAAAAGAATAGGCAGTTTTAAAGACCAAATTACATTTCAGCAAGCTTTTATTTCAAACCAAACCAACAAATTAAATTTCATGTCTCAGTTCACCAGTGTTTAAAATGGCTTGCTAATATGGATTCCCACCTTTACAGGAAGATTTTGTAAAGCTAGACTTTGACCTTCAAAAACGACTATATATATGTGCTTTACAAAATACTGAAATCTTACATAGAAGAGATTCTGATCAGTAAAAAATCTGGCACAGCAGTACAGTGAAGACCCTAAGTGGGTAACGTATTCAAGCAGGACCCAAAAGCTTCAACTAGAAATGGGATAGATATCACCTCTCCCTTGGACGTAGTAAAAAAAATTCAGAATTCTATTATTTTTGGGATATGTTGATTTTTCCCCATACATGGAAAGCTAGAGAAACCAGTTTCACTGCCTGTTTTCAAGCAAAGAAAGTCCTGCCCTAGTATCAGAGTTTATGGCATTTATTTTTAACTTCGGAAGGAAGTATAAGCACTCTCTAAAAGGCAACACCTTTAGTCAGAGCACACTGTTGACTGAAATTATAAACAGGTGATAATTAACAATTATCTTCAGTAAAGCATTGTCTGGGGTATTCATATTACAGATCCCAATTCTCCTTGATTGCAAGCTGCTAGGAAATTACATGGATTTTTTTCATTCTTTTTAGCAACACAATTTAATCTCTGATGGGATAGTGAAGGGTTCTCAAATCTTGAGTAAGCAAGACCAGATTTTTACAAGTACCATGAAAGACAGACTTTAATGAATGCTTAAATATATTATTCATTGCAATCCCTTTCCCTTTTTAATTGAATGTGAAGACTTCTGAAAAAATGGGTATTTTGTTGAAAAAATTCAATACTTATTAGTTTATAAAATAGAAGTTGCTGCTTTGGGTTTGTTTTTTTTTTTTTTTTTTTGGTTGAGTTTGATCTGAGTTTTTAAACAGTTTCTGTTGATAATTTCACTTAGTATAACTTCAAATAACTTTATATAGTTTTGTATTTGGCATTTTCTGAAGGCATGCAAATAGAAGAAGGAATTTCGATTTGTAAAAGAATAAATGCTTCTAAATCTTTCAGGCATTGAAGGGTAATTGACTTCTAGTTAAAACCAGATAAATGTAGAAAATAATTACATTTTATATGGAAACAATGCTGAAGGACTAAACAATGTAAATATAACAGATGTTACCAAGATAGTGATGGAGAAGAAGAACAGAAGAAAATAAACTGATAACCTGAAAAACCTGTTACCTTCTTCCTTCTCTTAGACCTGCAGGTGAAATTAGTGGCATGAGCTGTCATGGTAAGAGTGCTATCCTTGACCAAGAGGAATATGTGTAGAGATTATTATCTTCATCTACTGTTCAGACTCACTAAGGAACTATGATGGCCCAATTAAGATCTTGATCACTCTTTCAGGAGAGTGGAATTCAGTACACAGACTTAGTTCTATGATCTTGAGGAAACACCCAAGTTGGAAACCCTTAATAATCAATTTAAGAATGGCCAGTTTCCATTAGAAACTCTATATTCAGTTTTTCTGTCTATTAAATAAGTATCCTTGTGTATTGATTTATAAATTCCTTGGAGAAATTATCCTTTACTGTATGACTACAAAGCACTTGGTATAATGAATTCACACTATCAGTCAGGGCATCAAATATTATAACTGTGCACACTCTTTTGCAAATTATAAAACATACAGGAAACTACTCTTTTAAGCAATCTTAACAGCCATAAATTTTGTTCAGCTCAAATGCAGCTCAAATTGGCCATATGCACCATATGCATATGAACTGGTGAAATTGCATCCCTATGCAAAGTGAAATCCTGCTGAATAGTTTGGAATTAGTTGAAAAGACAAACTTGAAAAATGACTACTATTGTTATCATAGATAAAACAGCTTTTATTCCTCAGCATGAAGTCGTGTGGTAGGGGTCATTCCTTTGGTCAGCTGGGGTTAGCTGTCCTGGCAGTATCTCTTCCCAATTTCTGGTGCACCCCCAGCCTACTCACGGGATGGCAGCACAAACAGCAGGATAGACCTTGAGGCTGTTTAAGCACTGCTCAGCAATAACTAAAAATCTGTGAGTTATCAACACAGTTTTGGTCACAAGTCCAAAGCACAGAACCATAGAGCTGCTATGAGAAAAATTAACTCTCAGACAGATCCAGTACAGGTATTTAACCTTATTCAAAACCCAACAACATTAGCTCCTTTCTTGAAGGCCACTATGCAGCTGTGGTTTCATAAAAAAAAAAATTATGCCTAATTTAATGCATTTTTTCAAGTTTCCATTTATACTTTTTTCTTGAAATGACCTTAGAATGACAATGGGATGATTCTACCTTAATTTGAAATTTATTTGCCCAGTGACTGATTATGGCAACAAAATAGACCCTTTGACTATTTGTAGACAATTTGTACATAAGCTGCCTGAAAACCTGAACAACTTTGCTTACTTAAAGATTTTATTTTCAAGCCTTCTTACAGCATCTTCAGCTTCCATTAAGATACACTGTAAAAAAAGGGGATACAGAGGGAATTGCATTAAAAGTCAATGGCCTGTACACAAAGCATAACCTATTAATTCACAATTCAAGGAGAAGAAAAATCTTCTTGGCATTGCAAGAACTGAAGAGCTTTGTATGCTTGCATCTTTTTCTCAAAATTACATGAAGTTCTATCTTAAGGTAATTTTTGTTTACTGGTTAATTTTGAACAGACACCACAGAAGGACAGATAATGAAACATTGTTTAGAACGCAGAGAGTTATCATCTAAATCTACAGAGAGCATATGAAGATGAGATGGTACTAGACATATGTCTGGCATGGGAATGTTGACTTTATTGGCAAACCGTACAGTAGAGAGTTGCATAAAATTTGCCTGCCCACCAGTGATGCAACATGTCTGCTTCAGTATCTGCAGTGCAGCTTGTACATATGAACTACTTCCAGTGGATTCCTTTCGTACTTACTGCTATTAATTTAGTGACATTCAACATGCCAAGGACCACTCCCTTTAGGAGCTGACATGTAGGTGTCTGCATGTGTGCTGGGCATGCAATTCAGTGAACAGTACCCAGAGTGCTAGTCGGTACACCAGGTATAATTGTCTGCCTCAGTCAGAAAGACTCATTAGACACCACGGACCCCACTGATTGAACTGGCTGGGTGTCCAGTGACGGTAATGAGAGCTTGAACCTTTTGCTCACTTATAGAGAGACCTAAATTCTTGTGCATTAAATGTCAAGAGTCCAACATATGAAATCTAGGACACAACTTATCCTAAAGAAAACATCAAAACAGGTCTAGCAAAGCAGTGCTCTGAAGTGACAGATTTTCTGTTTTGTCTATAAAGTGAGTCTAGGTGATGGTTAGCTCAGACAACCATAGCTATAAGACAAATTCTTCCCTGGCTGATTAGCCTGGACTTTAAATTCAGATTTTTAATCCAATTCTTGTTTTTTCAACTTTTCGTACCCATCTTACTATATTTTTGAGTAGAGGATGCTCAAAACTTCTGATTCATAAACTGCTGAGGTGGAAATTGTCCAGATAAATTCTGCTTTTGGTCTCCAGGGTAACAGCAGTTTCCCAAAACAGTTATGTGACATTCTTAACAAGTATATCAAACCACTGGTCATGTTTCATATTATGTATAATATGCCTCTAAGCAGAACACACAAGAAAAGAAATCTGAAATAATTTTAGCCTCCTGTGAGGCAATTTGTAGTTTTATAATACAAAATTTTCTTCTTAACTTTGTACTCTGTTATATTTAGCCTGACGTATCTAGTTAGAAGAAGAAGATACACGATATGTTAAATTTTAATAGTTGAGAAAATTTTCACTGTATATAAAATTGCAAAAAAATCACTTCCTTCATAATTCTATCCCATATTATTTTTTTTGGTATTCCTAATGGTTTGCTTAATATTTTGACTAATATAATGTGATTTTCACTCTTCTCTGCTGTTGTCCACTAGAATACTCTAGGTACCTGTAAGATGCTTCTAAAATGTATTTACATCTTTATGTTCTGCAAAAGATTATTTCTTCTTCAGGAATACTCTGATAAGATCCTTAGATTAGGCTGAGAGAAAAAAACAAAGTATTCCTGATCTCGAGTCCCTTAAGACTCGAACCAAACTTTGCAAAATTTTTTAGTTGTTAGTCAGTAGTCACACCGCAATAATTAAGCAATGGCATTGTGAACATTGTATGCTCAGCTAACCTTTTGTTTTACTGAAAAGGGAAGACAATCCCAAATTAAATGGGCTGTTTGGACAATAGCCACCAGGAGTGATATCAGCAGAACTGAGCAGTAACTGGGGGGAAGGTAATTCCAGCAGTGGGACACAATGACCACCAACTCATTGACCACCTACTGAAAATGGGCCCCAGACTCAAAGGGAAGGAAGAAATGTGGACTAATCACCACAAGACTTGAGAGGCATAACTAACAAATAAGGTACTAATTAATAAAAAAAATACATAATTTGTAACCAATGAATGCTGATGACTTTGTTTTTTAATAGTGTAAAATTTTGATGATTAGGGAGCCAGCCTTTCATGGGTTATCTCTCAGCTCCCTACTTTGCACAAGCTAGAATAAAAGTCAAAATAATTCACCTCAGTGTGTGAGTTGGCACTGCCCACAGGGTCACAAGCCCGCATTTGGTGGTCACTACAGCAAGGTACTGCCCATAATGCACACACAAGATTGATCTTGTCACAGTGGTGGAAATCACAGTAAATATAGTCTAGCTGGAAGACAGTCTATTGGGAAATGAAGCAGTCCAGCCATAGCTCTACATGAAACTAGTGGCTTTAGAGAACAGCATTTCTGTTTCAGGCGGCCACCATTTAGTTCAATCTATTCTGAAAGGAAGTATATTTGTGTTATTCTGTGAAACTGTGCAATGGTAGGCGTGGGTGGATACACACACGTACTCACGCCCATGGACACACTGACTACATCCAACGAGGGAAATGTAGACCAGCCTTCATACACTCATAATGAACAATGATGTAGCACAAAGAAGTCATAGATCAGCTGTATTTTAACATCAATATCATTAAGGCTATTGTGTTTTAATTGATTATGCTTTCTAAAACATGAATTTAACCACCTTATTCACTTTTCTACTGCTGAGAGCTATTACTGTTGTTCTATTAGTCTGGATATACTCATAGGACATTTATAATAAGTTGTTTTGATCTTTTTTTTACTCCTTAATTGTACTGTGGGTGAATTTCAAGGTCAATATGGAAAATCAAATGTGAATACATCTACAAAGTGTGTAAAGCTTATCCAGTCATAGCTAGAGAAAGACACTCACTCCCTTCAGTTTCTTGTTGATCTCTAAGTTGGTTATGGCAGTTGCACTTCTATATCTGAGGTTATACAGGGAAAAAAACCCTTTCCAGACTGGGATGTCAAATTCACTGCTTACAAAAGGACAGGTAATAGGTCATTACTGAGGATTAGGACTCACATCAGATGGATGTTCTATTGTCTCAACTTGTGGATGGCCCATTGTTGTGATGTTTGGATAAGAATGGAAATAAGATCCACAAGTAGAGGATAGGTTTGGTATCACATTTCTAGTCAAGCAAGTTAAACAAGCAAGGAAAGGATATTCTGACAGTTTAACAAAATTACTTAAAAAGTTTAAGCCAACAGGCCTATTTATTAGGAAAAAAATCTACATGTTTTCCCAAAATAACTTTATGCAGAAAAAATGATAGTTAAAATTCATTAATTCCATTCTTCCCAGGTTCCGATCTGCTGACAGCAGTGGAATTATGCTACTTTAAACTCTTTACATTAATATAACCTAAATAGAAAACTACAATTTTTACTAAGATATGCTGCAATAAATTATAGAATTAAAATCCTTTACAAAATTACATTAATGCTCCTTTACATATAGGGAACGCATCATGTTTATTTAATCTCTGAGAAAGAAAAGGTTTGCTTGACAAAGTCAATTCTTATTGTACTATCGTGTTATTTTAAGTTATTGAAATGCTGCCACGTATTTTTAATACAGATCATTAATTTTCAAAGTCTGCAGGTTAGAGGCAGCAAATTTCTATAATCATGCATGTAACATTATTAGAATCTTTTACTTTTGCTGATTTCAGCATGCTTAAAACCACACAACACAGCCCTAAGCAAAATATGAACGATCTAGCAGAAAAAGGACAAATAATTATTATTTTTTCCAACAATGAACTTTCTGTTTTTGTAGCTGGAGCTCAAATGATTAATGGTAACATATTTTTTTGTCTTGTAGCTTTAATATAAAGTCAGAGTCAACAATATATGTGTGACATGGGACCGTTCTAAGGAATTTTGCAGATTTAAATATGAAGCTACTAATGCACAGAACACTGAAGTTACTTTTTTACAGGTAAAGATATAATACTTATGGGGGTTTTCTTTTAAATAAAGTACAAATACTACAGCTCAAAGTACATTGATTAACTTAGCCATTCTATCTCAATCTCTTTAAACCCATCTATCACTTCTATAACTGCTCTCATGAGCTTGGCGAGCCTGGTGCATGCTGCTGATTTGATGTGGTTTTAAGTATGATACTGTGGATTGTGGGAGAAAAAAATAAAAAGAAACTCTAAAACTAAAATTCCCAAGCTGGCTGCATTCTTCTCAGTATGAATATGGTGAGGGATCAGGGCTGAGACACAGAAGCTGCTTTAATCCCTGAAACATGTGGGGGCCAGTCACACTGATCTTTCTGCATTTGTGTGGACAGGAAGACCCAGGGATTGACTGGAGATCTCCCTGTGAGGGAGAGGAACTGGCTGCCCTACAGTGATAGAGAACCTGACAGGGCTCACGAGGCTCATCCTGGCAGTTGCTGCTGATGTGAAAACCTCCACTGATGATGAGTGCACTGGCCTTGGGGGCCAAAAGAGCAAGGGAAGGATGACCATAACAACCAGGAAAAGGACGGAACATAAAAAGTGTATGTTTTAAAATGTTAACTACATTATTATTCTTTCCTTTTCTGTTACGATTAGATTGAGATACTCTTAAGATATAAGTTATAATAAAAATATTACTTTTAAGATATAAGTTATAATAAATAAATTCTGTAATTTAGATATAGGTGTGCTTCCACTTTGACCATAAACAAAATTTTGAGCCTAACACATTTTCACATAAATATCCTTCTTTAATTTAGCCCCACATTGAAAACTTCTAAGTCATTACCATAATCCCCAGAATGCAGTACCCATTGACTATTTTTTCACCACTTACCTTGGTTTCTATATCATATCATAAAAGTAAGTATTTCTCGTAGGATGCTTTGACTGCATTCACCATGGAAACATTTTCAGAGGTAACATTGCTGCAGGAATGCTGGTGGTCATTTAAAGAAATACATGATATAAATACACAAAAATAACTGTAAGTATGCAATTCCACTTCAAGTTGGTGCACTAGATGTTGATTAATTTTATCAGAATTCATATTTCTGCCCTTTAACATAGTTAAAAAGACAAAGAAAAAGGCAAAATAGTTTTCATTTGTTCATTAGTAACTCTTAGAGACCAAATCAGAAATCCCACAGATGCTGATATTCCACTGGACACTATAATGCCAAATGGAAAAGAAATACCATCGTGCACTGTGTTTGAGACATTGAACGCACAGCAAGACTAGGGAAATGACACCACATCCTCATTAATGTGTTGCAATTACAATAGGCTACTGGTAACTGAAATTCCTTTAGTTGCTTGTCAGTGTGCCCAGCTTGAAAGGAGAAGCTCAGATATGAGTCTGCAGAGAAAAATCTTGCTGCTTGAACATGGTTCTTTATAGGAAGCTCTTAGCATTTACACTTTTTATATAGGCTTGTTTTGTTTTGCTTTGCTTGCAGCTAAAAGTGGTGCTCAGTAGGGATTATTTCTTATTCAGCCTGTTAAAAAATACAGTGAACATTCAGGAAGGGTATACAAATTCTCAGTTAAGAGAAAAATTTCCCCAGGCTGTTTTTATTTTTTTCTCAGTCTCACATAACAAATCCATAGTCTACATCAATGCAAGACAGAGGAAATATAATTTACGGTTTTATTATTGGTTTTTTGTGGATGACTTTTCTATGTATTCTGCAGTTTCTATCAGTCATGTTCATTTCTCTAATGAGTATGTAAAGCATGTGGGATTTGAGTCTTAGAAATGGTTTAATTTTTCTTTTAATTATACCTTTTCAATAAAAACATAAATGAACCTTGTTGATGAAGGGATCTTTTATGCACAATTCACGACAGAGCATCAAGTGAAGCTTCACATTGTCACCATGAGAACTTATTTATTAGCTGTTTTCCAGTGCCCATGACTAGAAATTGTGTATTTTAAAAGACTGTATCCCCTTTTTGAGGGAATTATGATTTTGATATGCAACCTATGGCTAGCAATATATAGCCTCAGACTTTTGTGTCCATAGAAAGTAGAGCTCATCGTGTCACACTGGTTTGTTCATGCAGAATTAATTATCCGTAAAGGGCAAAAAGAAGGGAAGACATTGGATACTGAGCATGTGTAAGTTTATGAGGTTATTTGACCACTTAGTTAAGGCTACCATCCCTTTAGATAAAATCCAAATTTTATTGTCTGTCACAATTTTTCAACTCAGAGGTATCTGTTCCTAGAGGTACATAGTAGTTCAATTCAAGATATGGGAGATGGTTTGACTTTAATTTGTACTAGAGAGTTCTAGTATAACACAAAAGGAACAAGGTAAATTAGACATGGTGAAGATACATAATAATTCTCCAGTAGTAACTTTTGTATCAGATTCATTTATTTTATGAATCAGAATGAAATTTCCTCTGGGCCAGAATCTAGAATCTAGAAATCAGCTAGTGCTCTTTGGTCCTTGTCACATCCTGACAAACCACCATCAGGAATAATGAGTCTGAGACCAGAAAGCAGAATGCAATTTTGTCAGGAAGACATCTCGAAGAAGTCAGAATGTTTTACCAGGGATCTGATGCCAAAAGGTGCTGCCATAAGAAAAGTTCTGCCTTAAATACAAACACAATCAAATATATTTTGCAGCATTAGTAGTGCATTTAATTTACAGTTGTCCGATTATATTTACAATATGACTTAAATTTAATGTCAGTGATCAATTTTATAGAACAATATAGCGAGGTACAAAATACAGCTACACATTAGAAAGCCGATAAAGTCTAGTTCCTGATTTTCTAATCAGTTTTCATTTTGCTAAATAATGAAAGACATCAGCAGCATGTAGCTGTTCAAGCATCTATAGCTCCAGGTATAGCCATTTTGAAAAGCTATTTATTCATCACATTTTCCCTATTCTTCATGACTTTTTTCCTAATTGGCAAAACAATAGTAATAACACTATTTTACAATTATCCTTGACTTATATTAAATCTGTGCAACTGAAGTGACTTTTAGAGACCTATTTCTGAATAACTGCAATCTGATTGAGGCTCTTTTCCCTAAAATAACTGTTCTACTATTTTTTTTTTTCAGAGTTGGTTCTTTATTAATCTTAAAATGCAGGGGAAAAAAAAACAAAAAACAAACAAACAACAAAAAACCCAACCAAAACCCATCCCCACACAGATGAGAAACTATCTCCCAAAACTTTTTATTAGAACATATGATTTTCATAACTCAAAAACACTCCGCGAGAATATCAGAGTGTTTGTCCTCTAAACAGTTGTGCTTGCTCTAATCTTCCCAGAGTAGTGAAGTAAAGAAATCTGCTGAAGCACATGTTTCTTTAGGAGGAAATTTGCTAAATAATACCAGATGGTTTTCTCTGACTCAGTAGATCAGTCTTAGGGTGCAGGGAACAGGAACACCCTAGAGCATTATAGTCCTGTTTCCTCGAGGGTTGTGCTGTGTGTGTTCAGAAGTACAGGTAAGTCACAGTAGGTGCTTCATTGATTAAGCATGAAGAGAGTAATGAAAGTGCTTTGATCCCTGCAGCACCTACTCTAAAATCCCTTGGGATCTCCAGAGGGCCACTGCTTGTTTTCCCACTCTGAGGATTATCTTTAAACCAACTGCTCAATCACCACTGTCTTTAACAGCCACTTAAGAGCTGGCTTTTAAGGCAAGGCATGAAAAGGAATTTTTTTTTCCAAGTCTAACACACAATTTAGGATCTAGTTCTAGTGTGATAGAAGCAAGCAGAGGCAATTGTAGCTGCAGTAGTTTATAGCATAGCTCAGTTTTGCTTTTCAAATACATTTTCATTTACATGTGACATAACTGATCTGTTTCTGGTGTCCAAGAGGACAGTTGGCACTGTCATCATCTTTGGAGCAGTGTGCAAGAAACTCAGAGACGTATCAATAGTTCATATCAGGGTGGGAGAAAAATTTTGTGAGGAAAACACTGCTCTGTAGGGGTTGTCTACAAAGTGTCTCATCACCAAGTGTTTTTCAAAAGACTGGGCTGGATGTGAAGGAATATCAGGCTCCCACCATGCCACTGGTTCTGCAGTAGTATCATGAGAACTGTTGAAGGCATTCAACATCAGTGTGGGAGAACCACAAATCTCTCCTCAAGGTTAGGCAATGAAACCAAATGAATATTTGCCTACAACTTGGTTGTAAACCCCATCACAGTGTAGAAGGCAAAATTTTCTTTTATCAGAAAACAAAATCTGGACCTGAGAGTTTTGACAAAATGAGGACTCTACAGGAATGGCTGAGAGGGATAAAGCTCTGTTAATTTATTTTACAATCCTATAGGTTTTAGTAGTACAGCTAGAAAGTTGAGTAGGCAAGATGATCTTCATGGTGCCTAAAAATTTACTTTTCAGGAAATTGTCCAGCCACACAGCAAAAGAGCACACGGGATGAAATCACCAGCTGCTGTATTTTAGAATGGAATAGAATAGAATAGAATAGAATAGAATAGAATAGAATAGAATAGAATAGAATAGAATAGAATAATATCTTTGATGGATGGTTTCCATACACTCACAATGCATCTACTTGGCCACTGCTGAAGGATTTTACTCAGGGAAATTAAAGTTAGAAGTAATTTGAGGTTGACTAGGGAAGTAACATTATGTCTGGGAACCAATAAAGATCAGATTACAGGAGAACCAGTAGGTTTGGATGAGCAGTTTATGCAACATTTTTTCTCACCAGTGGTAAAAGTACTCAGCATAACTAAAATACAAATAGCAAACTTCAGACTAAACAAAGGCGGGAACTGCTTTTTTATGGTAGGTGTTTTCATTGTGATATTTGAGTTTGGAGCTACAGCTTTAATGCATTCCTTACTACATAATAGAATAAAATAAGTGATTTTTTCCTTAATTACAGAATCAGTGAACATGCAACAAGCAATTCACTGAGTGAAGCTAGACATTTCATCTTATAATTAAACATTTTGACACTGTGAAAGGGACAATTTTATGCTGCTTGATTTATTTTCAATCTGTCAGGGAAATCATGGTGTATTGTCCTTTCAGGACAGCTACCAGGAAGCCCTAGAACTGTTACTAAGGATGTTGTAAATGTGACCAGCACACTACCATGAAAATTTTCCTTATGTTTTCATTAGGAACTCTAAAGCCCAGGGATGGTAGTGAGAGATTGGGATTCACATTATGTTTGTGATACACATTTCTGGAGCAAGCCCCTTAATTCTCAGCAGGTGATTATAACCCCATTCTTTGCGCACCTTAGCCAATGTCTGATGGAATAAAGGGGGTTATTTGCTTGTTATCTCATCAGAGCAACAGGGGAAAAGGAGGTGTTGGGTAGGAGGAGTCAGACAACAGGATGTGAGAGGGGACAGACAGCCGCGCACTGCAGGAATACCTGGGTGTGCACTGCTGCTGGATAGGAGACACAATCATTTCCTGCTGGGAGATGTGCAAGCATTAGATGTCAATGTGCAAGCATTAGATGTCAATGTGCAAGCTTTACAAATGGCTGTGTCATCTTCTTGACACAATCCAGCTTTTTGGTTTTTCTGCACCTATGCTTTCTTTCATTGATCCTTCACACATGTCCAGAGAAATTTATTGATGATACTTTGGGAAGCTTCAAATACAGTGTTATGATCAGCTTGTCTGGCAGATCACACAAAGTCTTCTCCCCATGCAAGACACACAGAATATATTTTTTAATTTAGATATTGTAAGCATCTATCTCTCCCATGGGTCTTAACCAGAGGTCAAGATATGAAGTGGGATTGCAAGAGATCTTTATAGTTTAGTGGATAACTGAGGAAAATAGAATGTCTGAGTCAAGTCAGGACTACAACACTGTTATGAATGGATGATGTAGGTTTAAATCAGCTCCTGTCTTTTGCCCAGGCCTCTGGCAACAGGCAGTAGCTGTACTGAGGCGACCAGCACCCCAAGATCTACTCTTATTTGCAAGTTCTTTAATAATGACTGATTCGGTCTATTATAAAATGAATTATTTATTAATAGACACAAAACTAACAGACATAAGACTTAAAACAGGCTATTACTACAGAGGGATAAGACAAAAAGGTATACTAGTATTATACACGTGGAGTTAAAGGTACCATTAAATTTACAGCTAGCTATGAAATAGTATAACTTAGGATTCAATGTTTCTTACCATCCAATCTTGATGGAGTACACGCTGAAAAATTCTCTCTCTCAATTCCTGGGGAAAAGGGCCCTGGAGTTGGTCCAAGGCTCCAGGGAGAAATCTTCTCACACCTTTCCAAGGAGTGTGTAAAAGACTTCTGCTTCTGTGATAATTGAGTGGGCTTTTATAGACATAAGAACCGTGTCTTTTGGTCAAGAATATTTCTATCATCTCTTCCCACATTTGCTTTCCAGACTAAGATGTTGATTCTTATCTGGGGGCGTGAGCCCTTTTGGTGCCAGAGATACCCCATGCTGGGCGTGTGACCCGCCAGAGTTATCTCTTGCATATGCACCAACCATCTGTGGTAGAGAGGGCGTACACATCCTGCCACCAACACCAACAAGAGACGCAGAAAACTATCAGTGTTGGACAAAGAGGCAAGGAGGTTTAGGGAAAAACTTTGTTTCCCCATTTCATTCTGAGACAGAAAAGAAATTTTGTTATAATACGACAGGTAATTTTACCAGTACCCTACTTGCTTCTCTTGTCTAAAAAGTTAACTCAGATTTTCCTTTATCACCTGCACTCTCAAAATTGCTATCCAAGTTGGTAAAATTTTGGATTATACATAGTATGCAATTAAAACTCTCTTATAAGAAGGTGTATAATTTAACTATCTTATACCTATTATGTACAAAATATGGAGGATATATTCAGTGGTGTACAGCTGGTGTACAGAACTCAGTTGGGGTTTGAAAAAACCTTTTCTACCCAAATCATCAAGGGTTGAAGCAGCCCTTTCATAAGGCCCTGAGAGCTGCCTGTGTCAGTGAGTGCCATGTCCCATGAGAAGAATTCTAACTTCGTGTAATTCACAAAAAAAGGAAGAGTTTCTCCACAGCATAGGAAGTGGAAATTGGGAGACGGTAGAATGTAATTATTATTGTTTTCTACTGATAAAGTAACACAGAGCACAAAGGAGTCTCTTCTTGCCTCAGTTTTTACACTTCTGGAAGCACAGCAAATAGACAGGACTTCAGGCAAATCCCTGAGGTGTTAGAACTGATCACATTACCTAGAGACTCTATCAGCGACAAATTCCTTGGAGGTCAAAAAAAAGAAGAAAGACCATAACAAAGTAAAGCCCTAGAAATTGTTTTGCCTCTGCCTTCCTCCCCTCATTCCCTATCTCCACATCTGTGCATTTGTGAGAAAACATGGAAAGAAACAAGAGGAAAGTTGTTTAGAAATGTGTAGCAAGGTTTGGAGCCATTGATACAGTGAATCCATGGTTTATTAAACAAATAAAAGTATTAAAATACAATAAACAAGTTCCCAATCCTGGAAATACTTATGCAGTCATTGAACTCCAAAGGACTGATTACTCATGAGTTTAAAGTTAAGCATATAATTAAATATTTCCACTCTTGAACTTTGAGTCATTCTGATCACTGCTATTTCAAATACCTCCCTATATTTGATGTTAACATGAAGTGGTGTGAACTTTTTTAAAAAGCTGAAAATAATTTGAATAAATGAATTAATATTTCCTTAGAAAAATAAACAGGCATTTGATAAGTATAAAGAGCTTAAAGGGCAAGTTGCTGATTTTATAGGAAATTATGACAATTAAAATGCAATTTGCCTTTTTTATAAAATTTTAAGGCATTTAATACCTACATATTAAATCTCTTTGCTAATGACTTATCAGTTTTAAATACTTTGCAGTAATGACTTATATAATTTCAAGTGGTTATTTTCCATACTTCATTACTTTCCCCCAAATGATCATTGATTTGATAATTAGTTGATATTTTAAAGGCTAAAGACGTGATGTCCTTGAAAATGTTTTAAGTGTCTTGTTCAGGGCAAAAATAAATTATCATCTTTGAAATGCCATTCAGCAGTAATTTTAGTGGGCTTTTTTTAGTCTATTACAGATTGAAAGAGTCTTTCATTTTATATTAATTAGTAGTTTGTGGCAAGATACTCAGAAGTCAACATATTGTACCAAAATTTCATGCAGTAAGATATCTCCCTGTACTCAGCGGGTAGCTGTAATGTATCTTTGAGCAAAGCCCACATTTCACTTGATGTAAAAAGACTTCCAATTTTCACTGTGTCATTTCTCTTCTACTTAACAAATTAACACACTGCATAACTTTCATCCCCTTCCCAGCAGGCAGGATACATTAGTACAACATTTCTCAACCTCTTAGTGAGTTTTTAAAAGTTGTTTCATAAATGTTTTCACCAGACTCTAGGAATTCATCTGACCTCTTTGCAGAAGAACTCCTTGAAGGACAACATCTACCATAGCATAGGAGTTGGAGCACACATCCTTTGAAATAACCCTTCTCTCTTCAATGGAGCTAAAGAACACATTTAACTAACATTTTAACTTGTGTATGTAAACCTATAGACTTGAGGACTAAACTGGGGTAAAGATCTTGTTCAGCAAGAATAAAAGCAGCAAAAGGTTAATATTTTTAACAAAAGACTAAAAAAGTAAAGCAAACTTGTAGTGAATAACTATTTTTTATTAAATACATGACTGTAGATTCTGATTGTGGCTGAAAGGTATTGATTAAACTACAGTGTTAAACAGCTAAAGTGATTAGCAATCAACTCACAGGGGCAAGGTCATGCAGGTTGTCTTTGTCACCAAAGAGTAGATGGTGCCCTCCATAGCACGGGGAGGTGACACTGTTGCTGTGTCACCCAGATTGGAATGTTCTCGAGAGCCACCTATAAGAAAAGAATAAATTATTGATGCATCATTAAACCACAAAATGGTTTGGGTCAGGAGAGACCTTAAACATCACTAGTTCCAGCCCTCCTGCCATAGCCAGGAACACCTTTCTCCAGACCAGGTTATTCAGAGTCCCATCCAGCCTGGCCTGGAACACTTCCTGGGATGGGGCAGCCACAGCTTCTCTGGGAAACCTGTGCCAGTGTCTCACCCCACTCTCAGTAAAGAATTTCTTTCTATTTTAAACCTATCTGCTTTCAATTTAAGGCCATTCCTCCTTGTCCTATCACTACATGTCCCTTTAAAAAGTCCCTCTCCATCTTTCCTGTAGTCCCCTTTAAGTACTGGAAAGCCACTCTAGAGTCTTCCCTCCTCTGACTTGAAACAGCCCAATTTTCTGAGCCTATCTTCATAGGAGAGGTGCTCCAGCCCTGTGATCATCATCAAATTGATGGAATTCTTTGCCACAGAAAGCTTGTGTGAGAAAATTCTGTCATAATCCGATTTCTAACTCTTAATGATGACAACAAGTTTTCCATTTCTTTGTAATATGTAAATTTTTATTTGTCTGTTTTGGAAAGTAAATTAATCTTGTGAATATCTCTAGCAAAATCTCTGGCAAAACAAATCACTTTTGAGTAAAACTGTTGTTTTTTTTATTTCTACAATCTCTTTTAAATAAAAAAAAATGCAAGAAACCTTCTAGAAATTTTGTATTTTCAAATAATTTAAAATAAAATAAGGATCCTAAGTCTTTAAGGTTTTCATGTATCACAATGTTTTGCTAGACTAGAAACATTTATCAATATTTTAAATTAAAACAAGCAGACAAAATTAGAGGCAACACTTGTTGACTTTAGCAAAGGAAAGGATAAAAAGATACGAACATTCACAAGTTAATTAAACACATTCTAAATATCATTTATATGCCTAAGTCCCAATAAAATCAATAAGAACTATAGCCATGCTCAAAATGAAGTGTTTGCTTAAGGAATTTTTTGATTGGGCTAATAGAAGGTACTTAAGCACATTTTCCGCCACTGTGGATTAACACAGATGTACTCAAACTCACTAATCTTGAGCCTACAACCTCAGTGGCCCATCAGTTAAAGAAAACTGACTTTTAATAGGGGTCTGGCAGGCTTGATTCATTGTTTTTTACTTACACTATGTATAGACTTAACTTTTAAGATGTCAATATCTTAATTCTAGTTTCATATGTTTGAGGTTTTTTCTCAAATTATATTTTTTTTTAAATTGCCTCAAAAAGGGCTAAGAACAAATGTAACTTATTTGCCTTATTTTAAGGTCAGGAAAAATTGGATCAGTTGGTGCAGATCTCACTGTCTGTTACTCAGAGGTAAAGTCCCTTTCCCCATTGCAGCATTCCAAAATTATTTTGTAACTGGTGGAAAAATTTGGCCTCTGTTGCTTTGATTGTAAATGAATATATTTTTAAACTACATATTTAATGTTTTAATTACAATAACAGAGGGCTTTTTTATTTCTGTTGCAAATCACTGAACATGACATGAAAAGGGAATTCGAGTATAGTCACTTGGTTGTTAAAGGACACTCCATCATATTATAAAGTCTCCTTACAAAATCCCTCTGACAGAGTTTGCCTCTCACTATTTCATCTTTGAGTGATCACCAGTGTAAGAGAAATCTAATTTATATCAAGTTGATGTATTAGCAAGAGATTACAAAAAGTGAGTTTCCTGAGCAGCTAACTACCCTCACCTCTGAAATGGATGCTCTGGCTCCAGATTTCTATTTCCATCTGGTGAACCTCTGCTATAAAAAAGAACTATTTACACCTGAAGATAAATTCTCTCTATGATAGGGTAGGGATAGGGAACCTTCTAATGGTTTGGTTTTCCCTCTTCTCATTCCTGTCTTTTCCATGTGTATACAAGAACTAGATACAGCCTTCTGATAATCATCTCAGTAATATACAGACAGTTGTGATAATTGTCCTCACTTGACTTTTCCTCATTTATGTCCTACGTTAAAAAGACAAGTTAAAAAGCTAGAAAGTTTGAGGGATAGGACTGAAGAGAAGGAACAATGAAGATTAAGGAATGTAGGAAATATGCGTGAGGGAGAGGGAGAATCAGGAAAGGACTACACCGGGCAGAATGGCCTGTACAGAAAAACACTTGGTTAGAGTGGACAAGAAGTGAGGGCACAGAGTAATGTGTGAACAGAAGGAGAACGCAAAGGAAACAAGGATAAAAAAGGAAAGTTCACTAGAGAAAGGCCATTTGCTTGCAAATGTTTGTATGATATTTATATACCATTGCATTAGAGTATGAAACACCAGTGATAACACCCCTGATCAACAGTAAGGGCCTATCATAGCTCCTTATGATGTTTGTTACAGGCAAATTGCACCAAATATAGTGAATCTGTATCACTGACAGGTAGACAAGGTTTTTTCCATCATTAATTCACTATAGAAGACCAAAACTGATGCAGATTCTAAGATGAACTGGGAATTTTTAACTTCACATCACTGTTAATTAAAAAAAAATACAAACATATTATGGATCTGTGATACACAGGGATCTGTGATTGTGAATTCACTGAGATGCCTATGGCCTTTGTTGTTTTTTAGGAGTCGATGTCCATGGCAATCAAAGTGCAAGTTATTTTTTTCAGAAATTTGAAAAATCAAATTTTATTTGCTAATTGAATTGGATTATAAATGAATTTTGTAATTTTTTTAAGTTCCCTGAATTTTAGATTTGTTGTTGCCCCCTTGAACAAACTGGTATTTAAACATTGCTTTCTTAGTGACTGCTTATGAAAGAATTATGCTTATCTAGTCTGTAAATGTCATTTTATGGATGTTGTTATCCCAGTGAACCTTGAAAGCCTCAGAGCTCTGGCAATCTTAGCTCATCTCTGAAAAGTACAGGGTCAGCTATTTGGGTTAAAGCAAATGCAGTTGTTTAGCTACTAAAACAAATATATTACAGTCAAGTGTTGAACTGGTGTTTGAATGAAAAGTCTCTCTGCTAAATAAATAAAACTATTACATTGGCTTTAACAGGAAAGTAAAAAATATTTTCTGTTTAATTAGGCTTATGTACATAATTGAAACAGCTTTTAGGCACCCCTGTTCTGCATCCCAAAGCTGCTGGGAGACAATCACCTACTGCAGTGTAACAGGCAGCCTGTGCCATGGAGATGAAGGATGCAGAAACTGGTTTATGGGATAGGTTTAGGTTAGGAAAAGGTTTAAAATTAGCTGTGATACCTGGATATACCTGCAGTTTAACTTCCCTAATCCACCCCCAGGAGGTGGACATGGGAGCATGACAGACACATTTAAATCTTCCCACCTGTAAACTGACACATTATGGAGAGGCAGTCCAGAGTGGAGCACATCTCTCAAACAGAGAAGAGCTGTTGCAAACTCACACCCTTAGTTACAACACCCAGGAATTTGGGGAATTAGTCTGTAAGGGAAGCTAGAGAGAAACTGTCAAGTGTACATTCAAATCACAAACTTTGTGTGTTTGAAACTCTTCATTTCTCCTGTTTCAGTTCAAAGCCTGGCCTTAAGGCTCACTTAATAAAATATTTTAAATCTTTATGATTAAGTTTTAATCAGGATTAAATTGGGAAGTTAAAGAAGTTCTGCTTTTACATATATAGAAAATCCAAGGAAAGCAGTGAGTGGGCTCACCCTGACCTGCCTTGCTGTGCGGCACCTGGAGGGACTCAGTGCTTGGCAAGCCACTACAGACATGGTGAGCAGTGCAGAGGAGACTTGGGGGACACATGAACTGTGACATTCCAAGTAGGCCATGGGCAGACAAAGGCAGAAAAGGGCTCTCTCCAGTTCTGGTACCCTGAAGGGGTAAAAATATGGCTCAGAGCATTTATTGGAGGTGCAACCGGGTCATCCTCGTGTGTGGCTGTGAAAAAGGCAACATGACAGTTTTGAAATTAGGTCCCCTTATGTATGTGTGTGTACTTTCAGTGTAATGGCCAGGACTGGGGCTTTTACTGCTGTACAGTTTTGTCCAGTTCTGGCACCATCCTTTCTTATCTTCTTCTTCCTGAGTCCCCAACATTTGCACCTGCCAGAGCCCTATGCACCCATAAGCCGTGACTGAATGCTCCTCTAAGCTGAAGTTTCTTAAGGTCTTACTAGACTGTCTTCAGTACCAGAAGAATGGGTTCTGGGGCCTTACACATTTATTAATAGTGGTTTCCTTTTATAACAGTAACATTATCACATTACCAAAGAGTCCCTAAAGAGAAGAGAAATCAGTATGTGGTTAAATTCTAAATTGATAATTGTGCACTGGTACAAGTACTGGCACACAGGTAACCAGAAGCAGGAGTCAGACGGGTCTGTCTGTGAGATCCAGTCCTAATTTATCGAAGAATCCTGTTTTCCATTAAAGCAAAAATCCCTGTGATATTTAAATAAATAAACAAATAAAGAATTCTGTATGTTTGCCTCAGGACAGTGTGGTGACCTCTTCCTTCCCAATAATAATTTGTTCTTTACAATAGTGCATACACTGATCAATAATTTCTCCTTCTGCTCTAACTGTACTTAGAAGTACATGACACTACACAGTGTACCCTCTCCCCCTCCCCAAGCTGTGATACAATAATTAGTGATACAATATACTTAATAACCAAGCTAGACTGTGTGGATTTGTGGGAAGAGAAAATGACTACAAAATTAATTTGTTCTCATCAAGGATCAGGATAAAGACTGTCAATGTTACTCAGAAATTCAGATTTCTGAAGGGTCTCTCACTTTTATACCACCAAGCAAGCTGTGAGACATTATTTACAGTGTGGAAGAGACAAAGAATAAAGGGCTGTTCTTAAAAGTGTATTGTATTGTTGATAAAAAATGACATGCAGAATTAAATCTCATGTCACCTTGTGTTTGAGATCATCACAATGGACTGTTGGCAGCAACTTCCTCTGCCAACATGGGTGAATTAAGAATGGAAGTAGATATTTGCCTCATTTTATAGTTGGAGAAACCGAAGAACAGATAATTGTCAGGGTTTCTTTTTTAATAATTACCTGAAATAATAACAAGGGAAGTGACAGAACTTAAAAATGAGAGTAGATTTTATCAGTATGTTTTTTATCCCTGCTTTCATTTCAGATCTTCCCCTACTTGAAAAAGAACCCAGCCACTGACCTAAGCCTCTGCTTCACCATCATCCACAGCTCCTTTTCACACCATCCCAAGGACCTGACCTTGCTCTGTTACACAGCTCCCCCATCTGCCATTTCACATTACTCAACATGTTTTAAACCACATGCCCACATTTGTAGCTTTGAATCATCTTTCCACAGGTACAGAATGGAAGTAAATGAAGAGTGCGTGAACTCATTCATTTTTAGATTATTAGGAAGTCTTTATATTAATCTTTTCATCTTCTCCTCCCACATTCTCATACATATTCATCCTGGGGAGACAGAGTACCAGCAAGACGCTATAAACATTCCATTTACTTATGACACAGGTTAAAATTAATTTCTGGAAACAATCAGAAAATAGGAAAATCAGATTATTTAACTTCATTTAGCATTGATAGGAAGACATTATCCGTTAAAAGAAGCTTTTCTATAGTGGGCATAAGAATCTGTAAAAAATATTATTTTAATAGCATATTATTTAATGCCTTATTACAATAGGACTCTGATAGAATATGAACAATAGTAAATGAGCCCATTAGTTCTCAAAGTTTTTGCACAAAGAATAACAAATTGTTTCAGAATGTTGGTAAAAATATACAGTTTTATCAGAAAATTAATCTTTGTGTGACTCTACTTATGTGATAGAAGCTTAAAAATCTGAGTGGAATAGAAAGAGGGAAACTCTCTTCATATTTATTAGAAATTCTGGTTTATGAACAATAGAAAATTAAAGGATCACTTTATCCAGAACAGACAAAGGATGACAGAAACAGTACATTGTTTCATTCCAACTATTTCTTTCTTTCCTGATTTGAAGAAATCATGCTGTGGAAATGTGGTGGACTGTGACACAGTTTATGCTTTGTCAGCTGGGTATGTCACTTTAAGTAATAATTAGTATGGCGGCTTTATTTTATTATTTTGCCATAATTGCAGTACAAAATGTCAATACTTTATTTGAAGCATTGAGCTGCCATGATGTAACAACAACTTATCAAGCCAAGTGAAGACATAAAAAGCAGAAGGCCGTACATGTACTTCCTAAACCCTCATTAATACTTTATTTAATAAAGATTGTGGTGTCTGTGTGTATGTGACTGAGAAACATTCAGCTAACATTTCTGACTCCTTCTTATTACTGATCTTAATAGTTCATTGGTTGGGGTCTCACTGAAAGGATGGGAAGAGGTGTATGAAATCTCTTGCTCCTAACAGACAGCTGAATCCTGATTATGTCATTAAGATCTTATCTGCGCAAATAAAAATGCAGATTATGAGCCTTAGCATATTTTCCTAACACTGCAAGGCTAAAATGGTGCATCATTTTATGCCTAGTATTGAGCTAAATGTAAGGCAGAAAATTAATAAAAATGTTGACCTTCCTAAACTAATATTCCAGTTTCCAGGTTAAGGACAGCATAAGGGGAATGCAAAGATATTTCAGAATGGTCACTTTTTCATTTCTTTCATCATTATGAATAAAAAGTTTGCATTTTGAAGTGAAAATAGAAACTTCCAGAAATTTTCAGCGAAGGAATTGTTTTTACTAATATATTAGTTGAGAGAGATGAAAACCTTTCTCATGAGCAGATAAATTTTAACAGCCTTTAAATAACTAAATGGTAAATATATTTTTATGCCAAATTATAAGTGATCTTTATTTCAAATGATGACTTGCTACTCTAAAATGACTATGCAGAGTCTTGTCCTTTAACAAGAACTTCCATAAATTCTGATTTAAGCATAGTAGGCCTCTGAAAGATGTTCATTTAAAAACAAAAGAAGATGTAATGAACTGTGAAAACACTCTTAGGAAGTAAAAATAATATTCTAAAGCACTTAGTAAGTTCTTTATTTGATTTGAATTTTCAAGTCTTTTGCTTTGTTATGAATTAAAGAAAAGCTAAATTTTAAGTATGCGCTTATATTTATCCACATGCAGATATGTAAATCATTGATACCCATGAATGCCTTGTACAGTTCTCATGTTCCACTTGTTTTTAAGGAAATACCAGTCTTAAAAAAAGGGATGTTAAAACTGAAAATTAATTTAGACATAAAAACACCAAACTCACCTCTCATTGGACTGATACTATTTTTAATCGGTGAAGAAAAGTTACACCAAGAAGAACAAAGATGAAAGTGAAAATGTTCCTGAGCAGTTTGACCTTCTACCCCTTACCATGTGTAAAGAATGAGACTCCTCTTACCATGTATGATGAACAAGGACTCACTTTCATTAGCAGAGGCTCTTAGAGACATCTGATCTGGACTCTGGCTTTGAGAAAAATACTTCCAGACTTCTCCAAATCGTTCACTAAACAGTGGTGAAAACCTCCTGTCCTTCATTTTTCTGTGTCACTGATATTTACAGGAGCTATAAGAAGTTAAGTTGGAGAGTCCAGCCTTTAGTTTCACATTATCAATATAATATCAACAGTCAGATCTTTTAAAATATCATAAAAAGAGCATGAACATTGTGAACTGAAAATGTTCAGAACAGATTTATGCAATTTATGAGCAAAAAAGCTTTTTGTTTCTAACTGGGGCCTCTTCTGTTTGAACACAGTAAAATTCTCCAAGAAGGAGGGTCGTAAATATTCCAGACCCCATATTCCTAGCATGCATAATCTATACTGCTTTTCTACATGGCTTGGCTGCCTTCGGATAGAGCTTTCCCAGGACCTCTTGAATCCCTGGAGCCATAGGGAAGGATCTGCTGCAGTTACGACAAAAGGCAGAGCTGAGCTCAAGCATGGAGCACAGTTGACATCTGAAATGATGGCAGGAGATGCAGCTTTGAGAGCATTAGCAGGGGATGCATAGACACAGGCAATGATTATAACACCAGTTAGAGTAAAGGGTGAGGGTTAGGATTAGGGCTGGGGTTAGGGTTTACAGGGTTTACAGGGTTTACAGGTTAAAAGGCTTAAAAGTCTATTTTACTAAAAAGGGGATTTTTCTTTGTATTTTGCAGAGAATAAACTTACACATTAGAAAAATACAAACAAAAAGGAAAAGAGCCAACTATAAACATGATCACATTTTTCTGAAATATTCAAGATGCCATTGCTTGCATAGCATGCTGTAATTAATCCTTTCAGGCTCCCCTGTCATGGTTGTACAACATAACTACGGGTTGTCCATCACTTAATGACTTCTGCAGGTGAGCAATTATTAAAATAATTNTCCTTCCTTCCTTCCTTCCTTCCTTCCTTCCTTCCTTCCTTCCTTCCTTCCTCCCTTCCTCCCTTCCTCCCTTCCTCCCTTCCTCCCTCCCTCCCTTCCTCCCTTCCTTCCTTCTCTTTGCCTTTCTACTATTAAATAAATACATCAAATGTTTGCCATCAACATTTAACCTCGTTTGGTTTTAGTCTCGTTTCTGGGAATATTTTGAACCTTCTAAGTTCTTCCCAGTTTATGCAGAGACTCAGCTTTCTTTGCTTTTCTGGGTCTAAACTGGATCGTAACACTGCCACACAGATGAGGAAAAAACCAGATAAACACCCAAAAAAGCTGACGTTTGCAACAAAGTGCATTTCTAAGCTAAATCAAACCAAGCATATCTTTGAACAGCAGAACTGTTTTTGAGAACAGACCTGTATATTTCTCCCTGACCAATAGAATATATTTATATAGCAGTTTATTAATAATGATCACCAACCTTTTATGCTTATTCTTATCCAGCGTAACTCACTGATGGACTGTTATTTAACACTATAGTAAAATCCCTTTCTCTCTGAGTTTTAATCATATGAGAAGTTAGATTGAATTTGCATTTACGCAGCAAATTTTATGATGTAAGTTTCCTAATATACTTCAGCTTGATACAGAAGTATATCGTATTATCCCTAATGGGTCATCAGTTCTGAGGTTTAGTATTTGATCTTGCTTTATTATCTTCCCTAGCTATATTCCATACCTAATTTTTTCCTGAAATGAGCATTATTGATTTACTCATTAAATACTGTCTGTTTGGTGTGAATTTTTCATCCGAGCAGTATGATGAATCCCTTTTAAAATAATGATTATATGCTGCACAAGACTTGAAATACTGTCTTCCTGAGACGGTTTTCAATGGATTGCAACTAAATACATTGTATACAGAAAAAGTCTTGTACCCTTTCTGCAAAATGACATCCACTGATTATATCTCCTCAGAAATGGAACAATCAATAAATTCTTATATTTCTTAAAATTAAGCTCATTTCAGGGTGAAGGATTATTTTCTTAGTTCCATTTGAAGGTGGTGTTTTGTTTCTGTACTACTTCAGCTTAAAAGGCAAACTCCTATCACAGAAAAGTGGTTAAAAATCTAGAAATGTTTAAAAATGCAAGTTTTATCATGAAAAAATAAAAAAAGAAAGCAGATTGGGTAAAATGAGACTCCAGTAGATTGACACACTGTATTTTCCAGCCACTTAAATTTTCAAACCCAGTGAGTGGGTCTGGAGACATGAAGTTTTTGTCATGAAGGATCTTTCTGATATTTTTCCTAAATGCTCAGTCCAAAGGAGTTGGGTCAAAAGCAGTTGATTCTGCTACAGAAATGTATAGAATTTGTCCAAAGTGTCCTAAATTGAAGAAAATATTGCATTCAAATCCAGCTACAGATTAAAAAAAAACCCATTTCCATAAACCATAAAAATATTTTTATATAGTGCGTTGTTTGATTCAGGTCAATATATTTTACTTTATTGAAGCACACAGAAATATTTTCAGATCATTTCAACCTTAAACATTTTGAGATTTTATGCACTGGTATTCATCTAAGGAATCCAAGGTTTTAGAAATGAAACTATGTGGAAATGAAGGAGACCATCCCACGTGAAGATGGTTAGGCTGTGGAACAGCCTGTGTTTACTCCAGTCCTGACAATTTTCTCTGAGCAAAAAAAGTTAAACCCGGAACAACCTCCTTTGAATGCTGGGTGAGGTGGAAACCACCTGAGTTCCCTTCCAATCTAAATTATTTTACGATGTGGTGATTTTCAATGCATAACTATCATATTAAAAGGGCTGTTTTAGACTATAGGTTTCATGGCATTTCCTGTCATAAAATATCAAAGTATGAGTAACACGCAATTTTACCAAGTTTTTAACTCCTTTTAAAGCATTTGTTAGTATGGAGGTAGTAATTCTTCTCAAAGCCATTTACAGGTGAAAAATGCAAAACTGTTTAGTTAAACACAGTCTGAACTTCTAGAAGTTCATTATATTAAGAAATAAAACACTGGAGTGTCAGTTGGAAATGCTGCCTTCTCAGTAGTATTTAACAATTATTCCTATGGCCAAACCAAACGAATAATCAGCTTGTAATTATCTTGCCACAGTGCTCTAGAGGTGTGCATTATTCACTTTTGGATACTGCTGCCATGAAATAAAGGAAGCAAAATCAGTAGTTCTTGCAATCTAATCCTGTGATATTAATTGCCAAGTATATGTGCCTGACATGGTTTTCATTTGCTTCTCAGTGAGAGTTACCTTATCAGCTGCCACTGAATACCTGATTACTGGAGACAGCCTCCAGATGTTCTATCTTGAGTTGTTTGTGTCACTAACGGGGAACGCAGGAAGGAGCTCTTCCCTTACATGGGCTGCATTTTAAAACACGCTCGTACATTTCTATTCTCATTTGTTTCCTTCATGGACCAGTGGAGCCTGCTTGCATAGCACAGCAGAAAGCAAGTTGCATAGAGCATCGAAGTTAAAAATCATTAGTTTGGCTTTAAAAATTATGAGTTTTTAAAAAGATTAGCTAGAACATACACATATACCAAGTAGTACTTTAATCTTTAGAATACAACATCCTTCTTTGTTTTCCTTTCTTTTCCCTGAATGATGAGTTTCAGAAATAAACTTTCTCTAAAATTCACCTCACCAAATGTGCCAAAATAAGTCTTCTATGAAAAAAATGTATCATTAAGTGTTTTGAAGTTACGAAAAATCAATTTTTTTTTTTTTTTTTTACAAAAAAAAAGCTGGAGACACGAGCCTGCATTTCACCATTTCATGTCTATTACTTTTAGCAAAAATGAGCCATGCCACTTTACACCCTCATTTTCTCCTTCTCCCAAAAAACTTGTAGATAAGCAACACACAATAAGAAGGCTGGAGGGGGCTGAGTGGTGGCTCCTTGAGTTTCTGGAGAAAAGATCTGGGAAATCCTCTGTTGCTGCACAGTGATCTGCAAAGTCAGCAGAAAGAGGGGACGTTCTGTAGACTTCGCTAAACACTGCAGACAGAGAGAAGCAGAGTTTCCTTCATTCCTGGTCTCCTCCTGGCCAAAAAAAAGAAAACTGATGATACTTTTCACTGCAGCTGCCAAGCATTGAGGAGATGAAGACACGTATGAAGATGTGATGTGACTTCAAGAAGAAACACAAGCACATACATATGTGGTCACTGCAAGTAGAGAGTGTATATGTGTTGTCACTGCAATAAAGTAACAGACCAAAGCATGCTATGTTGTAGGACAAAAGGGTAGAGACTGGAAAGAGACAAAAAACCACCCTGGATCAAATTTCATTTTCAAGTGACAAAATTACACAGTGCTGCTCTTTACATTGAACTCCAATCTAGGCCATCACAGAGAGACATTACTCCAGGCCTTTAGTGTCTTGATGATGAGAAAAGTTTTAGAAGTCCAAATTAAATTTATACATAGACAGTTCAGGTACATTTGTTCTTATGTCTTTTAACTCAAAGAGCTCTTTTTGCTATACAGTGCTCACTTCTTTGATGAACCAACTAATATCAAATTCTAATCCCTGTATATTTTTCATTTTGCTAAATTAAAAAAGGTATTTCAGTGTCATCTCTATTCTGATCATCCTCATAGTTCTTCCTCAAACTCTTAGGTTGGTACTCATCCTTCCTGAGTGCCAGCAGCGATGGTTGGACCCAACATCAATTTGAGGTCTCTTTGGTGCCTTGAACTGTAACTTTAATACACCTGTATCTCTATGCAAAGATCTACTGATCAACTCATTTTCTCTTTCTATATTGTTTCCAAAAAATAACCTACCATCTTACAGCCATAATTTCTATTGTCCCTGAATTCTTTACTTAGTACTCTTTGTTACTGAATTTCATTTTCTCCTTGCCTTACTTCCCACTTATTTTTTCTCCTCCGGGTGCCTCATCAAGAATCATTCAGTTTGATATCATTCAGTTTATGTGTCTGAGTGTAGTAAGTCCTTCTCTATAAGAAAGTCCTAATGAAGAAAGACTTTTAATGGAACAGGAATCAGATGACCATCCACTAAACTCATATTAAATAGATAACAGAATCTAATGAAAGAGGAAATAAGTTCACAGGCCATAGAAGCAACAGATAAAAGAGAAATCATGTAGAAAAATTGTGGGATTCTAAAATAATCTACAATTCCAAACCAGGACAAAAGATACAAAACTCTAAAAATACTGTGAATTAAGAAATCCGAAAGAAATACAAAAGAAATCAAATCAAATCAAATCAATCCAAAATATTTTTAAAACTTTCAATTTTTTATTTTCAAATTTCATATTATTTGTGCTGAAGTTATTTTACATTTATCCTATATGACCAGACTTAGAGAAAATTGTGATGAAAAGACTGAAGCATTTTCCCCAAGCCTAGAAATTATATCATTCTTCTTGGAATTTTCAGAGCTTTTACACAACTATTTTCACATTTTCACTGCAGTCTTACCCAAAAGCATTTTGGCTTGTCAACAAAGACAAATATAGTTTCTTCCAAAATATATAGCACAGAGCTGGAAGCTCTGGAAGAAGATTTGTTTTCATTGCCCAACATATCAGGCTATGGCAGCCCTTCCCATCTCCATCAGTCCAGAGATGGAGTTTTATTACTTCTCATGGATGAGTCCTAATGAATACAGAATAAGCTGCTCACAAATCTCTTCTCAGTCACAGTATGGAATTTAGTCCTTCTTTTTAACCCAAAGAATTAAAATTGCATAGTGGCCAACTGAGACCCTAAATTAAATCTATATTTAAAAGCATTTCCATTGCATTATTAGCAGTGGCAGCCACAGCAATTTATTCAGGATCATACCTGTGAGATTCCAGCAGTTTCTGAAAATTGTTAGAGTAAATTAAAACAAAGATTTTTGTAATACATTTTTTCCTCATTGTGGAGACTCTCAAGCTGAGCAAATACGTTATTAGTCTGGTGTAAGTTTAAGTGGGTACTTAATAAAGCAGCCAAAGCTCCACAAAGATCATGGCAGGCTTATAATTCTAATTTAGTTTGAATTGGAAACCTCCTGCTATTTCCTGAGACATTTCTCTATTATCTCTGTGATATAGCACAGCTAACACTGTGCCAAAATCATTAAGGCTGTAGGCACAAATGCCATAAAATTCATGTGTCAAAACACATGTATATATATTTTCTCTATTTGCATGCTGAAAGTGAGACTGCTCCATACCCAGATGATTACGAACATGCTCATTTAGTTAATTATGTACTTAATTCAGGGTTAGACTCTCAAGGGGAGGATGATGGGTTGCTGTGCTCAGTGCTGTCTGGTGTTGCTGCCTACGGGGATCCCACGGCAGGTTGGGTATCACGGCTCTGCCCACAGCATGCTTGTGCCAGCCCCTGAGGTGACTCTCAGTGAGTCAACCAAAGAGTGGGCTGAGCTCAAAAGCAGGAAATGTCTAAAAGGCCACATCACACAGGTAAAAATGTTCTGAGCTTTGAAGAGAGGTGCTCCCTGCAGCCAGGTTTCACAACTGTGGAGCTTCAAAAGCCAAAGGAGGAGGAGTTATTTCTATACATGCTGCTTCATCAATATTTGTGTCTCACAGAAAAGACAAGAAGACATAGTCTCAGGTCTAACAAAGCAAAACAGATATTTGAGCCCACATCTTGGAGTTCAGCATGAATGGACTGAAGGACAGTGTTCACTAACCCGAAGCCCAGGGGCTGAACTACCTGTGCTCCATGGTTCAGAGGAACACAGGAGACTGGAGGAAACCAACAATACTGTGACCAAGGTTTTGAAAAAGCATGTGAGCTGGATCCTCACAAGAGGAGAAAAGGCACAGACAAAAATGCCTTTATTGAGAGAGAAACAATTAGTGCCTCAAGGTTTCAAAAGGAAAAATAGAGGCAAAAAGGTAAAAACATCGAGTGAAAAGAGCATTGACGGGTGGCATTTCAGTGGCACTGGAGATCAGCCTTTCAGGTACAAGAAAGCTGCAGAATAGTTGAAGTACAAAGTGCTAGACATATGTTTAACAGCATCTCTTGGGATTTACCATCAATAATTATATAGTCACTGAGCGGGGTAACTACAGTGTTTGGTGAATGTTTGCAGTTGCTAGAGTCATAAAAGATTTACACAAATGCTAGCTTGAGATAAGTGAAGAAGTAATTTAAGGCTCTGGGTTTCCTCTCTTTATGGTGTGTGCAAAATATTTATTCCATGTAATGCGTGTTATTTTTATGACTTGGCAATTGTTCTCTCTTCCTTAACAAACCTGGAACTATTGCACTAATTCTGAATATTTTCCAGTGCAAACCAAATGAAGGTTAAACTTAACTATTTGCAGGAAAGAAATGTAAAAAACCCAAACCCTACCTACTTGGTGCGTTGTGCTCTCAATTTCTTGCATCTAAGTTAGAGGTTAGGTTGCCTACTTTGTATTTTTTGTACTCAAAATCTTGCTATAGCCAAAAGGAACAAACTTGGTATGCAAAGCCAATAATTTATTATTAGTCTAATCTAGCTAACAAAATAACTTAATCCATTAACAATGATAAGAATGTTTATCGTTCAAAACTCTATAACTATAGTTAAAGCGAGGTGTGCACAAATCTTCCAATATCTCCTCCTTTCTCTGGCCTTGCTTGCATTCCTGCTACAAGCAATGCACCACTGTATTGACTGGGCTACAAGACTACAGTCTGCACTGGCCCTGCAAGGCCTCAGAAAAACAGCAGATTTATTCTGTTGTCATTTTTTCCCAGACCATCCTGTTAATGCTTTCATAATCCTGTGTCTTTTGATGGCACCAATGGCTGCACTGGACTAGGGTGAATAATAAATTAGATAAAGGTGAATAAGACTTGTCCAAAACTTGAGAAAAAAACTACACTATCACTGAGTGAATATATACCTTTACTTTTATGAATATCCACACAGTTTCAATGACTGAAATATTTTTATTGATGTGTTTATTATATAGAACTGCACATATTCAGCCTTAAAAACCTGTCTTTACTGGCTTACCTTTTGGCAAATACTTCATCACCTTATCCACAGAGACATACAGGAACATATGTATAAGATATACGAGAAATTAGGAGCAATAGAACTTCTCTGGAAAAAACTGTGGATAAGCTTTACCACAAAGCTCATAAAAATAATTATTTGAAATTTTATTGATTTATGAGACAGGCCTTCAACTAGTTATCACTGTTTCAACTCCAGTGAAGCCAATGGAATTACATCTACACCTACTGAAGTTTTACTTCACATAGCTAATTGACTCAGCTAAGAGTATGGTGTCAATTGAAAAATCTCAAATAGCAATTACACGTAATGCTTCTAAGATTTTATATCTTATAGAAGAGAATCCTGATAAAAGAACAAATTAATCAATCTGTGATAAGCTGCAGAATGCAATTCATAATGTTGCAATTTAGAAAATCTGTGTTACTGCACAGCACTGTGCTAGAATGTTGTACCAAATATACCATTTCAGTGGTTTTTCATGCTTGATGATGGCCCTCAGCATGTGTTATAAAGAAATGGGGACAGAGGTAGAGAGGGAATTAACATACAAAATTATACCACAGAGAATACAATGAGACTGTTGTTTCCTTTCCTCTTCTGTTTTTCCTCCCCCGTCCTAAAATGTATGAATTTGTAAGCTTTAAGTAATTTATCCCTGTCCTGAACATAAGAAGTGGGAAGGATGCAACTCAACTGAGCAGCAGTTAGTGCTGGCTGAGAAGACAGCAAAGCTCAACAGCTCCAGTAACAAGCCAAGTTTGCTTTTCCTTTGTTCAATGTCATAAGACCAGGATGATAAAATAAAATGCTCTTCTCTAGGGAGTCCTGTACACAGTCCTCATACAGCATCTGCAGACCCAGATGCCTGAAGGATCTCACACTGCTTATTAACCACTTCCCATACTTGCTGTTTTCTTGTGTGTAATACTTGGTGGGGAAAGTGTTTAGGTACAAAAATGGATAACAGAATTCTGTAGCAAATTCTCTTTGAAAAATATTCATAAGGTATTTGCAGCTGCTTTCAACCTTTTGTACCTTAAAAAGTTGTTCTGCTGCTCTGGGTACCTCCTGAGCCTTCTACCTCCCATCTTCATTCAAATATTTCTGTCTTTGAAAACAGAATTGTAGAATAACAGAAAATCTCACATTGAAAGGAACCCATAGGGATCATCCAGTGCAACTCCCTGCTCTTGCATTAGTGTCCAACACTCAGCTGTATCACTGAGCATCATCCAGACATTCCTTGAACAGGCTTTTGCCTGTTACCACTTCCCTTAGGACCTTGTTCCAGTGACTAGCCACTGCATCAGTGAAAAACGTCTTCCTAATGTGCAATCTGATGCAGCTTCATTTCATTCCCTCAAGCCTTATTGCTGGCCACCAGAGAGGTCAGCACTGCCCCTCTGCTGCCCCCCGTGAGGGAGATGTAGAGTGTGATGTAGTTAATACCAGCCTGCGTGACAGCCAGTGTGTTGGGCCATGTGAAACAATTGTGCTCCCAAGAGCAGCAGCATTCCCCCATCCGCTTTCTTTGTTTTTCAAACCTGTTTCTTCTAATCGAAGAAATTCCTGGTGTGTAGTCACAGAATCATAGAATCATAAAATATTCTGAGTTGGAAGGGATCCATCAGGATCATTGAGTCCAACTCCTGGCCCTGTGCAGGACATCCCAATAATTTCACCATGTGCCTGAGAGCATTTTCTGAATGCTTTTTGAACTCTGCTGGTCTTGGCACTGTGACCCTTTCCCTGGAGAGCCTGTTCCACTGCCCAACCACCCTCTGGGTGAAGAACCTTTTCCTGATATCCACCCTAAATCTCCCCTGATTTCTTCATGCCATTTTCTTAAATCCTGTCACTGATCACAAGAACAAAGAGATCAGTACCTGCCCCTCCACTCCCCCTCTGAGGATGCTGAAAACCACAATGACGTCCCCCCTCAGTCTCTTCTTGTTCAGGCTGAACAGATCAAGTGACCTCAGCCATTCCTCATATGGCTTCCCCTCAAGGCCCTTCACCATCTTTGTTGCCCTCCTTTGGTTGCTCTCTAATAGTTTAATATCGTTTTTATAATGTAGTGCCCAAACTTCCCCCAGGACTAAAGGTGAGGCCACCCCAGTGCAGAGCAGAGTGGGACAATCCCCTCCCTTACCCAGCTGGTGATGCTGTGCCTGATGCCCCCCCGGACATGAGTGGCCCTCCTGGCTGCCAGGGCACTGCTGACTCATGTTCAACTTTCCACCGACCAGGACCCCCAGGTCCCTTTCCATGGTGCTGCTTTCCAGCCTCTCGTTCCCTGGTTCATACACACTGGCAGGGTTGCTCCGAGCCAGGTGCAGAATCCAGCACTTGCCCATGGTTGGTGATTGTCCATCTCTCGTTTGCCAAGGTCTTTCTGCTGGGCCCCTCTGCCTCAAGGGAGTCGGCAGCTCTTCCCACTGCAGCGTCATCGGGATGACACTCTCTGTCATGGCACTACCCTGAGATCAGCTCAGTTGGTTACTGTGGGGGTCGGTGATGCCTTTGGTTAGGGGCGAACAGAAGCATCCCCTGGGGTGCTTTGTTTCCTTGGTATGGTCTGTCCCANGGCTGTACAGCATGGAATAAACCATCCAGCAGGATGATAAGCGAATCTCCTTCCTGCCTCTTTGTCACCTGACTGTGTTACCGAATATGCCCCAGGTTCTGTGGGCTAGCGGGACCCCACAGAGCAGGGCAAAAATTACGGTAATAGGTTACAGCATGGTGCCAACAGCACTGAGGTTGTGATCCCTGTACAGGTCATTCACTTAAGAGTTGGACTTGATGATCCTTGGGGGACCCTTCCAACTCAGAATAGTCTATGACTCTGTGATTCTGTATGACAGCATGACAATATATGTCCTGTCTCTCAAAGTGGATCCAGGCTGCCCTTTTTCCCTGACATTAAACTCAGGTCCACACTGTTTCTTTTTCTTAAATGTGTGAGTCTTCCTCAAACAGAAAATCAAGCATCATTTTGACTGTCTTAGACATGAGGCTGTACTTTTGGAAACAATACCGATTATGTGGGGTCCCTTCACTCCTCATCTGCTTGTTCTGGATTCTGCTCTTCCTGGAAAAAGGAATATGCATTTGTTAGGCCAGTGCTCTGCTCTGGTTGCACAAACATGTTTTTCAAGATCTCAGTGGAGCTTGGTATCAAGAGGTGGGAAAAGGGGGTGCAGTGAAATGCCACTATCACCAAGCCCATGAATGTATAAGCTTTAGACATGCACATCTTGACTGCTTTTCATATTTTAGAGCACATCTTACAATGCTGTGACCATTTTCATGCTGCCTCTTGAAACCCCCTCAGAGTTATCAATATACTGTTAGCTTTGTTTATATTGGAATACTATTATAATATAATAACATTATTTTGTAGTAAGATATTTCTCTATTATTTGAGGAACATTTTAGTTCTTTGCAGCTACAGTGTTGATCTGGGATCTTTTTCTGTTTAATCATGTGTTTCTGTAGAATCGAAGACATACAAAGCTGAAAGCAACCTCAAGAGAGCACCATCTCCAATCCCCAGCAATTAGGCAGAATTAATGATTTACAATTCTTTTCTAAGTTACTGTTTCCAATACCAAATCTCCCTGTACCATGGGTACATCAGCATGAGTTTTGTTCTTATTTGCTTACATTTTGTTATATATTTGTTATATACTTTTTTATGCAAACTGTTTTCAGGTTTCCTCCTAAATCATGGATGAAATTTGAAAAAGGTGAAAAACAAGTCTCTGAGAATTCACTGCTTATTAACAATTCCCTATTTACATTTATATTATTATATGGCATTTTCATAATAAACCTAAAAAATCATCACTTAGCAAATTTTTAGTCTATTAAATATGCAACATTGATTTTTTTTATCAATTCATTTTCTTTCTCTTGAAGCTAAATGTCATATACAGCATGAAGGGAGTAACAATATGGAATTGATTCAAATTGTACTGCTTCTAATTTAATAATAAAATATAATACTACCTGTTATACCTGTTATCAGTGTCTTTTTTTTTTAAATTAGAAGTGACGGATTTGCTTATCTCTTCAGCTGGCCTGTGACAGTCGGAAGACCCCGAGCTGGCAAAGGGCGAACAAGTGATCTGATTTGGAAAAAGCATTCTAAATGTCAGATTTGTCATTTACTTTCTCATGACCCAGACCTGCCTTCTGCATAGAGTAAATAACAAGTGGTTGAGTCAATGCTGTAGAGTTGCTACTTAATTATAATTCTAAGGCAGAATTAAGCTATGAGAAAATGTGGTGGAGGACTTCACACCCTCTTGGAAGGCAGAGGAGTGAGGTTACTCTGTAGTTCAGTTTGCTGCACAGACAGCAAGGAAACTTCCAAAGAAGAATCCACACATCAAAGACTTTTTACTTTTAAAAAAACCCATACACAATCCCCCCATAATCTTTCATCTGCAGTCTCACAAATATGCTGTTCTAATCGAAGACACAGTAATGTATGTCCCTGTAAATAAAAAATATAAAGACAAAAGGTTCTGGTGTGGATGGAAAGATGCAGAAAAATTCTGGTATCCCTAGCCATGAGCTAGAAACCTGTTCATGAATATCTCCTCTTCACAGCAGATGGACCAGCAGCTGAATGGCTCCACAGTTCCAGCTCTGAAGGATACTTCAGAAGCAACCCTGCATTAATGACAAGGTCTCCTTGTCAGATACAGGCTTAAAAATTATATCCATGAAAGAAAACCTCAACCCTTTGCTTTGCTAGATTAAATGTGCTTTTATTTCCTACTTTTAAAGTGATGCAAACATATCTAAAGGGGAGGGAGACTCTTCCTGGTAACAGGTAAAAATGCAAAGAAAACAGGGCAGTGACATCCTTCAGGGTACCTAAAACTGGAGACTCTATAGTAGCATCCTCTACTAACAGTGTCAGCAGTGTCAAAAAGTAGGATTCACAAATGATTCAATCCTGATGAACTTTATCTGCATGATCTCTTGGAAACAGAGGGTACATGGCTTCAGGAAACTTGTATTTTCACATATCCTCTTATCTTGTGTTAAATTTCTGCATGAACACAATATCATAATATTAATTTTTAACTTAGGCAATGAATACAGAACATATCTTGTTGGAAGAAAAAAAACTCTCAGGCAGGTAGTGTTAATTATCATAGATAATTAGTCACAGAATCAGCCACAGAATCAGTCATAGAGTCAGTCATAGAATCACAGAATGGTTTGGGTTGGAAGGGACCTTAAAGACCATCTGGTTTCAACCCCCCTGCCATGGGCAGGGGCAACTTCCACCAGACCAGGTTGCTCAAACCCCACCCAGCCTGGCCTGGAACACTTCCAGTGTCTCATCACCCTCACAGTGATGCCTTAGGTTTTAACTTTTATATTTTTCAAATCCTGTACTGCCTAGTGTGTAACTCTGAAGTTTCGTGTGGCCTGTTAGCTACTGGTCTCTCATGCTGGCTAGACATAACAAGCCACTCTAGGTTTGCTCTCCAAGGACACCTAGATTGTCCCAGGCCCCAAAATATGTAAACGAAGGCCTCTGAAGAGGAGGGCAAACTTGGGGTAGTTACATCATTAACTGGGATTGTAACTGGAGAATTGATCCTGATATGCAAATGGACAAAAAGTGTGAAGAATTCATGACCCAGGGTCCATATTGGGTGTAGCCTTTTGACTGCCCAGGGTGCACCTTTGAAGGCCCTTCAAATAAATACCTACTTTTATTCCCTTATTCTTGTCTAGTCTCTGTTTTTAGGTGGCCATCTCAAGCATCAACAGTAAAGAATTTTTTCTTTAATCTAAACCTACCATCTTTCAGTTTAAGGCCATTCCCCCTTGTCCTGTCTCTACATACCCCTGCAAAAAGTTCTTTCCCAACCTTCTTGTAGGCTCCCTCCAGGTACTGAAAGGCTGTAATAAGGTGACCCCTAAGCCTTCCCTTCTCTAGGCTAAAAAATCCAAATTCTCTCACCCTTTCCTCATAGGAGAGGGGCTCTACCCCTCTAATGATCTTCATGGTCTCCTCTGGCCTCACTCCAACAGTACAAGGTCCTTCCTGTGCTGAGGACCCCAGAGCTGGACACAGTATTCCAGGTGGGGTGTCACCAGAGCAAAAAGAGGGGAGAATCCCCTCCCTCACCTGCTGGCCACACTGCTTGTGATGCAGCCCAGGGCATGTTTGGCTTTCTGGACGGCCAGTGCACATTGCCAGCTCATGTCAAGCCTCTCATCCACCAGCGCCCCCAATCCTCTATGATAATACACTGTGATAATCCTCTATGATAGCTTTGAACTGCTCTCAGAATTTAGCAAAAATGTGCTAAAATTATCACATTTTAACACCAGATATTTGTATCGTCTGTTTATCACAAGTACTTGTGTTTGTCTGTGGCCACGTGTGTGTGTCTGTAACTCACCCAGTTGTATTTTCATTTATTCATGCACACAGTATGCCTGGCTGTCTTGCCAGAAATATGAACTGTGTGCCTGGAGGAATTAACTACAATCTTTTTTCATAAAGAATCCAGTCTTTCTGGCAACACACAAGCTTTAGATCCATTATCTAAATCTTTTATCTTCCCTTCTTTGTTTGAAGGATAGTTTTTCATCTTTATATTTCTCAGTGAATGAAGTGCAGATGAAGTTCTCTTATGTGACAGAAACATTCCACCTTTCCTGTGAAATTGCCCTGAAAGCCTCATGGAAGACAACACCCTCTGAATTATTAGATACATGTGTTAAAAATAGCCATTTGCATTCCATTAAAATAACACAGACCCTATTGCTAAAACTGCCATCGTGTCCTTTGAATTTTATGTGCATTGAAAAAAGCCCTTCTGTAAATATAATCATTATCCTCCTTTCTTAAAAGAATCATAAGAAAATATATTACCTCTTCCTATTTCTTTGATATTTCCTTCTTATGCATAAAGAAATACTGTGCTGTTCTGCAAGTCATTCTTTTACGATAAAAATTCTTATGAAAAACTTCCTAAAACATAAGAACTGTAGTTATGTTGGGTATTCTTTTGGCCATTCTCTCCCTTTCTATATTAATATAAATCTTTCCAACTTCTGATCTTTTTGTCACATTTGTTGATTTAGTTATGGTGGACCTTGTTTGCCGCTACAGAGGTGGCAGTCTGTCACCCAAGCAATTCTGCCACACGGCTTGGTTGCTGTGTGCGCTGCTTTGAATGCATGTCCTTATCTTAGTTCCCTTAGTTCTTTCCACTTGCTCCTTCCTGCCCTCCTGCAGTTCCAGAACCACAGTCCCAGGAATCCCTGCAGTGTCACCGTCCTTTTCCTCATGCAGGCTCAGGCCCATGTACCTCAGTTCATTTGTCAAAATCCAAACAGGCTGTCCTGGCTGCAGCAAATCAAGCTTTTGTTGCAGATCTTTCACGTTGTAATTGCTTGTCTTTCTGGGAATAATGTCACATCTTGAATGCCAGTTCTTTGCAATCAAAATTCTGGCTCTGCAGTGCATGCTTTGTGCTGTGCCTGGCTGCCTTTTCTTGCCCATGCTACACATCACTGCCTTAACAAGCTGCTGAGTTCCTGCAGCGCCATTAAATCATTGTGCCTCATCTCTCCCTTTCTCCCTTCCAGGCTTGTCATAGCTGAATCACACAGCACGTGCAGAGCGTATTCCAAAATAGGGTTTCATGAAAAAAGGAGAAGAAAGACATAGAGTATATTTTCCCTATCTAAAACCTGATATATTATTTTCTACTCATGGAGTGTAGGGTTTATAACCTAAACTCAACCTGAGAGAGCAAAGCAACCTATCCCCAACACTGTCTTCAAAATCATCAAAAACAGCAGCAGGATGTAGTATAAACTTGTAATAATAACAGAACTCACTTTTCTCACAGTTATGCTTCTTTTCCCATACAATACTTTATATCTGAGACCATAATAGTTATTAGTCATTGTAATTGTTCTAATACCATTCCCAAGTAAAGCCAGAATATCTACCATGTGCAGAAAGAGTCTGATATTCTGTGGGTTTTTTTCTGGTTTAGGACTTTCTTTAAGAAAGGGTTTTTTAAGATTTTTGGATAAAACAAATCTTCTTGGATTGTTTTATTTTTCCCCTTCTCAAGGATGAAAAATAGCTTGCATGTGATTTTTCAGAAAATTTATTAGTACCAGACACCAGTCAAAGCAGTGAAATGCAAATTCTGAAAAAAAGTTTGTAAAATTCTTGGCATGCTGGTTAGCACTGTATAATTCATCTTTCTTTTAGCCTGTAATCTGGGGCTGAGCTGCCATGCAGTATATGCTCCATCTTTGCCTATCTCAGCCAGCACTAGTATGCACTGCTTATCATCTTCCCTGATAAAGTTCATCCATCATTCTAATGTCATTATTTGTCTTATGATAAATTCTGTCAAGATTGGTAGAGTATGATTAGTTTTTCAAACTCTAAAATAGAGACAGAAAGATCTCTTTAAAGCCTGCTGATAGGTAAACAGAAATTCCACAAATCTCATCTTGTGTATTGAAGACAAAGAGGGTCAAGCTCACCACAATAAGATAGCTGGGCATAGAGTAGAAAAGTTGCCAGGGACACGGAACATGAGTTTTTCAGCTTTGTCACTCCCTGCCTACTGGTGTCTATTGTCTTCTAAATGAGACAACTTAAACTGTCAAAATTCAAGAATTAGAACATCCTCAAAACAGAACTTCATTAGCAAGACGTAGTCAACTCTTCCAGTTAAGGTCAAATGGTTTCAAGTAAGAGGTAAACCCCTCATTTGGCAAGATACACAGCATAATTTAAATCATATTTGTCAACTGAAACTTGCTCCATGATCACAGAAAAAATCCCAGTCTATTAGTCTTAGGTGGGATTGTGCCTTGCCCCATGCATACTCCCATGGGGGTACAGAAAGCCATTTTGCCTTTCCCCTCTTCCTCTCACCCTAATTTTCATTGGGTCTTCTGCTCTTGAAAAGGTATGGGAATCTCTTTCTGCAAGTACTACTTGGTCAAAGACACCGGGGTATCTGCCAAAGCCCTGAACCTTTTTACACAACACATTGCAGCAGAAGATGCACACAACTGGTAATTGCCATATCACTTTTTGGAACACCAAGAACAAGATGGTCAGATCACCCTTGCCCCTTTCCCTGTCCAGATGAGCAAATGAGAACTAGTTCATTTGCTGTGACTGTCAGTCAATTACAACTCTTGCTCTGAGCAAATATCAAACACTCCGCTCAAGAGATATTGTGCCTAAATGTTCCGGCTCACAATTACCAGCTTCAGTTATTAATTCTACAGTAGGTGAAGCTGAGAGATAAATTTGGTAATAGAAGATTTAACAGAGGTTATATTTATTAGCTCTTATTTAATCACCTCAGCCAAGCAAACAGCTTTGATCTACAGCGTAGAGCTGTAGTTCAATATTTACACCTTGCATGAAAATATGGCATTTAATCTAATCAAGTTGGCCAATGCTGAACATGCCACATTAAATGTTTGCTCTTCAAATCTGGAGTTCACTCATTCTGTCATTCTAATTCCCGGACCCAATTTGAAAATAGTTTGCATTACATACTATCTTGCAGCTTTATGTGTTTGCCTACCAAACACAGGTTAAATGACCTTGTCGTGTGAATGTGACATTGTTAAAATCAAAGAATAAATGCAACAGTATTATCTACTAAAAGAAAAACTAATACATTGCTAACAGCAAAAAGGCAAAATATCTCTCTATCCGTTACAGTTCTTTTGCTACCAAAAATAATCTTGCTTTTTGTTTCACAGCAGAACATTAGCAGCTTGTGTGATCATTGTAATTTTTTCTCGTCCTGCTCTAGTAAAATCCTTTAAACAGTAGGTTGAAAGATGAACAAACAAATGGGGAGGCAGCAAAAATAAATAGTGTAACGTTAAAATCTCTAAAAAAAATGACAGTCTAAAACAAAGCAGTGAAGCCTGACTCTAATCTCACACAAACCAGTTCCAGTAAAGCGGGAGCAATTCTAATGATCTTGAAGGAGGTACAATGGCAGAATGAGATCACAGCTGAAGCCTTATTTCCTCATTGCTTCTTGTGTTTCTCGTACCAGAACTGGGACAGCAAGGAAAAAAAGTGTTTAAAAACTAACTAACCAATTACCCTCCTCTCACCCCCCCCCGCCCAAAAAATACAGTAACAAAATGTTATCACAAAGACAGGGCTAATAAGATATTTGCACAGAGTTCATTTTAAAACATCTCCATTTTTTACTTGCAGTAAGTTTTTTTTATACAGGCTGCCCTCATAAATGGACAACATCTGTGGTTGTGGAAAAACTGAACTTGTATAAAGAGGCAGAATTGTGCTAGTCGCCACTAGAGGAATATCTCTGGGTTTCAAATGTTTCTTCAAAGGACTGGTGGCCACAGCAGGTGACAGAAGTTATGGAAAGGGTGAGTCAGGACACGGCCCTCCCATCAGGCCATAATGACCCTATGCTGTGCTGCAGGATGAACCAGCTCCTGGGCCCAGCACAGGTACCTCCTGCACTCTGTGAAACTCTGCAGCATAGACTCATCCTTTGAAACAGATATTAAACTTTCAGCCCCACTTTGCTCTATTATGTGCACCAAAACACAGAAAACATTTCTGTATTTCTTCTTCTGCATACAACCCTATTAGTATTAATATAAAATTTTTCTTCCAGTACACAATGTGTTACTGTTTCCCTCCCTACTTTTTTTTGCAAATATATATATGTGTAACTAAATACATATGGGGTATCATAAATGGTTTAGGGAGGAGAATATCAATTTCATTGACAGAATATTATAAAGATATTCTAATGACAAACCAGATTATACATTACAGAAAGAAAATTCAGTGATTTTTCCATGCTCACAAAACCAGAGCAAGCAGCAGACATCCACACTTCAATTCACCTGCCCTAACTTAGATACTTCAGAGTTTCAATTCTGGAATCACAGCTCCTCAGCCTATGTTCCTCTTAGGGACAACAGACATAAAAGATCAATTAAAGAATTTTTCAACTCATCCTAAAATAAGTTGTGTTCTGGAAGTCTAATTCTCTCCATCCAATATAAAGGTAACATAGTACTTCCAGTTCATCCATAGATAAATTTATATACTTAAAGTGATACAGACCTGCCCAGACCTCCTGATTCCTATGTTATACATTAGATAGTGGTGTGAAATGCATAAAGGGAGACCTAGAGAGTTTGGTTCATGTTTCACTGTGTTTTTCCATTGCTTCCATCCATCGGTATTTCATTCTCTCCTTCCTTCCACTTACAAAATACCTGACTGTTAAACACGATGAACTATTTTATTGTTAAGCGTTTAAGAAGAGATAAATGATGGTTTGAATGTTAATGCACCAAGGTAGATCAGAATCTTAGCACTGTTAAATGGTTGCTGAGCCACTAGAGCATAGCATCAGTGCTATAAAGAAGCATTCCCTGATGGATTGTTAGCAATACTCTAACTCTTTTCAGGACAATAATATTGACTTCACATTAGATAAACATGAATCTCCTAAACAAGAGGTGAATACACAGGAATCAGCCTCTTTGTGTCTAGCAGCTAAAAGGTGGCAGGACACACTCTATAGAGTTTAATTTTAACTGTAATTAGCTTTTGCAGTGAAGTGCAGTAAGGTAACAAATGAGGTACAGTGCTGCAACACAGGACTAAAGAGAGAATGGAGGAGGTCATACTCTTTACCTTGACAATTTTTGGTTTTCACAAAACCCATTATTAGTAAAACACAGACATTAAATGATGCTTGTGCTTTCAAAGAGGTAGTTGTGTGGGAGAAAAAAAAAGGTTAAAAACCAGTGAGGTATTTAATCTGTAGTTGGAAGTTGCTCAAACATGAATGCTGACACTTTCCTCTTTAGCTGTAGACCACATATTCTGAAAAAGTAATGCAATGGCTCAGTAAATTGCTTAGCATTTACCAATGGTTTATGAGCCCAGCAGAAGTCAGATACATCAGTGAATTTTTACCTTTACAGGTGCAATTTTCTATCTGCTAATGAGAAACAGAACAACTGAATGCTACTACAGAATTTATTCAGAACTTGGAATCATAAATTTAGTTCTATTATAATTCTACAAAAAAAGTAAAATCCAAAAATGTAATACTTCTGATAACCCAAAAGTAGTCTTTAAATTGCAGGAATGTAGGAACTAGGAATCCAGAATTTGAGGCAATTATTTACTCTCAGTCCTACCATCACTTAATTCAGTACAGAAATTTGAGGGTTTTTACCAGTCTTCATCAGCCCAAGAAACACAACAACAGAAAACACAGCTGGAATAGACCTCACAAGGCAGGCTAATCCACACCCATGATTCAACCCCAAATCAGCTCTGTCCAAGCTCTTCCTGATGGATATTTGTCTAAATCAGTCTGCAAAGTCTTTTTTTTTTCAATGATTAAATCTCCTTATTAAAAAAAAAAAAAGAAAAGATATGCTCATGAATTCCATTCACATTCTTAATGTCTAAAAGATCACTAAAAAATTCTTTTCACAGAAAAACTGTGATGTAGATAAAATATTCACTGGCTGAATATCTTTTCTATATTCTACTTGGGTTTAATTTCAACCTTACTTGCTGGCACTTTGAAAAATTATTATAGGTAAATCTGGATGTTATGCCCTTCATCTATTCATACCTCGCCTTGCAAATCTCACCCTCAAATGCAGCATAGCAAAATACTTATAACATTAATAAATAAATTAAACTATGAAAATATAACCTGTACCTTTCTTTGGAAATTTGAAACTGTCTTTACTGTGAGTTTAGTTACTCTGAAGAAAGACACGGAATTGAAAAGGCAAAAGAAAACTGTTTTCAAATGTCTGTCCACAAAGCCATGATTTGCTTCAAAACGTAAGTGTAGGAAAAGGATGAGCATTGGCAAAGAAAAGTTTATTTGAAAGTTTATTTCAAAATTTGTCAAAAAGTTGCTGCCCGTTTCACTACATCTTTAGAGGCCGACTGCTTCTTTGTGTGCCTGCCAATCCAGACTCCCACTTCTGCATTACAATTGTTCATGGAGCCTCGGCATGAGCTGCATGGCTTCCATTGCAAACGATCAAAGGGAATGTCCAAACCCCGGAAGGAAAAAATATTTTAAAAAACCAAGACAAAACAATTAGGTGTACCAATGCAGCACCAGTCACTCAAGGATCTCGAAAATGCTTTAAAGACACTAATTATCTGAAGTTTCTAATGGCTAGGGATTACAGATTAGTACAGCATATAAAAATAAAGTACATGTACTAGAATCATGTACCTTTTACTAAATATTGATGCATACATTGAATTGTGCTTTAAAATAAACGTCCCCTGATATTTCTTCATTGCTATTTCTTCATGCTCAATGATATTACTTCATTGCTACTTTGCTCAGAGATATTTTCTAGAATATTACGTTATATAAGGCCATACCCTCAACTGAGATAAATCAGTATCATCCTAGTTTCAAATGAGCGGCACTGAGTTTAAATCGGTAGAAAATCTAGCCAATTTTCTTCATCCTTTTACAAAAAGCCCGTGCATGTAGCACAGAACTTGTGTTTGAACACAAGGAAAAATAAGATTTTCAGTGTATGCACAGCAAGGAAAATTACTAGCTTTTGGATATTGCAGATTTAAGGGATATATGAGAAGCTTATGAGCTGTCAGACTCTACTATATTGCTTTGGAAGCTGGGCTGGGATAGGCACGATGAAGAGGTTTAGCAGACTACATATTAGAAACTCGAGTAAGCCACAACCATGCAATAAAAATTATAGCAGACAATACAATATAATGATTTTATGAAGCATTGGAAGCATCCAAAAGAGCTCATCTCAAGTTTTGCTTCCAAGTAAATTATTAACTTGGTCTCCAAGTACAGACAAGTTTTCTGCCTCTCTTTCTCACATTTTTTTTTTCCTTTCTTCCAGCCCATCAGTTTTGGCTTAAGATATGGTTCACAAAAATATATGGAAGCTCTTTTTATAATTAATTTAATGTTTGGAACAACCTTAACAGTGACTTGAAAACTTCAGAAAGTTTTTATTTTAATCCACTCCAGACTCAGAACAAATACAACTTTTCCCAGTGGAGAGGGATGGCATGAGGGAGATTTGGTCTCCAATATGATGAAGAGAAGCAGATCTTGAGAATCAGCTAGTTAAAAATCAGCTGATTTAGAGCTGATGCCAAGTAAAGAGGTCACCTGGGTCTAAAAGCAGCACTTCAGCTTGCGCTGCCTTTTTCACAGATTAAAAAAAAATTTCCAGGTACAAGCCTGGAATTTTCTGCAAAATGCAATTATTATATGTGATTATTAGAGTCTGTGCTATTACTAGAGTCCTGCTAATTCAAGCCTTCTCAGAAATGGTGAAAGATTGACCTTAGCTTCCCAAGAACTACAATATGTGCAGGAATGGAAATGGCCAAAGTAAATGATGAAACTAAGACAAAAACCTGGGAGTCTGCTCAGGTATTGCCTTTTCTCTGGAGCAGTGGCAATGGTAACAGCTGGCTTAAGAAAGGTGTTCCACACAATCCACTCTCTTCTGGGGTCATACCAGCAGTGGCTGATTCCATTTTTCAGGACGTTGGCTAAGACAGACTCTCTCTGCGGGTGGGTTGGACTGTGGCTCTTTGCTGCCCCAGCTAACATGTAGACAGATAACTGTAGGTATACATGCCTGAATACAGGCACTTGCTGCCAGATGTTTATGGCCCTGTGTTTTGGGTTTTTATGGCCAGGTTTTGGTAGCAGGATGGCTACAGAGGTGGAGTCTTTGAGAAGCTTCTGACAGCCAATCCCAGCCAGCTCCACGACAGCTGGCCAAGGCTGGGCCAGTCAACTCTATGGTAACAGATCTAAGAAGGAAAAAAGTTGCAGAATTATGTCCAGAGAAGAGCAGCGTGAGAATAAGCGAGAGGAAGAACTCTGCAGACACCAAGGTCAGTGGAGAATGAGGGGCAGGAGCTGCTCCAGATGCCAGAGCTGAGGTTCCCCTGCAGCCTGTGGTGAGGCAGCTGTGCCCCTGCAGCCCACGGAGGCCCACGAGAAAGCAGAGATGCACCTGCATCCCATGGAGGAGACCAGCGCCAGAGTGCGTGGATGCCTGCGAGGAAGCTGTGAACCACTGAGAGACCCGTGCTGGAGCAGGATCCTGGCAGGGACCTGCAGACTCATGGAGATAGGAGCTCACACTGGAGCAGGTTTCCTGGTAGGACTTGTGACCCTGTGGGGGACCCATGTTGGAGCAGTGGAAGGAGCAGCAGCAGAAACAACATGTGATGAACTGACCATAGCCCCCACTCCCCATCTCCCTGAGGCACTGGGGGAAGAGTTAGAGCTGGGAATGAGGGGTGGAGGTGAAGTGTTTTCAAAGTGTTATTTTATTTTTCATTATCTTACTCTAATTTTGTTTGTAATAAATTCAATTAATATCTCTAATTCTGGCTGTTTTGCCTGTGACAGTATTTGGTGAGTGATGTCTCCTGGTCCTTATCTCAGCTCATGAAATCTTTATTATATTTTCTCTCCCCTGTCTAGTGATAGAGAGGCTTTGGTGGGTGCCTGGCACCCAGCCAGGGCAAACTCACTCCACCTCGTTATTCTTAATGGAAATCTAGGTAAAGTAGAACTTATGTCTGATTTAGGGTAAATTTTCTATGTATATTTCCTGTTCCAAAGTTAGCATAACTCTTTTTTTCTTATCATGAGGATGTATTGTAGTAAAAATATTAAAGATTAATGGATGCTCAGAGCTTTGTGCTAAGACCATTACTTAAAATGTCCAAATCTCTCAGTCATGTTCTTTTTTTCAGAAAATCTTTCTGGATTTACAGTATGGCGGTAAGATTGAGCCACTGAGAAAAATGTCAGGGAAAATTCAGGAGGTACCCCCTTCTGTCAGCGAACAGTTACAACATTTTGCAATGGAAATCACTAACTGGCCAATATTCACTCTGGGGATAATCAGTCAGATAACGGGTAATGTTCACGCATAAAGGTAAGGCTTTCCACACAAGTGTGCTGTGGAACGTTGTGGCTATAGAGTACCAGTGGAAAATGTCACTTTCAACTGATATCAATTTGCTGTTTGCTGAGGGAAAATTAAAGTAGACTTGAATGAATGGCTAAACAGGTGAGGCAATGCTTGGCAAGAAAACAAGGGAAGACAGATACAGTGCAGGCACTGAATAGCTCCATGACTGTAAACTGACCCAACAGCACTTATGGAAATTTAGATAATTATTTGTAAGAGGGAAAAAATGAGAATCCTGAGAGAAAAAGAATTCAAAATGGATTATGCTGCTTCTGCATTCACCAGCTGTAATATGTCATCTTATAAACTGCAAAATGAGTGATCATTCTATAAACCTTTAATTCAAATGTGATAGCTACAATATGTATGTGGAAGTTCAAAAATCTAAGCTAATAAAAAAGTATATGAATTCTTTCAAGAGCAAAGGCCTTCTAAAGAATGCAAGGTGCCAACTGGGCTCATTTAATAACAAATGTTAAAATGTAAGACATTCAAAAATACCTTTATTTCTAAAATAGCCCGGAAAGAAAGACAGAAATGAAGTTAAAATGGAAAACTGTTTCATAATCAGGTGTCATAATTCATACAAAAGGATAACTTTTTTGACAAACCAAAATAAGAAACTATCATTGAGCAGAACTTGAAACAAGGAAAATAATTATCATTCAATATCAATGAAAATATAAAGAAAAAAAATGAAAATAACTAAGAGACAGAATATTTGTTCTTTCTTGAATGAAGCTCTGATGGCAGATTGCAAAACTCAACTTCTGGAATTTAACCGTGCTGCTGTACAAGTACTGCACCAAATGTTAGTGTGAAATATTCAATGAACAGAAATCCTCACTACCAGGTATTTAAATTTCCATTAGGAAAAAAAAACACAGTATCCTGTGTTTTGTCTTCTTTTCCATTCTTCATGATGGGATGCTTTCCACCAGTTTCCAGAAGTTGTCCAGGCCTCAAAAAGCCCCCGATAAAAATGTTCTTCAAAAAGAAGCAAATGTCTTTTTTTTTTTTTTAACAGCACTTTAAAAAGTGCCACCTTCTCTCTGCTACTTAACAGATTCCTCGTTTTTTCCTCCCCAGAAGGTGCAGCTCAACCTTCCCAGTTGGCACCGGCCAAGCTCCTGCTCCTCCCGGCAGCAGTGCGATGCAGCGCAGCCGCGGCAGCACCATCCCTGAGCCCGGAGCACCCACCAGACACTCACACCTCGTCAACGTGGACTGAAGGCATAGGAAAAACGGCTGCCAGAGCCAGCTTTCTGTCTGCTTCAGACCTTCCATGACAAAATCCTTCTCACCAGTGTGCAGGTTGCCACAGACACCAAAAGCATATCGCCCTTTTTACAGCCCAGGAAGATTTTAATTGTTGAGGGGGGCATTGTTTTTTCCTCAGGGGCTTGGCCAATGTAGTTTTTCTCTTGCCCTTAAAACTAATTTTCTCCTTTAAAAATGAGCCAAAGTGCTCAAAGGAAGGACAGATGCAGAAACAGGAGCAAAAATCTTTGTAGAGAATTAAATTTCTGTCATGTGGCACATTATTTTGAAATACTCTAGGGGAGCTTCACAGTTTTAGTCCCCAGTATTTTTAATTCCCAGTTATGAAAACACTTGCACCCCAGTTTGTCATAATGAAGTTACTTTAAATGTATTTCAATATTTACTTATTTAGGCTATTTACTGCCATTTTTCAATTCTTTTATGGCCATTTTGAAGTCACAACTGTTCTATCTCAAATACTTGATCATTAGCAAGGTCATCAAAATATCAGACCCTGGATCTTATTTACTGACGATATTTCTGCTGTTGGGTTTTTGTGGCTACACTTTCAATGTACTATGGAAAAGACAGCCCGTTTCCTGAAGTAAAGAAAAGAAATTAAAAAACAGTAGAAAGAAAAATTAATTATATCTCCTTTATAGACACGGAACTGAATTACAGAGACTGAACAATGTTGCCAACATTGAGCAGAGATTCAAGGTAGAGGTGGGTACACAAAGTCCTACATATTCTTGGTATAGACACATGCTACATCTTTTTTTAAAGAGTTGAAGCTTAGAGTATTTTTTTTCTAACCAGACACAATCTGTTTGAAGTTCTCAGAGAAGTGTAGCTAAACTTGCAGTTTTTAAGAACATCCTCTCCAATGATGTCTTTGCATGCTCTCCTTTGACTCTAGTAAAATCAACAGAAATACTTTTAACAAGCCAAGTGCAACTCTGCCTAACCTTATAAATAATCCTGGAGCAGTTCTGTTTGAGTTCCAAGCTAAGGTTAGAGTTGACTATCACTGCATTATATTGCATAAGGATATCACATGGTGTAAATTTTTTCCTTAATAGTCTGTGTGTTTTGGAAGCTAAGTCATAGGTGATTTACTCTCTAGTGAGTGTTGTTAGTGCAGCATATTACACACTTGGCTAGCCCCAGCTCTTATTCATGGATTTTTATTTTTATTTTCAAGGATTAGGCTAAACCACACACAGAGGGTAGGTAAGAATTTTTATTCTCTTTCATACTCCTGTGCTTGGAGATATGCAATGGAGAAACACATTAAAAAAAAGGTTAAATTGCAGAAGTTTCACTTTTTTAACATAGATACTCAATAATAAAGAGGAATATACAAGAAGGTTGAACCCTTCAGCTCCTTTGGGTTTACATCTGTGTCATGCTTTATGGATTGGAGAAAATTTTGCAAGTGTGAAGATGAGGAGTGGAGCTGTGAAATTCAATTACTATGCTTTGCAAAATTTGTGAATCTGTGCTGACTATCTAATAATACGAAATATAGTGACTGTCGCATTTTCCGTTTTTGCAAAATACATCAGATTTTTTCTCTTCCTGAAATAATTCCTTTCTATTATTAAAAAAAATAAAATCCTTCAGAGTTTTTCATCCTCCTAAAAAAGAAGAAACAAAACAGATAAGAGCTCTAAGATACTATTTTTTAGAAAATTTGAAAATCTTAAACTTACTTTTTAACTTGCACAGAAAAAAAGCCCATCATTTCATGATAACTTTTTGGCTGATGCGAGGTAAAACAGGATGTGATTAGAATTGAAAGCTATCCAGTTTTATTTATCCCTGCTTCTCTGATTTAAAATGAAGCCTGGCTGTGTGCAGATGATAACTGTGAGCAAAGGTTGACATCAATTGGAGCTGTAGGACGAGCTGTCTCTGTGTGGGGGAGAATATCACCTTTTTTAAAAGATGCTGAGTGACACTGACAAAATAGACAAGGCAGTCTTGATCAATGACATAAAAATAGTTGTCGTATAATGATTAGTGAACTACTGCTGGTAATAATCTCCTTCTATAGACTCCTCTGAGCATAATGTTTGATTATTTGAACACATCATAGTGTTAATTATGGCTAGGCTGAATTTTACATTCTAATTTGTATTTTTACAGTATGCAACATTTGAAAGCTAGAGGTAATTTTCAATATCTTATTAGGTGTTTGAAATTCTGTTTGTAGCTTTTGCTTCAAACAGCAGCCTTTTAATTTAGTAGCTCTTTAGCAGAGTGGGCTTGATATGGAATAGTCATTAAGTAATCACCATATCTATAGGGAGTCTCATGGGAAGGTGTCTATCAAATTACGCCTTAAAAGAAAAAAAAGGCATTTACAGTCATAAATCTAGTTCACTTCCTTTTTTAGCTGCAAAACAGAGGAGATTTATCTGACAGGAACCTGGGCTATTCTTAAAATCCTCTAAACTATGGATGAATAAACCAGTTCAAGTAAAATACTAAACCAGTAATATATTGAAGACACATAGCCTTATACATCAAAAGAGCTCAAAGAATTTAACACAAATTAATCTCATATATGCATCTGTGTCTTTCTCTTTCCACCTGTTCATCTAGGATATTGTCCAGTGAATCATGATATTTAGATGGCACACAGTTAAGCCTTACCTTTCACTCTGAATATGAAGAACTATTCTCCCCTATCCTATACAAAAGACAAAAGTATAGAGAGAAATGTTAGTAAAGATATGCAGATGCATTCAAAATGTGCACCACAAAACCTAAAAATCAAGTATCCTGCCCTATGTGGTGGGGCAGGGATTTCATCTCACCTCATTTCAGGTGTCTGCAGTAAGTCGCCCACTTCTTCCTTTATAAACAGCAAGGAGGAAGAGGCACTGATTCCTTTTGTCTGTTCTTTTTAGGATCAGCTGGCCTGTGCTTTAGGGGGTATATTGTTGTCTCCTGACTACAGTAGTAGCCCAGAGGATCTGATCAAGTGGAGGTGTAAGGTGAATCCCTACTGCTGACTTATTCATACCAGATAGGCTTCAAAGGGAGTGAATCTTGGTCCATTTTCAAGTTTTCTGCTGAGGAACATTAGTTTATGACATTCACTCTCCAGTCTGTACTAGAACTGTCAGCGCCAAGAGCAAAAAGCCTGCTCTCTGGAAATCTGCATACTCAAGCAATTCACTGTTTTACTTTGAATAATCTTTTTGACATTTCTTGGTTCCAAAACTCTCTAGCAGAACTATTCAAAGTCTTGAGACAGATCTGAACTGGAAGACTTGGTGACATAAGATTTAATGATCCTTTTCTCCTGCTGCAGATACTCCAAGCTCATATGTTTCATGAGATTACAGAATAGATTCAATAATAATGGGATATATTACTAATTACAGCTGGTAGTAGCTCATAGTCACTTTGCAGTTTTCTATGTACTTACCTCTAAAACATCACAGTATTTCCAGCTTTCAAGGCAAAGCTGGTTTAGAACAACATTACATCAAATGATAAAAAATCAAGAAGTGATAAATACTTTGGTGTTTTGTGAATTAAATAGCTCATCTATTCCCAATTTAACTATTTAGGATAGCCTCTAGATTAACTAGTGAATAGTTGGAATGTGAAAGTCAGTCTGAACGACAAGACTGTGAGGTAAAAAGTAAGTATTTATTCTCTGGACTTTTTCTTTAGATTAACACTGTTTATACAAGTAATGTTACTGATAAGCTTCATCAATTTTGATTGTATGTAAATATGAACTATTAAATACACTGAAAAAATTATCAGAGCAACTATGCAAAATGAAAGCTGAATTAATCATTATTCTTCCCTTTCTTTTAGTTACCATCATGTCTTCTTCGTAGGCCATGTTTCTCTCTCATAAAACAGATTATCTCCTCTTTAATTGGATTGGGTCCAATGGGCTCGGATTGATTTTCTTCAGTTCCACTTTGAGGAATCACAATCATTCCCATTACCATTGAAATAATGCCCCTTAGTTCTGTTAATTAGAGGTGGGATTGGTAACAGTCCTTATACTCACATTGCCCTCACAGTGGATCATGTCTGGCCACCAGCATGTGCAATTCACTTTGTCCCACTGATACAAACCATTTTCAGTGATGTAGAGAATGATACCAAATTTCATTCATTTGCTCAAACATTCTCCTTTCTAGAAGTTGTCCATATTTGCCTTGAACTGATTTTTTTAAAGGAGACTACCAGGCCAGAATAGCAGGTACTGTGAATGGATTTGGCAGTCATAGGTGTGTGATCAAAGGGTACATTTCCACAACTCTGGCCCCACTCAGTACGGAGGAACTTGCTCAAGGAGCCAACTTACATGGACCCATCTAATGAAGGCCTTCCATGTACTGTTAATGTTACAGAAGTTGGAAGGCAAGCAAGGGCTGAGGATTATGGAAAAAGAAAGGAGGGTTCTTAGCTTTCATGGGTTAACTAAATGCATGAAACAAAGCATGACCACAGTATTTTAACGAGTGGTCAGTTGGTGTCTGGCCTGAGATTTTTGGCAACTGATTTGCATAATGGTTTATCATTTACAGTTTAATTAGTAGGAAAATTGTAGGACCTGGTAAAATGTTTAAAGCATATAGATTGTGTCAAAACTAAGCATGTAATTTTGACCTTCTTATCCGGGTATTTCAATTCTTCACTTCTAAAAAAATTGAATATTTCTCCCTATTTTAAATGTGCTGTTGTGAAAATAAATTAATAAGTACTTGTGACTCTCTCAGGTATTTCAAACTTTTCTATGGGAAAAGTGTGGATACTATAACTGCGGATACTGTAACTGTGGATAAACAGCATATGACAAAGTCTGGCATAATAATAGGGTTACCCCATCAACCAAAGAGGAAAAAACATAGTGAAGAGCATGAACAATACATCCAGTGGGATGTGCCAAGCAAGCATTCTCTGAAAAAAATCATGTGAGCATCTAATTACATCTTGATTGTCTCACGATGTACTAAATGGGTTGAAGTAGGATTGAACAGCTGCTTTAAGGCTTCCTAACATTTCATAGCTTAACTTACCTCCTGCTCACTAATTCTTTTATTTAATCCACCTATTTGTATCTTTTTATATATCTATAAAAAACACCAAAATGTAAGTAAATAATAGTTTCAGATGGAAATGAAAGACATTTAGATTAGTTCCTTACCTTGTAACATTATGGCTTGAATTATATTGATGAAAGACATTGGTGAAGGACATCAGCAGTGTCTGCCTAAAGATAAGGATTGTAGGCCACCATTTATACTGAAAATTCTGCTTCTCCATACATGCCTTCAAGTCAGCAATATGCTTCTCAGACTATACAGCCATGCCCAAAGTTACAGGTTGATACTTTGCAATCCCTTCTGTTTTGGTCCCTTTAAATATTCCGTCAAACAATTTTGTTGAAGCTAAAAAATTATGAGACTATTAAGGAGCATTTAGAGAAGCATGTTTGGGATGGAGAATTACTTAGCAATACAGTTCAGATTCTAAAATTATACACCTTACATAACCAGGGAACAAAAAACTTCAGTGTGACATCTATTATCATTCAAATGTCTTCAACTTGGAACGCCAAGTGTGCCAATACTCTGCTTGATCAGAAATATTTGTAGAAAAAATTCAACATTACATCTGAAAAAACCCAAGAAAGTCCTCACAATTGTTGGCTCTCAAGGGTACTATTTATAGAAAACAAGGCGAGTAATACAGAGACAAACGTATGATTTTTTGATAATTACTGAGGTTTCTATACAACTTAACTCATTACATTTTTCTACAGGTTTTTACTGAGAAAAAAAAACTGGAAGGAATTTTAAAGGCCGAAGTCCAGTGCAGTTCATTAACAAGTTATCTAAGTCCCTTCACTAATAAGTAAATTAATTCCAATTTCTTTCAAAAGAAAATCTACAAGATACTACCTAAAGCACCAGCACGGTATCCACATGTCAAGCAGATAGAAGATACTCAGTGTGTCATGATCATGCATAGATATAGGGAAAGTTTCCTGGGAAACTTTCCTTCCAGGAAGTTGCATTGTAGGAAAAAGCCACATTTTCTGGCGCTTCTCTGACTGTCCCAAACTGCTCTTTGCATGCTGGGACCTTGTCTTCCAGCTGTAATTCAGAGCTGGAGTGAAGGTGCATGACACTGATCTCTTCTTTGTGGTGACCTGTGACAGGATCTGAGGGAATGGCCTGAAGTTGTGTCAGGGAAGGTTTAGGTTGGCTAGTAAAGATTCTTCACCCAGAGGGTAGTTGGGCTCCTGAGGGAAGTGGTCACAGCTCCAGTCTGACAGAGTTCAAGAAGTGTTTGAACAATGCTCTCGGGTACAGGGTGTTACTCTTTGGGTGTCCTGTGCAGGGTCAGGAGTTGGACTCAATGATCCTGGTGGGTCCCCTCCAACTCAGCTTATTCTGTGATTCTGTGATTATGTGACAAGAGCAAGATGAGCCAGCAAGAGAGAAGCAAATGTGTCTCCAAGTCTCTAATGATGAAACTCATGAAGATCAGGATATTAATATGTGGGAATTGTCTTACTGCATCCAGTATAACCTACATCCTTGCCATCACATGTACATGTTATTTTTCTCCTCAGGGAGAGCTAAAACAGCACTGGGAAAGAAAGAAAGATGGAAATTGACCTGAATGCCACCCACTGATGGACACAAACAACAGCTAGGAGTTTTTCTGCTTACTAGTTAAGGGATTTGGTCAACCTGTTAATAAATTGCAGTGTTGGTGTTTCTATGGTGATAGGAAAAGGGTGGTGCTTTGAAAGTTCTGAGAATAGACTCGGGACAGCTAAGAAGAGAACAGTTAAAGAGTCTCCCTATTTTAAAAAATCTGCTTTCAAAGAGAAATATTTATTTTTTTAAAAGCTCTTAATTAGATTTATGATTCCAGTGCTAAAGTGAAAAGGTTAATATGATAACATTTACTGCTGTGGATATTGTTAGCAAACCGTACATTCTAATTTCAGATTATTCCCCCAGGTAACTTGATTATTACTGTTATTAAATTGCAGGCTTTATTGGGATTTTTAACTGTTCTCTCCATAAAATTAGCTAAAAAAAAAGATTTTAAAACACACTGCTGGGTTTTCTTCATGCCTCTTGCTTCATGTTCTACTGCTGTTTTGTAAAAATGACATAAATATTTTGGAGTCCCACAAATTTCTTTGTATTTTCTGTGTTTCCATGACAATAGACTAAATCAGGACATTCTTAATCACAGTATATGGGAAGCTACAGCCAAATTTGAAAAGCTGTACTTGATATAATCTTTCTGTACAAACTGTTACCTTGAAGTCAATTATGGGAAATTTTTAAACTCGGTTGAATAAGAGCATTAAAATTGAAGAAATCCAGGGGGACAGATCAATGATAGGAAAAGCAGGAACTGTAAGCATTTTTATGTACTGATTCAAAAGCAAATATATATATGTATTAATCTTCAAAAGATTTTGTTTAAGTCTATCTTTGTAATAACTACCTTGAATCCACTTAACCGTCTAGGGAACTAAATTTATTTCAATTTATGTGGACAAAGCCACCTGCATGTAAATTCCTATGCCAGCTAGCAAACCTTTCACCAGTATCAAGCCAAAGACCTGGAGGACAGGAAATATAATTTTGAAATGTGGTGTTTTTCCATCTTTCACCATGCTTTCATATCTACAACAACACAGGCAAAGACACATCCTGCAACAGGGAAACTATTGTTCAATTCTTTATATCCAAAAAAGGAGATGAAGGGGATTATATCCTCGACCAGCAATATTAAACTATTGAAGGACCTAATTTTATTTTTTACAGGTGAAATCAATGCTGCAGCAACCACCCTGAGTGAGAAGGAAGCACTGCTGTTGAGTTTGAAAAAAAAGGGGCAGAGATAGTGCTCCAACAGGTGGTTTTCCCATACAATGTTTAGGTTATTTCCAACTGATGTCTAGAGCTCACCTCTTACAGGTGAGTGCTACACTGCAGTGTTATACTCACTTGCCACAGCTCAGAGGACTAGCTAATACTTGACTGGCCTGAACAAACAACAGTTTTCAAAGGAGAAACTTTGAAAGCCTAAAAAGCCCTACAGTATGGCATGAAGTTCTGAGATATTTGAGCTCAGTAATGAAATTAATGTTTCCTCTCCAGTCATGAGCCACAGAACCTGAAGAACTGCATATAAAAATGGGCAGAATCATCTCCTAAATACTTATTGTCCAGTTCTTCCCAGACTGATCTGTCGGAGAATGTTGGCTTGCGCACCGAGCTGCAGGCCTAGCCTGACTCCTTAGGATTGTGAATCACAATAAGAGGTAACCTATACTACAGGAAAACAGTGCCACAGACACTGCTAAAATCCTTCTCTGCTTTATTTCCCACTGATTACCTTCATTTCACCCACCTCTACATCAATACTTCGGTTATTAGGACTTGACACTTGTTTCACAGATGTTAGTTCTACGCCTTGGCAGGATATCACAAATGTTTGTAACAAGCATTATAAAACCTAAATTCTTTTGGGATTCGAGCAGACAGAATGGAATATATTCAGTTTCACAGACACATACTGGAGATTTCCCTATGGCATCAGGATTCACTGAGGACACTGGGAGATTAGGCTGGGTATAATATGAATACATATTTGATTAAATAGGTTAAAAAGGGTTCCAGCCTTTCATTTCATTTGCATTAAGAGAGAGCAACTTTCAATGAACTTCTGTCCTGATGTTAGGCTATGGCACAGAGCAGGTTAAGCGGATGGATATACATGATATAATCAAGTACATCTAGTTCAGTTCTAGCAGTTCTAATATTTTTGCTCTCTGAGGTGAGGTCATATGCAAGCTCAAGATATCTGCAATTTCCATTGAAGAAAGGCTGTGAAAGACAGTTTTAGGGAACACAGAATATTGATTTCCAGTAGTCACAGACACTCTCATTGTGTCTTCCACAGAGTATATTTTATAACTTGAAAATTCCTGGGCCTTAACCCTCTCAGGTTCAGATAAGCAATCTTGTGAGGGAAAGATGGGAATGAGAAAATGACTTTGGAGACTTTATGTTCTGCTTCATATTGCTTTATATCATAGAACTACAGTTCAATGTTGGTATGATGCATAGCTATACAAAGAGAAGGCTGGGCCCCAAAAATACCAACTTTACTGATACAAATGTTGCTTTGATTAAAATAGAAATTTAGGTCCTCATCCTGAACGACAGACCTGTATTGGATTTTCAGTGTCCAGAAACTCGACTATCAGGTTTAGCTATCCAGCAGAAAAGTAAATATAGAGCACAGAAACTATTTAAAATTCACATTGGATGAACTTCAGATAGTTTAATTTTATCAGTTTACATATAATATTCATTTAAAAATTACAAAAAAGACCTTCACTTTTTTAAACTTTCCTTTAGTTTAATTTATTTACCAATCCTAGTGCATCAGAAGCAATTTTGAAGCTGATACTTCATCAGCAGTCACAGAGCTACCCACATTCATTGCTAATGTTCATTGTAATTACTACAAAAACTATTAAACATCCTTGAATGGGAGAGTGTCAGTAAGCTTTTCCCCTACAGAAAGGCTTGTCTGTGACATCTGGAGCCTGGTTTAGAGCCTTTTGTTAGGATATCATTCACTGTATGATAGACTTGTCAGTCTAAAAATCAAGAAATTCACATCCTCTTTCCCTTCCGGATACTTTCCAAGCAGATTCCATAGAAGATATTTCTCTCTGAAATGTTTTTATACACGTTTTCATCCTAATTTCTCCTCCAGCTAACCCAGCCTCTCAAAAAGAATTCTCTGCTACCTGTTTCTCTTTTCCTTGAGAAGAGCTTCAGCTGTTGTTGTTATCCTGAATCACTTCCAAGCTGGTTTTACAATTTGCTTAGCTCCCACCGACATCTCTCTCTAAAGGAGCTGCATCTCATAACACATCTGTCTTAAGACTACACCCTAGACAGACCCAAGCTATGCTGTGAAAGATATGCTCTAAAGATTTATTACAATTTAAATCAGACGGAAGCAGGGAAATAGGATAGTAATATGGAACTGTTATGCAACACAAAGACTAAAACAGATTAAAAGCAAATGAACAAAAAAGCCAAACACCACAAGATATTAATTACTCAAATAGAGCCAGACTTTTCTGTAAGTAACTCACTGAAACACATTTTGGGGGAATGGAGTAAAACACTTTTTATTTAAAATAGTACAGGGAACAAAGGACTATGGCGGGACTACATCTGGCATTCCCATCCATGAGCAAACACCACTTTTCAGTTTCTGCAGTGCACTGCTATATATTGGGGTGGGATCAAGGAAGAGGTAAGACATGTGCTCTTCTCATGCTAACATAGGGCAGTAAAAGTGGTTGTTTCTCTCTGCTGACTGTAAAGGCAGACCAGAGCAATTAGCTCAGGTGCTGGTATCTGTATTGCAAACATAGAAAATAAGGTGAGTTGAGTGTCTGGGAGTCTTTTCACTGTTTTCAGCTCATTTCTTCAGGCTCCTGCAAGCTATTTCATATTCAAAAATTCTTTCTTACTTCAAACAGAATTAGAAGGGAACAAAAAAAGGTTAAGCTGGAGAAAAATTGTATTAGTGTCTCATTTTTAAATACATATTTTTGTATCAGTACTAAGGAGAACTTTCTGAAAGTCTTCCCTTGTTTTTACTTTATATTTTACAATCTCCCCCTTATCTTGTGATACTGAGGATTAAGAGATTAAATTTTCCACATTAACGTAATCAGAACACTGTTTAATTGAGCCCATTACATTTTTCCTCCTTGTATAAGGCACTTGTAATGAGACCTGTGCGTTTCAGAGATCAAGGAAGGACCAAAGACTATACAGTCAGAAAGCAGGCACCAAATCATTTCCAGGCACATCACTGGTAAATAATACATTTAAGGGAAAGGTATATTTATTTTTCTATCATGATGGTGTTCTCATTGTTTTGATACTGCATGCACTTATGCAATTTACAGAGTAATTTTATGGTTGTTAGTAGAGATGAGATAAACCTGATGGGAAAAAAGGGAACACCAAAGCTCTTCCCAAAACTCAGTCTAAATGCTGAATATTATCTAACCATTTATAGTGTTCTGATATTATACATTTCAGCTGCATGAAAGTATTATCCTTTAGATCTTAACCCACTGATTCCTCTGTTAAATTGATCAGATTTTCTGCTGACTGAGCTGTATAAGAGTAGCTATGGCTCTTTTTTTCAGGTCTTTACCATGCTGTAGCTCTGTAAAATGTGCATGGTGAATACCTGTATGAAGAATGACCCATTTAATGGGAAAAAAAACCCAGAAAGAAGTAGCAATGAGAACTAGAACCCTCCTTTGGGGGTGATAAATATCTACCATATTCCTCTCCCTTTACTATCTTGTAGGAAGAAGTAGATACAGAATTTTTAAAGCTATTATCTCCAGTCTGACAGCCTCATCCTGTGGCTAGCATATATACTACTATATTGTACTAACCCCAAAAAAAGCCCTCCCTCCTTTTGTCCCTTTAGGGTGTCCTCATGAGCAAATATGAAGTGGTCACAGCACCAGCCTAACAGAGTTCATGGCAGACTTCCAGGCACAGACTTTCAGGCACATGGTGTCATTCCTGGGGTGTCCTGCACAGGGCCAGGAGTTGGACTCAGTGATCCTGATGGGTCCCTTCCAATTCAGCATATTCTAAGATTCTATGAATCACCATGCATCAGGATCTCAGAAACGAACTTCCTATTTAAAGACTTATATAAAAACATAAATCCCTAGCAATAAGACATGTAAGTAAGGTGTTCATCACTGGTGTTGCCACAACTGGAACAGATGGATAAACACTGTTGTCATCTTTCCCCCTCAGCTTGGTGCGATGGTCCAGAAATATTGTACCTGCATTACTAAACACTTGCAAGGTTTTACCAAGTCTCACTAACTTTAACAGCAATTATGTGTTCAATTCCATCAGTAAGGAGCTTTGACAAGTTCCCATTTTTGTGGGTAGCATGTTTTTCCCAAAAGCTGAGTGTCTCCCAGCACACATAGATCAGCCAGCTTTGTTACTGGCTGCTGTTCCTAGCAATCCTATCAGCTGCAATTGGAAAGCACCCACCTAGAATTATGAACTGCATGGAAGATTATTTTAACATGCATTTTCTAGTGGATTTTTATGAAGTAATCTGGAGAGGAAACCATTAATTCAGCCAGAGATTAGCAATAGCAACTGCACTGCTGAGGGAAACATCAAGGATCCCTTCCTTCCCAGCAGCCTGGCACAGACATCATGTGGAATTCAAAAGCCTCTTCTGCATCTTGAAAAAGCCTTTCATTTTCCTTTTGTGCATGTGTCCTCAGTGTTTGGTGTTATAAATGAGCAGCCTGTGACCACCCCTCCTCTTGGCACAGCTCTCGTGTAGCGCCGCAGAGCTCCGGCACTGCCGGCATCCGCAGAGTGCCTTCTTCCCTGACCTGTACCCACCGAGATTACAGAAGCACATTATTTCCCTGTGCAGCTCTTTCACCTCTCACTGCAACCATTTCCTACACAGACACAGAATTTATATAAAAGGCTTTCCTCAGCTTTCATCAAATCTAGGTTGCAGGCCTATTTCGTAACATTAATTCTCTCCCTCACCAACCGCCACATCAATTCAGTACTTTATAAACTATTTCAGGGATCCGATTTATCAGGCCTGACAGAGCTTCACACTGAAATAAACAGCACTGCCTCTGCTGAGCTCGCTCAGTGGCTCCTATTTATCATTATTTAATTCAAGGGCCTAAAATTCTCTGACATTATTAATAGTAAGATGAATCACTGGAAAACTACAGAATCTGTGACCAACGAGGCTGAAATAATCCATTTTGGTGAAAATGTCTACGTGGAATTGCATTCCCTGATGGGTAGCTGCTCTGTCATTAGCGACTCCATATGCATGGGTGGTAAAGAACTGAAGCATGAAGTCCCCAAAGAGTGGGATACTTCAACTGCCATTCTCTTCCCAACACTTAACACCAAAGCAGAAAATAAGGGAATGCAGCACAGCTCTAATGCCTCTGTCAGTTGAATTTAAATGTACTAATTTAATCCTTTTTGTACTTGATTAACTTTAACTTGTCTGAGGTTGAACTTTTGTGTTAACTGGACCTGCAAATCCATTAGTTCATTATGAGGACTGTGTTACTTAGGCACCTTGATGAGAGATAATCAGCTGCCTGGAATGTATATGAGCACTTGCTGCCTTAATTTGGCACCTCATTAGTGATATTTTTCAATTTTGTTTAAATGAAAGGGATTGCACTGGGAGTTTGTCCAGGGTCTGCAATTTCCTTTATGAATAGCCAGCCTTATTCAGCAGCTGTATGACACAGTAAGAAGTTAAGAATTGCAGAATTTGTTTGGTTCTCTGTCAGGACCATTCTGGGAACCTAAGGTAGCTGGAGAGGCAGATCCTGAACTCTTTTCTAAAGGGGCTGAGTGCTGTCAGACCACCTCCCTGACCGGGGTGACCAAAGAATCTTGACAAACAGAGGTGTTTTGTAAAACTCCTTTAAAAATTAAGACTACCAAAAAAAAAAAGTATATATTTAAAAAACATTGAATTTTTTTTATTTCCCCTTCCAGAGGGGAAATTTACTCATTACTGTTTTGTTATTCACTATCATTCCCTTGAACTTTGGCAGTTGACTTCCTTATTAGTGTCTGGACAGAGATTGTAACTTTTGAAAAGAACAACCAAGGACAAAGGACCAAGCAGACACAAAATTGCCCTCTGAAGAATCTCTGCAATCATTATTGTCCAGGGGATTACCTCCTAAACAATTAATCATTTATCCAAGCTAGAAGCCCCAGAGCTGAAATGCACACCCTTCACCCTTGCCCAGAGCCCGTCTTCAGGCAAAAGTCTGACTAAATGACATACCCAGTTTGGCTTTCTCTGTTTTACACAGTTTCCCAGTGCTATGTTAGCAGCATGACATCATCAAACACCTACAGCATCATCCTGCCGTATCCCGGTGTGTACAACTCCTTCAGCACCGTGTTATGGAAACACCATTCTGGAATGTTGCAACACACCCTCCCATTATTTCAGACGCTTTGAACTGAAAACGTGCAAAACCAGTATTAACATCTTAGGACCCATCTACAAGGCTGGGGGTGAGCAAAGCCGAGGGACACACAGCATGGGTAAGTCTAGTCTGGTCTAGGGACAATTATCCTTTTTAGCAGTAAAGTCACTCCATGCTATTTGGTCTTGTCTCTTGGAAGCAATGATTGCTTCCTGGGCCTTTTTATTTTGTAATATAGTGATAGCCTGAGAGGCTATGATTTGAACTCTTTTCCCAACATGTTAAAAAAGAAATCAAGTCCTGGACTTTCATATCACACCCCACCACAGTGGAGATTACAGATGGCCACAATTTTATGTTTTCCAGATGACTAATCTGTGAAATGTGCTCCGAAGTGCTTCTATCAGGTCAGGATGTATTAGTAAAATACGGAGCTATTTAGTTTCATTATACATCTTCAGATGCAGAAAGTTGAGCAACATCAAAGACCTGTGATTTTTTGCTTTCTTTCCAGGAGAAACCTAGGGAGTATTACCGGAAAAAAAAAAAATAGAGGCTTGGTGATTTCATGAATATACCAAGCTAGGCTTTGAGCATATGTTATGTTCTCGTATAAAACGTATAGTTACTTAAACTAGCAACAACTTTTAGTATTCAGTCACCTTTGTGAAGTAGAATTAAATGAGCTATTGGGGACTCTTGTGATCTCAAATATCTTCTAAAAGAGATTTTCATGGAATCATAGAATAGTTTGGGTTGAAAGAGCTCCTTAGAGATCACCTAGTTCAACATCTCCTGCAGTCAGCTAGATCAGGTTGCTCAGAGCTGCACGTTTTTAGGGATGGGGCATTTACCACCTCTCTGGGCAATCTCTGCCACTGTTTCACCACTCTCATTGGAAAAAAAATATATTCCTTACATCTGGTCTAAGTTTAACCTCTTTCAGTTTTATCCCTTGTCCTGTGAAATTTGTTTGCAAAGGTTTTATTCCTAGACTCTACATTTCATTATCATTTATTTGGTCTCTGCTTAATTTGGCGTTGAATCACACTGATTCAATCCACCATCTATTCCTACATACCTTGCTCCAGTCGGGGTTCCCTGAGCAATGGTGTCAGATGCACAAAGGTGCATCAAGCTGTAAAAGCAGAGCAAGAATCACATCCAGGCACAGCACATCTCCGTGTGAAAGTCAACAGGTCACAGTTTTAGTTTATGATTTTCAAAACATTTTATTTGTAGGATTGGAAATAGGACCCAATGTACTTACTAGCTGTGTTTTCATGTGCTGTCACTATCATAATTTCAAAGAAACACAAATTCCTGATATTAACAAATTATATATGGGGAACACAACCTTTGTGCAGTATAGAATACTGTTGAAGAATTCCATTTTGGTTTCTTATACGTACGAGAATTATTATGGTAATAATGTGTAAAATGGGGACTTTTGGCCTCAATTATGAACCACTGAATTCCCAAAAGTAGTTTAGCCTATATGAAGATCCACATTCCACCTAATTTTAACCAACCAGTTCATTAATACCTCTGAGACTTACATGCAAACTATGAGTCTTCTACAATTTCTCTTATCACCAATTAGGCTAATCCCTCTCCCACTCTGCAGAGCTTTTGGAACGCGTACATTAGTGGTAACTGCATGTGCAGTTTAAGGTGAGACAATTACTGTTAGTGCAGAGGCTCAGTGAGCGTCTCAGTGAACATAATTGTAACTATGTCTATTTATAAAATTCTCTCACTATTTAATTAGGGGTGGGATTTTTCTTCTCTTTCATTTTCTCTCTTAAGGAATGCACGGTTAACTCCCTAAAACACAGGGAGGGAAGGGATTCCGTGAAGCTCCAGAAAAGATACCCACAGCAAGAATTTACAGGCAGCCATAACTACAGTGCATGAAATTTTTCAGTTTTTATCACAGCTCTGTCTTGCCATTTTTCATAAAATTAGGTAGGGAGGGTTTTATTACCAAATAATTGCTTACAATGTTCTATGTCCAGGCAATGGCATTCAGTTTGACACATAGCAAATCAGTCACCAGAGAGGTGGAAATAAAAGGTTACAACATAGAAAGTATCTTGGGGCTGATTTGGTCTGTCAAGAACCTGTTCTTCTGCACGTGAATCCCTGTTAAGTTGTGCTAGTGAAGGAAAAGACTTCACTTTTGGTCTTTTTCTGCTGTGTGTGCAAAACATATTTGAGTTTTTTTTCCAGTGTTTGGATAAGATCACAACAGGCCCATCTTTCCCTTTGTACCAACACAAGTAGTACAGCTGTAATCTTATTAATAACCAAAGCTGGTTCACAACCAGTTCCCACAGCCAGTACCTAGTTCTGCCTGCTCTCCTGAACTGATTGTGGGCTGGGGTTGTAGCTTGTTTTCCTCAGGATTGCTGAAGACCGCCAGCACAAAACACTCTGTTCTCTCTCACAGATTGTCCTCAGCTCAGACAGCCCTGTGACTGCCTCTGCAGCATTATATCACTATGAAATAGGTGATCTTTTCGGGTAGTGGTTCCCTAACTACATCTGCTCTGAGAAATCAGTGATTTGAAAGACGTTTGAAGCCACTAAGTCCAGGTAAGTGACTTTTTAACTCCAGTCCATTGATTTCAACATGGCATTTGTGAACTGGATTTCATTGTTTCATTTCTTATTCTTCTTTCTCCATAGGATGATTAAAAATTACTTTTCTTTCCTGCTTGGATTGCAGTAGAAGGAAGCCTTCTGTTTGTTTCCCTAGCTGCAAGTCTATTGCTGTGGGATATATTGTGACACCTTTACTCACACAAAATTTGATTCCACACTTCAAGTGAAATTATTACAATCAATCCTAATAATGCTGATCCTAAATAATAGGACAAAAGGCAGCAGATAGTGCTTTGGACAGGTTTCATTAATCCATACTGGTATGTCATATTCATGCCACATTTTATGTTCAAGTATCAGCAGCACCCAGAAGCATCCAGCACCATCTCAGCAGCAGAATCCCTCAGTGCAGCTAAAAAGGACATAAATTATGGATAAAATGTGCACTGAGTTGATTTTGTTAAGATTACATGAATATTCCCTGTCTCTTCTGTCTGCATAGCAGGTGTTGTCTGTCACTCATGCTTCACTCCAGGTCCTGGCTGTTGGAGAGTGCCTCAACTTGCCCTGCTTTTGGCTGATGACGTGGTCATACACCACCATCCGCACACCAGGACAATTTTCCAACATGATTCCAGCCAGGCACAGAGTCCTTCTCAGAACTGTCCTAGTTCTGCACACCACAGAGTCAAACACATCTGTTCACATTAGCCTAGGGACCAGTTTCCCGTACAGAGCTGTTCTACACAAAGGGGAAAATTGTCTCCCATCCCACTGGGGGGGTGGTGAATGAATGGCTGTGTGGGGTTGCTTTGCAGGGTTGACACTCAAAGTTGTTTTTTTCTGACAAAATCTTAGAAGAATTACCTTGTAGTATGTTTAAAATAATAATTTAAGTCAATCTGATGAATGGACATATGTACGAGAGTAAAATATTAAAATAAAATGTTAGAAAGACAGCTGCATGTAAAACTATTTTTTAACTTTTCAACATGGTTTCCATTTCTTTAAATAATTCAGCCAGCAGCAGACACTTGCAAAATTCCCCTGTAGGACTAAGGCTGGTTGTCCCTGTCAGATTTAAAGGATCTGGGAAAGAAGCTGCAGGCAAAGAGGGAAAAGAATTTCGGTGAAAGTCACAAGCTATCAAGAGCTACTTTAGTTGTAATTTGGAGTGAAAAAGGAGAATTGTGTAAAAAATAATGTAGATTTTATGTAGGTCTTGAGATTTTGTAAAAAGTTCAAGACAAGCCAAAGTGTTAAGAGAAACTTAGTCTATGATAAAATAAAATAATAAAATAAAAGTCTGTAATAAAATAACATTAACTGAAAATCTAATGATGACTTTGTAGTTAATTGAAATGTTTTGATTTCAACCTCTACTTTTTACCAAACTTTCTCCTTCTAGCCAAAATAAGTATGAAATTTGTGTTGAAAAGTGACTTTGGGCAAACAATGAAATTCACAGAGTGGTTTGCATTTGGACTCGATGATCTTAAGGGTCTTTTCCAAACTAAATGAGTATGATTATATTCTGTAAAATTGTTCATGTCACCAGGGACCTCTGGAGGTCACCTAGCCTGGTCTCCTGCTTGAGCAGGTTGTTCATGTCCAGTTGGGTTTTGAGTCACTTCGAGCAAGGAGACTCTTGCACATGTAAGCCTATGAACGCACACACACACACACACACACACACACACACAAATGTTTGCTTTACATACTTTATTCCATTAATTCTAAAAATTCTTATAAAGATTATAAAGAGTGGCAAAAATTCCAGTCTGCCTGGAAAGTAAGAACGGAAACATTAACAACTGTGTTATTTGTTATTATTCATTGGTTAGCTATTAATTAAAGGGCAAAGGAAGATCAGGAAATAGATACCCAACATAAAATATTTAATTTCACTAGAAGCTGGAAAAGACTGAGATGCTTAAAGGAATCCTACATAGGCAGGTGAATGGGTAACATAATGGCAGATAAAACCTCTGCTGAGAAATACACAGCAATGCTCTTTGGATAAAATAATTTGAAGACATTATTGCTGAATTACAGCTGAACTTAGAATTACAGATGAACTTAAAAACTTAGAGGGGAGAAGTAAAGATAATGGGAACAGGATACAAAATCATAAGAAATCTATTACTTTCCTAGTAGAGAAAAGAATGATGAAATCTCACTTGGAATTCCATGCTCAGCTGAAGTCAACCTATCATGAAAATAGCCCCTGACCATTAAAATTACCCAGACCTGAAAAAAGAAAATGATAAGTGACATGAAGAAATTTCTATATAAGGATAGACAGAAGTGACTCCAATTTTAGTTTAGGAAGAGAAAACAAAGCCATGACAATGAAAGAAAAAATAACTTCTCTTAATGTGCTATTATTTACCTAATTAACTTACGAAACACATTCCTAAGTATATGGAATTAAGAAATTGAATAGAGTTGTAAAAGGATTTAAGGCAAGCCTTCCAGTACAACTGTGAGCTAGGTTTTGAAACTGCTGAATTCTCTAATGCAGCTGCTTCTGGGCTTCCAGTAGACATTATCTTGGATTAAAAACCAACCAGCCAACCAACCAACCAACCAACCAACCAACCAATCAACCAAGTAAAAACTTTTCTATGACTGTCTTGTATTTAGGGGAAAAGAGAAGAACAAATCAGAAAAATAAAAATACGAAAAATTTTGCTAGGGAGTAAGCTTGTTGAATCACCAGAGCAGGTGTCAGGCCTCAAGCTACATATAAGTACATTCTCTGTGTGAGACTTGATGTTGACATTCACCCATTCTTTGCTGAAACTTAAGGGGCTCCCCCATGGCACACAATTCACAGCATCCATTCTCTTCAGGTTCTCTCATTACGCTAAAGATAACAGTATTGAAATCAGCTTTAATAAATATATTTACAAACAGCTGAATTCTTAGGAATCACAGCTAATGACAGCAAAATGAGAGAAGGCAGATAGGGCCACTAAGGCTTTCCCTCAGACAAGCCCTATCCCACGCTGTATCAGTCTTGTACAGAACACAGACAGGAATGTCTTTTTCATAACCTGATTTTTTTATTCCCTGGACAGCTGGCTCAAACTTGGGACAAATCCCATGCAAAGAAATAGCAGACATCGCATAAAGAACGCATCTTCTCTCACCATCCAGGCACAGAGATTGCCTGGATCTCCCCAGAGGAAGTTCCCATTGTGCATTATGCAGAACAAGCTCCTCTGAAATCATTCATCTCACTTCACTGGAGCTATACCATTAGGAAAAAATATGCAGTGAGTGGGAAATGTCAAAATTGCTCCAGGCAAGAAGAGCAATTGTAGATGCATTCTTTCATCTCATCCTACTGATTTTCATGATGGGATAGATAACTCTCCACATGCCCTAATTTAGCACCCAGATGCCTCGATGCTTTTCATGACCAAATGTTCTTCAAAACCACTACTATTTCACCTTTTCCATGTGCCTATTGTTTTGTTTTATTTTTCAAGCCCCTACCAGTTTCATCTCTGATTCTTTCCTGTTACTTTGATTTCCTCCACCCCCTCACCCTACCTTCAATCTCCGTCACATCCTTTGTTTCTTATCTATGCTGTCTTTCCATACACCTCCAGCTCTCCAAATTTCTTGACCTAATCTGTGGTCCACTCTTTCTTTCAATACCTCCTCAAAAAGCACTACCTTTAAATGTCTGTCTGCAAAACAATGCCAGCAAACTAGAAGCCATTAAACTAAAAAAGGAAGATGAAGGAACTGAAAGGAACTGTAAAGGAAGATGAACAAAAATTATAGAAAAACCCCAAGGTTTGAACAAGCAATATTATGCAGCTATTTGCCTCTCCTCCATCCTGCCTGATTCCAATATAGCCTCATTCACTCCATTTTTTGTCAGAAAAAAAAAAAAAAAAATCATAGCTTTAGGTTCTTCAAATGCACTCCAGCTGCTTTGCTTTCCAGTGTAGCACTAGCATATTAATAAATCAGTGAATACTTCATGGTGCTAATGACTTTTTACAAAATAATTTTTTAATGAACACAGCTTTTATTTTCTCATGGTTCGCAATAAGGAGTCCCAGGATGCTTAGCAATGCAGGAACAATTTTCAGGTTATGTTTCCTGATCAGTCTGAAACCATAAACTGCTCTGCTCTGAGCTGGTTCTGCATATAGTAGGATTAAGGCAAAGCAATTCATACTGCTCTACCTTTAATCTATATCAACAGGAGGGCCAATTTAGTTTGTCTAGGGCTGGTACTTAAAAAGCCTGATAGATGTAACCTGTGAGAGGCAAGCAAAATAAGAGCAAAGAGGGTATTAAAAAAAAAAAAAAAAAGGGAAAAAGGAAAGAATATGTGAGAGAATTTCCAGGTTTGGGGAAGGGATACATTTGAGTGATGTGATGATGCTGTATTTTGTCTCTAGACTCCAAAGGGCTTTTAAAATTTTTACATTAACAGACCAATGACCATGAATTGCTTCTGCTTATAGAGAAAAACAATAATTCTCATAATTTTTATTATTTTTAACTATTTCCATACTTGTCAGTGTGAAAATACCACTTTTGCACTACAGAAAGAAAGTATTCACAAAAAACTAAATTTTCACAGATTAATTTCTTAGAATACTTGCATCATTTAATTATATTTTATTATGGAACCTTGCATAATCATCTGTAAATCATATGCTTTAATTAAACCTTTGAAATTCTAAAAAATTACATCCATTTTACATCCATTTCTGTTAAGCTTAATCTGTTTATCATTTTACCAGCTGTTTCTATGAAATATTTTTATACTGCTTCCATGAGGCATTACTTTATTTTGTGTTTTTCTTGCACATTAGAACAGCAGGCATTTGCTACCAACTCCAGTTAATGGCAGAGAGGCAGAGTTTGCTACTTCATCTCTTCTTGGTGAGGCAGCTCTGAGTGATATGTCCTTACCAGCCAGATAATAACGACTTATTAGACCTGTGAGAATTAGTGCTATTTGTCTGGAAGTAACAGAAAGACAAGCCTGTGATTAAGTGCTCAGCTTCCAAAATGCATCCTATTGCATCTGAGAAGTACCTCTTTGCAACTGCTTGGCAAACTTTGTTAAATATGGGGGTTTTGCCAGAGCCTGAACACTGGAGCTTGCTTTTGTGATAGAAGTGTATACACCCTAGGTGAATTAGCAGTATAGGCAATCACATATCAGTGCTCAGGCCTATGCCCTTCTAGATTATCAGTAGCCATAGGCCAGGTAGGTAAGGTATAAGCTGCTGCTGTCCTACTCTTTCAGATTCAAAATCCTAACTCCTAATTTATTTTATAGGAGTTTTTGAAGGGAATGTATCTTCATCTATTTTGTATAATAGCGATGAGCACTTAAGCCCACTTTTTGGGATGTCAAAACTGTCAGCTGTAGAGACAGTCACCTCCTGGCACATATCTGTAGCTCCTCCTGGTAGCCAGTATGGCCAGCAAAACCTGAGGTCACACAGGTGATTGACAGGATACATATCAAAATTTTAGCTTTAAAAATAATATATTTCTAGCATGCCATGGCAGCACAGAGATAATTTTGATTAGAAAGGACCTCTTGATGTCACCTAATCTAATCCCCTCCTCAAAGCAGATCTAATCCAACCAGGTTGCTCATGCCCCAATCAAGTCTCGATTGTTTCCAGGGAAGGAGATTTACAGTCTCTCTGGGCAACCTCTTCCAGTGTTTGGCCACCATAACAACAGATGAAAATGTCTTCTAATGCAAAACTGGACACAGTGCTTCATTAGCTGCTCAGAAACTGGAGTGATTCCATTGAAAGTTCAGTTCTGAAGACCATAACTAAGGCTTTATTTCAGACACCTGAGAGGTGGAATGCAGTTTATAAACCACGTGTATAAAATGTCACAGATGTTTTCTCCACTCAGTCTTTCCCTGGGTGAGTGGGTGTTGGATCCCAGTGGTGGAATCAGCTGTTGCTCCTAAGAAGCAATATTTATCAAATCATACAATGCAGAAAGAGATTGTGGTTTTTCCTTTACTACTCCTTTTCTAATTTTCTGTGGTGGGAACAACTGAAAGTTCCACAAGTAAGCCTTTGTCAATGAACCATGAAATAAATTTAAACTACTACAGAAAAAAAATGGACATCTGTATCACAGTCCTTCCATTTCCCTTTTCCAATTTACTCAGTCTCTTTTCATGTGCAACCCAAGCTACTTTAAGGGTGAGCATTCCGTTCACTGTGAGCAGGTCTGGGAAGTAACCACGCCTCGCTGCTCTTGATGCTCTTCAGAGGCTGTAATTGCCTGCCTGGGTGCTTAGACATTTGGAACAGAGAGTTCCACCCCACACTTTCCCGGCTCTGAACGAGCTAAGTTGGTCTGACCCAAATTGCCACTCAGCAATTTATCTTTTTAGCACCTTCATAAGGGATCTCTAATCTCTGACAGGAGATTGAATTAATTTGCTGAAGTATGTGACCATACTTAACAACCTTTCTAACTCACCCATTTTCTGGTTTGGAGCCAAGATTTACATAATTATTTCTATTTTTGAGCAGTCAGGATTGACACATTTCCCAAATGCCTACGTTTAGCCATTTTTAGCTTACACTTGCCCTAGCTGAAGTATAGTCCTTCATCTCTAGTTTTGTAAGTACTTGACGGACTTTTGTTCTTCAGGGATTGCAAAATATAATTCTATCTAGGTAGGCTCCACTGAGACCTTTAAATAACTCTGCTCTGATTATATCAAACACATCTAGGGATCTTTAATACTCTTTCTGATGTAAGGCAATTTCAAGAATTACAAAAAACATTTTTTACAAAAAAAAAGTTACAAAGTTAACATAATTTAGAACTATTTTTTCTCTAATCAAATTTGTCAGATGTATTAAAAAAAATCTCTGTTTGAAAACTGGAAAGGGGATGCTGCCTTTTTCCCTTCCAGTTTTTCATCATTTCTTTAACTTTTTTTTTTTTTTTGGATGGTACCTGAAGGGTGCAAGGAGGTACAAAGGAGGTTGCCTTTCAAAAAGCATGCACACACAGACACACGTTCTCTAAACGCTGTTTCAGAATGCTGTTATTCATAGAATAACTATAATTTAAGTGCAGAGGGTTTAATATCAAGGGGGAACTTCTAAAATGTTAGAGCCTATGTATAAAAAAAACCAACATAAACAAGACAGTCCTTCTCAGCAAGACATTAATGTTTCACATCAAAGCACGCAGAAAACTGGTGGCTGTCGTTGTTTGGCATCTATTGCAGATCCTGCAGTCACATTGAGCACTACCTGCAGCACTTCATATACTGGCAGATCATGGCAGAACATGTGGACCCAATACAACTCGAGAGCATGCAGGATTACACCTTTTCCTGGTGTAGTGAATTATTTAGTATTTTTCAGCAGTTTTCTGCTATTTCTGTACAAAAGAAAAAATACAGAAAATCTTGCCTTTTTTTGTTGGGTTTTTTTTGGATGCAATTTCTACCTAAGGCAGCTTCAACAGTTCCGCTCTTCATTTAAGGACCTCATTCACCAGTGGACTTTATTTGAGCAGGTGAAAAAGGCAGTAATATCCAATCTATAAGATGTCCTTCATCCTCCAATCCAAAAAGCATCACATTTTTCAAGAAATCCTGTTACCATTTCTCCAGGTTCCTGCAGGACTGAATCAAAACAGTTTTACACTGGCTGAAGGCTGAATTGAGGTCTAGCAGATAACTGCAGATCAAATTTCTTATTTTCTGATTAAATTTTGTAGTGAATACTTTTTAGATATACTTGCCTCTATGAAATAAATTTACACCTGTCTATTGTTACATTTATATACAGCAATATATTTAGCCAGATACTATGTAGATTTATTTTCCTTTCACATTTCAGGAACAAAAATTCTAATGAGACAAATTACTCTGTAAAGCTCCTTTGCATGGGGGAATAGAGCCAGATGCCAGAAAGCACTGGGGGGGAAATTAACATTATGATGGTATGAGCGCACTTTAAATTGCTCTACTCTCCCAGGGTAGAAAAAGGAATTTAACGCTCTTTCTTCTTACTTCCATTTTTTCTCAGTCTGAAACCCTGGCTGCTTAACTCTGCGGTAAATAATATTGTATGTTAAATTTTAAAAAAAATTAAATTAAGGAAAAAAAGATATCATCAAGAAACAAAAACCTGTGAACTGGGATATAAATATGGTCTTCAGTCTTAGTGTTGGCTCTGCCTCTGCCCTTGGCAGACAACATGTGGATAATGGGAAAGGCAAGTAATGGAGAAGTCCATAATGCAAAACAAAACCATGTCATTATATAGGACATTGGCGGAACATGGTTACACAATAAATTGGCAGTGTTCTTTCGGTTTGAATAAAGAATGAACACTTGTGCACTGTATTATGAAATTGATAAGTGCCTTAGAGCAAATTACTTCTTTACAGATCCATTCTGCCATCTGTGATGTTATGTAATTACCTCTAAGAGGTTTTTTTTCATTAAGGTTTATGTTGCTAACATTCATGGAGTATTTCACGTCCTTATCTGCTTCAAAACTTGGGGTTTTATTGAATGAAAAGCTAAAGAACGGAGAGAGAGAGCATCCAACAACTCCCCAGTAAATAGGTTCTAAATGACATGGGATATTTGTCACTGTGTCACATTTCTGAACTTACCAGGACAACACAGATCTAGTATTTTACAGTAATGGAAAGCTTGTCAATCTATTCTGTTTACCTCAATGCTAGTTCAAAGCCTATTGATACACAATATGCAAATATGTCAGGTGTAGAGAGGATTTGGTTAATTTACATGTATCATGGCACCAGAGTAAATTTTTATTTAAAGTGTATTTACTTTTTTTTTTCCCCCCCTCAGAAAATGTCACAGTAAGGGTTTAAGCTCATTTAAAATACCTTTCCAGGAAGAGTTGTTCCCACCCCAGTGTATTGATGCTTTCTTCACCTTCCTCCACTGCCTGCAGAAAGACATTCGTGCTGATGCTGGCCCTGCTGTGCCCTTACCACTGGCCAGAAGATTTCCCTGACGGAAACCAGCATTCCAGGTATGCCACTGGTGTGTCACTGCTGCACTGAGTGGCAAACAGTTACCAGGCAGGATGGGAAAAGACATTTGCATGAAGCTCTGGAAGAGACACCATTACTGTAAATGTGAATTACATCCATTACATGGATGTCTCAAAGCATAGGTTTTTAAATGAGCCCAGACTCTGATTGCAAGAGTGGCCCTATTAAAATTATCCCCCTGGTGACCTGAGCAGAGTGAATCACTGCTATTCCACATGCTGTCACCAAGCCAGGCCCTGCAGACTCCCCTTCATCCATTATCATGTAACAAAGGTCTCCGATGCCACTTGACAGATCCGATGACTCCACAGGATTGCAGAATGTGCTCTGAGCCACAGGGGATCCTGGTCTTGGACGGCAACCCTGTGGACCACTGAATACTTCAGGTTAAGACCTTCAGTCTCCGTAAATTACACCTGGAATTTGATTCCCAGTGTGACAGAGATTAAGGCCTACCTGGAATTCTCATCTCCTGCATCACTAATCCCCCTCCCCCCCAAAAAATCACATCTTGAAACAAGTTTTAATAAGAACTATTGAAAAAAACCACCCAGTATACTGTTGCTACTTGATCAGAATCACTGACTCAGCTTCTACTCTAGCATCTCTGGGGTTTTTTGTACTCTCCAGAGAACAGGGGAACTAGTTCAGGCTTTAACAAGAGAAAGGACCTATTTTTCGGACAAAAAATTTAAATATTAAATTTTCAATAACTGTTTTTCGTAATGATTTTTGAAGAAAAGCGGAAAAGAGAATAGAGAATGACAAGTATTTAATCAGAGAACAAAATGCACATGATGCATGCAGTGCTAAAAAAACATTTAACTACACACATTACCAGTTTCCTGGAACAAACTACAAGGAGCTATGCTGTGCTCTGCTGTATGATCCAGGGTTGGAAAGACCAATTTCCTACACTGTTTACTGGTAGGATCAAAAGCAGTCTTTAAACCCATATGCTCGTCCCATCAGAACACGATAAGCCAAAGTTTGGCCTACCTAGAAACTTAATCTCTCATTAAATGTGCAGAACACCTGCCAAAGTAAAAATGCCCACAGCTGAGACAGTATGACAGGAAAAGGCAGACTGGGATCATGGGAATATGGCCATGGTGTCAATCAAGCTGTATAGAAGCCATCTTGAGAAAAGTGACAAAGGGTGAAGTGATGAATATATGTTTTTGGAACCAGGTTGGGTTCATGAAGGCAGCTGAGGCTATTTCAGGGAAGAGAAAAAAAAAAACTTCAGCAACCGTGAAATATGTTGGGAGAGTATAAAACTGAAAACTATAATAAGCCACTCATGGATTTAATCTGGGCATGTGCTCCATATTGCCTTATACTAGTACAGAAATTTATCCATGGGCAGGACAAACATTGAGGGCTACTGAGACATCTTCTGAGTCTTCTCTGGCACAATGGCCAACAGCAAAAGAACTGCTTGGAGCAGCTTAGCCAGGTATTTCTTTCTGTCACCTTACTTTATGGTGTGCACTCTGCAACACTGGGTTTAAAATCCCCACTGTGGCTTTGCTGGGTAGTCTTGATGGCTCCTTGTGAACTTTCTCCTTGATTTTCATTTTTCCGTCTCCTGCAGCTTTTCTTCAAAATCAGCAGGAAATACGTTGTCCTGGCTTGTACGGACGCTACACTTTGGTTCCCAGAAATTCTGTTTGCCTTTTATTAAACCCGTGAGGCATGCAATGATGCCAAGGTTTTATTTCCTAATGAGAGGAAGCCCCTTTATTCCTGGGCATATCTTCTATTGAAACACCTCTGTGTTTCACCTCTGCATATCCTTAAGGACAGATTATTGTGCCGACAATTTCCTAATTTTCAATATAGACAGAGATTTAACTAGAATTAGAGTTGTTGCTTTTTTAAAAAAATTAAACACCAAGACTTTTTATTTTTTCTATGAATAGAAAATGGGAAAGATCTCACAGCTCATTAAACAAGCAGTTCAAGTCTTAAAGTACTGCACTGAAGCACTCAGTCTAGAGGAGCAGTGGGTTTAATTTGCACTGATACGCTAACAAATCTAAGGGTCTGGCAAAGCTTTTATTTAGGATTTTTTATGAAATCTCAGGCAGCTCATTGCACATAGGTTGTTTTTGTGAAGTTTTTTAGGTGCTTGTAAAATAACTTCAGGGACAAGGTGCTGACTATTGTGCTTTTCTTGAAGCAGTGTTGCCTTTGTTAACCTGTAGTCAATCTGGGAATTAGCTTATTGCAAACTCTGCAACTCATAAGCAAGCTGTCTGGGCTGTAAAGTGCTCTGACAATAAACAAGCTGTAACCTCAGATTACTGCTTTGGTCTTACCTCCCAGCTAGACCTCAGCAGCCATAAGAGTAGACCGCTGAACTCAATATCAAAAAACGATTTACAGAAGCTAAGGACTTATTTCAGAATGTTACGGTTATATATTTTTAATTAGTTCATATGGATTTAAAAATTTCCTGACAGACTTCTTTGAATCAAGGAATATGACATTTCATTATACAGCTACATATTGGGCTTGGTTGGAACTGCCCAAAAGATTTCAGAAGGTTTTTCCTGGTAATTCCTATTCTCACTTAACAGACTATGATATTTCTAATTCTTAGAATATCTGGGAGGAATAACCAAATGGAGACATGGCCAGCATCTTTTTGGGCCAATGTTTATCATCTGTAATACATAAAAAGCTTTCAGGGAAAGCATTTTATTCCAGGGAGGTAAGGCAGTGACAAAACAGCCACCATCCATACACAGAAAAGACCCAGAATGCTAGGATCTGAACTAGGATTTGAAAGCCTGAACAGTAGTGGCCTGGCTATGGTGGGCAATTTGTACAGAAATCAAAAGGAGAGACAGTGGCTGCCAGCTGGCTCTTCTCTGTTCAGCCGTAGGCAGAATGATCTCAGCTGTTACCAAACACAGAAAAAGGACATTCATGCACTGAATATAGAAGTCCCCATAGCTTGAGCTCAAGAGATAAAATCAGGAGTCAAGTGACAACGTCCAAGCTCCTTATTCTGGACACACGAAAACATATACCAGACTTTGGCCAGGAGTGATTCCCCTGAATAAATCCATCAGGTACTTACTCCAGGATGAGCCTGCACATTACTCAAGCTTCATTGACAGAAGTTTCTCCTTTGACTATAATATCTTAGGCATGTAGTTCAAAGTTTGACACTTAATGTTTAGGTATCTTTACCTGAATCTTAGTCCTAATTTTGAATTCAGTCAATGGCAGGATCAGGGCAGAACTAAGGAAAGCAGAGTTACTGCACTGCAGCTGAAGAGAAATTAGAAAATCAAGGCTATGGGGAAAGCAGATGAACAATCTCAACATTCTGCTGTGAAATTAAAATAAAATGAAAAATGCAACAGACAACTCTCCATCCTCCCCAAATCTGAGGGGTTTGACATCCACAGGCCATAGTTCAGTCACTGTATAGAAAAAGTTACAGCAATGCATTCAGCATTGTAGGAGCATTTCATATAGTAGAGAAAAAGTGGCCTAAGTCATGTCCCAAAGAAATTATAAAACTTGTAATAACCTCACAGCAACTAGAAAATGAAAAAGGCACTCGCTGGGAAAAAGGAAAACCACGGGTCCCAGGGATAAACTGGCATGATTAGTCAGTTCTGCTACCTCTGAATATAGAAAATCAGGGTCTTTTTTCCTTTCTTTTCAGGGCAATATTTTACATAAAAGGTAACATAATAATAACAAAATTCTGTAAGGCTGCCTTTAAGTAAGCATTAAAACATATTACACAAGTTTATAGATTAAAAAATGACAAAAATTAAAAAATATTACTTTTTTTGCAGGATTTTGGTTTTTGGTTGTTTCATTTTAGGTTGGGGTTTTGTTTTTTTTCATAGCATGGCATGCTGCTGAGATCCTATCTGTATTCTGGATAATTTTACTTGGCTATGTGACAATTTCAGTACACAATATGCTCATGCTTTGCACAAATGACTATATAATGTTTCATTAAGGACTGTAAATACCCATCAACCTAATCACAGAAATGCTGTTTCAGTGATTTTAGGGCCATTTAATCTGGGCTATGATGGCAGGGATGAATAGCTTTATTTCATTAACAGTTGCCATTGCAATTACACTGAGGTAAATATTTTTGTGGAAAAATTAAGCAGCCTTTCCTTTTGCCCTGATACATTTGAGCAATATGAGTAATGAGTATCCTTGTATGAGGAGTCTTTGCAAGCCATAGGAGTGCTTTCCTTCAGAGACCTTTCTATATCAGCTTTCTGCTCTGCTCAAGCCACCAAGATCAGCTCCAACCATGTCACGCTAATTTTTGACCTCTTGTTTGCATCTCTGCTTGAATTTTTTGTGACGACCAAATTCCCTTCCCAAAACTATTCTCTACCACGGGATTTGTTGGTTCTGGCATTACTAGTCAAAACCAAACTTGTCCGGTTCTTACTCTTTGCTGCAGAATAGACCAGTTGACGCTGCAGATAGGTTAATTATTTCAAGACTTGAGATTTCTTATGTTTGCTGTTTCAATCAACTCCGTCACTCACATGAAGCCATTGCTCATCACAAAAATACTTGTAGGAAACACGATGAAGGAGGAAAAAGAAGATTTTACTTTCAAAAAAAAATCAGACTAGGAATAACTTCAAGGCACAGTATTAGAACATGTGCACGGACAACAGAAAGGTGACTGGAGAAGGATGCATTGCTAAAGGGGGTCATTCATCCCTGGATATCTTTGCTCATGGTTTCTGCATGCGTGGTCTTCACTTTGGCTTTTAAGGAGTTCCTAATAATTTCCAAAAAATTATACATTTCAATATTAATTTCAATCCTATAACAAGTCTAAAAATGGCCACATACTATGATTTCAGAGGATTAGTTTGAAAATGAGGAGAAAGGAATCATTATCAGGGTACAGTATCACTGGAACAGGCTTTCTAGGGAGCTTTGAAATTTCTGTCTTTGGAAGCTCTCCCAGCTTGCTAAGAAAAACCTGTGACTTACCAGCCTGGTGTTGGCAACAGTTCTACTTGAAAGGCCAGGCTGCCCTAGGTGATACCTGGAAGTTCCTTGTAACCTGTGTTTCTATGATTCCATGCTCAAAGTTTTAATTCATCTTATATATACATATATATAAAATATATAAAGTAGGACATATTCAAGTTTTGTAGCTCTGATGTAGCTCTTCTATTTTAACAGAACTGACACTGAACTTGATAATAAAGTATTGGGTTTTAAATAATTTCAATAATAATCATAGCTGGAAGAAACCTTCCCTTGCAACCATCCAACAATGATTTACCCATCCGCTACAGATGCTGTATACCTACAACACTCATGACCTATTTTTTCCTAACTTTATCTCCTATAATTTTTCTTTAATCTCAAGTTCTCCTTCAACGTGAAAAGAGCTTGATGTTTCATGTGCTCTGTTCACAGAAGAGGGAATAAGCTGTCTAATGAAGGGTTTAAGCCAATGATATGACCATGTAGAATAAAATCCTTCAGCATCATTTAAAAAAGAAAAAATCTCCTTGATTTGATATTCACCAAATTCATTGGGAGTTTTTATGTAGATTTCAATCGATAATGGATGTAGTTATGAATGTCTTGAGTATATGCACAGCTAAAGTTACCCTAAGGTTCAGTATTAGATATAAGTTGGGTTAGAAATTCAAAGTGCTTTTAAAATAATTGCTTTTTAAAACTACAGTAATTACACCATACAGATAGGAAGATTTTAATATCCACACAGAATGCCAACAATTAACTATACAGTGGCTAGGGATATGGGAATAATAAAGGTTTTGAAAATACAACGTGTCTTAAGAATTTGCTATTGGGACTTTATCCTTTAAAGAAGCCATGTTTAAAGATTTGTGACCGTGAGAGGTACTACTGATGACTTTGGCTGCATTTTTAATAAAGATAAATTTGTATATGGAAGTGTAATCAAAGCAAAGGGATACAGCATATTGATCTTTGGAACAGCTAATGGAGACAAGCAAAGCCAAGACTGAAAATGTCCCAAGAAGTACTGGGGCAATTCTGTATCATATTAACAAGAAAACCCATCCACACCTTGGGTACTCCAGGGAAGTGTTCCTACACGTTGAGTGAAATCTCTTGGGAGGGTAATAAATCCTACACAACAAATTATATACTAACAGGTTCTTAGGGGAATTGAAATAAATCCTCACCACCGCTTAGTGCGTAATCTCCAGATCAGATTCCCATTCTTCTTTAGAGGAAAGTAATATATTGCTTCTTATACTCTCTGCCAGCCAAATGCCATATATCAAAGTTATGAATGTAGTTGAAATATTGATCCTAAGCCAAAGTGAAACTAAAGGAAAGTTTAATACATTCCCTATATTAGAAATTAAAAAAAGTCAAAAAATACTAAAAATATAATTTCAGGTCAAAGGAAATATAGATAAAAATGGAAATTAAAACAGGAAACACAATACAACCCTTGACACTTGTTTTTATTCCTGCAAGCTGAAGAATGGAAGCTAAGAATTTGATTTTTCTATATAAACAGCAATAACAAGACCTAAAGCATGGAGAAATGATTGTTGCAGGGATAAAAAAAATAGTGTTGTACACAAATGTCTTTAACGAAGAATTCCTTGAAAAATGAGATAGAAGATTCCCATTAAACGGTTGGCATAAACTGGCATAAACAGGCAAAAAAAATCACTGGAGAGCAGGGCAGTGTTGACTCTTGAAGACAAGCTCAGAAAGTGAGCAGGTATAAGTAAGAATGATTTTTGACTGCAAAAAGCTTGTTAGCTCATTCAGAGGGAAAGGTTTCCCTGTCAGAGGTATTGCAGCAGGCATCCAACAAAATCTGGATCTTCTAGCACAGTCTGCTGTGCGGGTTTTGGCTGGGATAGAGTTAATTTTCTTCATAGTAGGTGGTTTGGGGCTATGCTCTGTATTTGTGAGGACGAGCGCTGGTAATACAGGGATGTTTTGGTTACTGTTGAGCAGGGCTGACACAGAGTCGAGGCCTTTTCTGCCTCCCAGCCCACCCCACCAGCAAGAAGACTGAGGGGCACAAGAGGCTGGGAGGGGACACCGCTTGGACAGCTGACCCCACCTGACCCAAGGGATGTCCCACACCATATGGCACTGTGCTCAGCAGTAACAGCCAAGGGAAGAAGAAAGAAGGGGGGAACATTCAGAGGGATGGGGTTTGTCTTCCCCTGTCACCACTATGTGTGACAGAGACCTGCTGTCCTGGGGATGGCTGAACAGCTGTCTGTCCATGGGAAGTGGGAATGAATTCCTTGGTTTGCATTGCTTCTGTACACGGCTTTTGCTTTACCTGCTGAACTGTCTTTATCTCTACCCACGAGTTTTCTCACTCTTATTCTTCCAATTCTCTCCCCCATCATATCAAGGGAGAGCAGTTCTAGACAAGACTTGACTAATTGTCTCTTTTGGCATACTGGCTCAGAGATTTAGGTCAGGCTCTTGCTAGTGTTGTTCCCTGGATAACAGAGGCAAACATGATGATAAGTCATGCTCACACTTTCCATGCAGGTCTGCTCTTAACTTGTTTCAAGTTTTTTCTTGTGGTTTCCCTGCATGGCCTGCAAATTTCTGTAGAGGGAGTGCTCCTGTGCTCCTTGGTGATAGCCCTGACCTAATGGGAGAGAGCAGAGGCATTGCAACCCTTACAATATTACACGTGGGGCGTTTTCTGGGGGCCAATTAAGCCTATTCTTAGATTTCAGGATGGAATAAAGTCTTAGAGCTACTGAAAAACAAGTTAAAAATATTCAGAAAAAAAAAAAAGCGTCTTGTCAGAAGATAAATACTACAGGATAAAAGTGCATGTTTTAAAATTAAGCATTAACACCTTTGAAAAGTAAACAGCTATTTCTCCATCCCCCAGCAAAACCACTGCCAGCTGTCTGCCTCTGTGGGGTTAACTGGAAACAAAAAGTTGTTGCAGTAACAGAGATGGTGCTTGGGAAAGCAGGAGCATCTTTTACCCACTGCTGTACAAAGTTTTTCACTTTAGAGGAAACTGCTGATCTGTTCTCATGCAAACAATTATGCTTGAAATAAAGGACTTGCCTACAGCAGAAAAGAATTAAGAAATGTATTTCAAAGGGAATAAATAAGATTCAGTATGAGTGAGGGACCCCGCCGTGACCTCTCTTAGCACTCTGCTTACTAACAAGAAAGGAAGTTTCTAAAGATGCTGAAGGGTAAAATGAAAGTAGGATAATCCCCTAACTGAACTACAGAATAAGGAAGGAAGGAAGGAAGGAAGGAAGGAAGGAAGGAAAGAAGGAAGGAAGAGTGAATCACAATACTTCAGGAAATTCAGGAAAAAAAATACTGCTCAAATGGAACATATTTTAGACTTTCCAGACAGGAAGTGAGCAGAGCCACACCATTTGCAAACTTCTGTGTATGAATAAGACTTTGGGCTTTGGATTTAGTCTGGCTAACACAAGAAGGATCTACAGAGCAAAGAGGGGCAGAAATTACCCCCAGACTCTGTCTAATTCTTCTGTGCTCTTCAGGAAGATGATTTAAGTTCATATATGAGGGGAAGGAAAGCTTTGTGGAAGTATTAGGCTAAATATTGCAAGATTTCTTGTCAATGAAGAATTTGCTAAGAAAATACAGTAACAACAATGAAAGGATTGTTAGATGATAGAATATCTGTTTCTATAATGTGAAAATAAATAGAAATAATTTTGTTACCCACACCCTTTAGATGGTCAGAAATTTCAGAGGGAAGAAAATTTTCAAATTTCAGTGTTTAATGGAAAGAGTAAAGCTGCTTTAGAACTTTGATAGTGGTACAGGCTTCCTTAGGTCATTTCAGTCCAGCTAACATGATTCATAGCTTCAAGTTAACTAGAAGGTGCCAGGGGTACTGGTGATGCCCAGATGTTTACTTAGCAAGCCAAGACCTGTTGTCTCAGCTGTCACACATTACCTTAACTTCACTAGTCCCAAAAATTGCAGTGAGGGAATCTGGTAAAGACAGACTTGGCTTTCAGCAGTTGTGAAGACATAGTGACTTTCAGAAGTCCAGTTGAAGATTAATTACTCTTATCTGCAGCTACTGTTTCCAGTGGGTGGGCAGAAAAAGGGTGACAGGTTAATCTCTTTAATCCCTTCCTCAGCCATTACAATTCTACTGACTTTTGGCAGACCAAATATAAAAAAAAAAAATCACAAATAGTTTTCATTTGGTTAGTTAACTTGAGACTCTGGGTAGCTGTGTGTCCTGTAATTGCTCTACTGTATTCATTCCCTACTGTCTAGCTTTTTCAAAAGTTTATTCATATCAACCTTCAAACCAGATTTATGGATAATTATTGCAGGGTTACCTCAGCTGAGAGGACTCAAAGCACTCCTCTGTGGGCCTTAACTCCAAAAACCTCAAGTTCTCAGAGATTAATACTTTTCTGAAAATCAAATTGTCCCTTTTTTACTTCTCTCCTTAGATGATATATAAAAAAGAATAATTTTCACTAGTTTTATTTTCATCTGGGTAAAAATTAAGATTTAGAATCACTCAGTTACTGAGAACATGTAATCATAAGCCACATCTGTATTTATTATGAAGTTTCATGTTATTCTTAAAAATGTTCTAGCATAATTTCCGGGCTTTTAGACCAAGGACTTTGGAGACAGGAGAGAGGGCTGCTGGACTTTAACAGAGCCAATGTGTATAGAAGGGGGCCAGTGTGCACATTTGTGCTGTGCAATACACCAGCAAGTAAGAAAATTGTGCTGCTCTTCACTTGCAATTCATTATTATCTATCCTCCTCTTGCCCCTGTAATTTCTGTTTCTTCCATTCACTAATGAATCATGTTCATAACTCCTTCAGTGTCTCGCCCAGCCATTTTCCCTAATGAAAAGAGAGAGAAATGACAGATGATCTGAATGCACATTAACCCTTTGTCGTAGTTTAACTCTGGCCAGCGCTACCCAGACCTCTACTCGAGGACATGAGATGGGGGAGAGAATCAGAAGGATAAAAGTGAGAAAACTTGTGGGTAAAGATGGTTTAACAGGTAAAGCAAAAGCTGTGCACACAAGCAAAGCAAACCAAGGGATTCATTCCCCACTTCCCATGGGCAGGCAGGTGTTCAGCCAGGAGAACAGGGCTCCATCACACACAATGGTGACAAATGCCACCATTCCAAACATCTCGGCCTTCCATCTTCTCCTCCCAGCTGTCACTGCCGAGTAGGATGCAATATGGGGTGGGATATCCTTTGGTCAGGTGGGGTCAGCTGTCCTGGCTGTGTCCCCTCTCAGCCTCTTGTGCACTCCCAGCCTCCTGGGAGTGGTGTGGGGCGGGAAGCAGAGAAGGACTTGACTCTGTGTAAGCCCTGTTAAACACCCCCGTGTTATCAGCACTGTTTTTCCCACAAATCCAGAACATAGACCCACACCAGTACAGTGAATAAAATTTACTCTATCCCGACCAGAAATGTACATACTTCCAAAGAGGCCCCGATGCAACAGAGTTCAGTTAACAGTAGCACAATATGAGTGAAAATTTTATACATTTTAACAAATGGGGTTCCACCAAGACTTAGAGAAGAACTAAAAAAACCACCAGATCCTGGAGATGTAATCTCTACCATCAGAATTAGATAAGACTAGCAAAAAAATGCTAAAATAATTGCCTCACCAGTCTTTGCATTGCTGCTGTGACTTATTCACTTCAGAGCAGAGCTGAAATTGAATATCTTAAGATTTCTAATTGGAAAAATAGCACTGGTGAGACTAAATACATTTGTCAACAATTTGTTATGGTCTGCCCTCTAACGGCTGCAAGCCTGAAATGGGCAGTAAGCAGTGAAATCGTGACTGTAACCTGATAAAGTTGTGGAACTTAAGTTGTGGAAGTACCTTTTGGGCTTTCCAGTTCAAGTACAACAACTGCAGCAGTTGTGGAATTGGGCTCCAAATAGAGAAAAAATGCTAAATTAGGACCAGATGACTGTCAACCTAAAGGTATTGACCATGGCAGTTCAAAGCAGTGCATCTTTGCTAAGTAAAGTACTTGCATAAGCTCAGTTCCATAATATCCTAGTTCCCTGTGCAGAATTTTCTGCCTTTCTGCAAACTGCATATTCTTTGATCCAGTCCTAGATTTCAACAGTCTAGTTGAATGAGACCTTTTAAGGTTTCTGGATGCATCTGACTGCAGTTTGAAGGACCTCTGGTCAGATACAACGTTCTGAGTTGTGAAAGGAACTGAAACAGCCTCAGGCTGTGCCGAAACTGGAATGTGTGTGTAAAAAGCTGTTGAATCATCACCTTTTGCTCTCCTTGACTCATCCCCTGAAGAAAGAAATGTTTAACGACAGAAAGAATCTAACCTAATGCATGGTCCTTTTTGATGTATCTTATAAACCTAGAGGAAATGCTAAAAGGAAAGCTTACGCTATCCTAGCCAGAAAGAAGCCTATGAAAAATATCTCTTGTCATGCGCTAAATGCTTTAAATTATTCTTTCTTAGTTCAGGAAAAAAAAGTTTAAAAATGTTCATGAAGATAAGTATCAGTGAACTGATTATTTTCCTATAAATGACCTTATGAGAAAAAACATAGGGAATGTCCATAGGAGCTATATACTAAATACAGTCTATGCCTTTTACACTGGCTTACTTAGGCTGAAATCGTGTAATTTTGGCTATGAAAATTACATGCTTTTGTATTTTTAATGCATACTTGTTTGTCTGAAAATGACAAACAGTGAAAACTCACCTCCACATGCGTGTTTGCAAAGAAGATCTAGACATCTGCTGCTACCTCTGAATCCTTTAAAATATTCTCAGTCACCCATTTAACTGAAAATTGCTTAGAAATCTTGGTGTTCATGTAGGAGGTAGACAGTCACGTAATATAGTAACACTCTCACAGCTATAGAGTCTGTTATGCATCGGCAGTGGGAGGACACACTTTTACAGGCATCTCCCCTTCACGCAAAAAAAATTATGGTGCTGGAATACTTATGGCATTAGACAGGTCTAAACTGGATTGTGTGTCCCTGACAATTACGTTTTTCTCAGCTCATCATCTATAATAGAGAGATAAAATAAAATATAATCTGCCTAGCACATTTTGTGGATAAATGAATATTAATTGTGGTATTACTATGCAAACCAGCATCACAGAAATTTTACAACCAAAATGGACTACGGCGATTATAGTCTGAGCTTGACAAAGGTCATTGGAATTTTATTATTTAATTCCTCCTTTCAGTTCTGTGACTCTGTTTGAATCAGAGTAAACACTTTAGACAAATATTCAGATTTTATTTCAAAGTCCTTAGTGAGGTTCTCCCACCATCCATGATGAGTTGCTGCCACCAATAGCTAATTAATCTGCTGCACACTTTGTAGTTTCTTTCTTGCTCTAGTTCAAAGTACTTACAAAGTGTGCTTTTGTTATCCTCTGTCAGTTACTGAACGAAGAGGGCAGCTTCGGGAACTTGCCATTAGGGGTGTCTTCTGTTCCGCCGGCCATTCTCAAGGCTCTTCTGTGCAACATCAGAACACAAAGACAGTTCTCTATTCCTGCTCTGGGATCCTTTTCTAAGGACCACATCTCTACCACTGTTTCAGACCAGGAATTTATATTAGACCGGCTAAGTCCCACAATCCCCAAGTCCTTTTGTTGAGTCACAGATTTCCAGGAAGGAGTAATCCATTCAGGGATTATGAACTCCATTTGCTGCTTTAATACAACATTATATTTGCATATAATAAAATTCACATAATTTGTTTATGCTCTTTAACAAGTGAATAGCAATGACATCTCTGTTGTTTGCCATTTAACCTATTTTTCTGTCAGTTATAGTTGCTTCTGATGAGAACTTTACGGTTTTTTACATGTCAGAGTTTAAAACAACATGTGCTTAATGACAAAAAGAAGTAGGGTCAAATAACAATTAATTATTCTGCAAATTGCAAAACCACACCATCATAATGAGTCCCTATTTTGTGGCTGATTATTCCATGTGGTTTACAAACAGTCTATGTTGATTTAGTACTGTCCAGGTTTCTTTGCGCAGCACAATATCCAAAGCCATGTGGAAGCCTGACAGTATCCTATCAACCACGCTTGGATCTTTCCAAAAGCTTTAGTGAGATCTGCTTTCCACAGACAGATGTGGATTGCCACCAATTGCACTGAAGTACTGCAAAGATGACTGCAAAGGGTTATTAGAAGGTTCTCTGTCACTGCTAGCGCTGCCTGGTTGCCCACAGCGTCGTGTTAGTGGCCATCCCAGGACCCGGGTGTGCCAGGTCCTGCCGTGCAGGACAAAGCTCTCCAGCCGCAAGATGGTCTGCGTGCGAAGGCGGACGCAAGGAGGAAGGAGGGGCTTTGGTACAGTGTCCAAGAAAGCTTACCTTCCTCAGGGGTTCCAGGGACCGAAAAGCACTCTGAAAGGGTTACAGGTTTAAAGGGTTTAAAGGCGGGGGTTGGACAAGGGGTGGTGACAATCTCAGGGCCAATAGGGGAGGAAAAGGGGACATAGTTGGGGTGACATACAATCAACCAATAAGGGAACCTTGGGGAGGGGAGAAGTTCAAAGAAACCAATGGAGTACCAAGGGGAAAGGAACTCTCCAGAAGGGGGAGGAGAAAAGGGTGGTGTACATCAAAGATTGACAACTAAAGCAGGGCGTGTACAATACTCAAAGGGGAGGGGGGATAACAAACCAATTGACAATATAATGAACTGGAACAAACCAAATACGAGGCAGAAAGTGCACCGCAACAATTTCTGTTCAAGATTGCTGGTTTATGGTGGTGGTGTTGGTGTTCCACTATTGATATATATAACCATTATCAATATCTAATTTTCTATATGTGAAAATGTGGTTTCTATTCACAACCTTACATGAAACTGTGAAATTTACTTTTTTCTTACCAGCACAGACACAGTGTAAAGCTGGAAAGTGACAGTGAATAGGATATAAACACAGCCAAAATTAAGTTGTTTTACTGTAAACTAAGCCTCTGAAACGCTTGCATTTGCAATGCAAGGCCTGACAAGGTGAGACAAGCTCTCTGCAAAACTGCTGTCACTCCACATTCCCAATTCCAAACTGAAATGCTGAACCAGATTTTCAGATGCTGAAACTTGGTGCATCCAATTTAAGATAAAAGTGCTAATTCAAACACAAGAAAGAACTTCTTCTGCTTGTAATGCGGACTTTATGACGGTCGTAAACAGATCTGAGAATATGGAATTGGGAAAGAGCAGCAACCTTCCTCATGCAGAAAAAAAATAATATCTTCATGTTGTGTAGTCAAGGTTACAGAAGGATATAGGATATAGAAGAATTAAGATAAATTCTTGGTTCAGATGAAGTAGAATATTTCTTAAGTAGTTTGGAAGGAAAACAGGTTTAAAAAAAATAAGGAGGTTAGATGTAGATAAGCAGGCAGTCAATTTTTTTTTATTATTATTAAAAGACAGCAACAATAAATTCCAAATAAAATAACATGTTTTTCAAATAATCAAAATTTTCCTTTTCCTTGGTTTAACAAGAGTTCCTGCTCCTCAGCATGAGCACTGAACTGCAGGGACTTGTCCTTCTTGCGTTTTTGTTTGCCTTTGGCCCTTGGTGATCGATCTTAATAAGAGAGTTTGAGTGTATTGCTCCCTTTGCACCTTTTCCTTCCTTCTCTGCACCTATTTTATGATCTGGTAGTGAGGGTATTCTTTTATAAAGTGGTAAACAGAAGTCTGATCCATCTCAGTATGAAAAAGAAATTGAGCTGAGGTCTAAAATAGCCCAGGCAAGTACAAAAGCTATTAAGCAAAAGAAAGGCAGCAAAAACTTCTCCAGCAAACTTTTTCCCTTTTTTTGTGAAACAGGATGGGTTCAAACTTGGCAGGCTTCCTAGCATGGACTAGGAGTGATAGGAATGAAAAGAAGTACCAAATATGCAGTCTTGAACCAAGTATCTCTGCTTTAAAGGCAGGCTGAACCTTGACACACATTTCCCATGGATAACTTTAAGAAACCTTTGCTCACCATCTAGGTTTTCCAGCTTGTTTTCGATTGTACTTATCCCTTTCCTCTGTGTCTGAAGGGACGGGTATCTCAGATGTTCTGAGTCACCTTGCCGGCGCTGAATTTTTGGGTGTTGAGATTACTAAATTTTAGGGTACTAAAGCACAGATTGTGATGATTTTCCTTTGGGCTGAAATAACTTCTGCATCTGACATTTAGGTGTTTAAACCATTTGAATTCATACTTATGAACTAAAATCTCTGGATTTAAGAGATTCCTAAAAAAAAAAAAAAAAAAAAACTGTGAATAAATTTGCTTTAAATTTGTTTTCTAAAGTACTTTTTCCGTAATAGAGTTCAAAGTTGTTAGAGCACCAAAATGAGCAAGATTTTCCCATTGCATGAGATCTGGCTCCCTGGCCCAGCAACTAGCATAGCAGGCCTGATGGAATCAACTTCTGCCACATGCGGTTGCTTTATCAATACAGGATAAAGGAAATAATTTCTAAAGAGCCTCAGATGTTCTTAAACTATTTGTTTTACAGTCAGTGTCAAAATAATTATTTTCTTAAAAATCTTTAGCGACATCACTCATGTACGGAGAAAGTGGTTACAGTTGAGAGAGAGTCCTTTGGAAAAATATCAAGTAGCATTTCTTCCAGTATAATGCATTGCCTAATATGTCAGGTACTCAAATTTCATTAAAGCTGGTTCTATCTCCTGCAGAGGTTTATACAGAACCATGGCATGGCCACTGGTTACAAGAAAAGCAGCTGACAAAACTATTTAACTACAATACACTGTTCAGCTACTGGAACTGCCATTAAATGTTCACAATGTTTCTTTGTCAACATCACTGCTCTTTTTTTGCCTGTGACTTTTTTTCTGCCTGTTGATCTTACTGAATTGAGGAACTTCCATATTTGCTCATATATTTAAAATGGATAGTCTGGTTTTTCTGAGTATAAATATTCTATGGTACAGGGGAAGTTCTGGAGGGTTGAATTTTTTTGTATTGCTGCAAAAGCAACAGTCAACACATTCATGTGTATATATTATCTAGGGGCAAAGAATAAAAAACTAGCAATTTTTTTTTTTTTTTGTTTAATCTCTGCTTCCTTCCAGTTGCATCACAGGCCCTTTAAAAAGCAATAGCAAGATTCCAATATGGTTAACTTTGGGCTGCTCTTAATAGCCACAGAAAATTTACAATTGGAAAAATGATAATAAAAATAATTAGAAAATAATTTTAAAAGTAAACAAAAAAATCCATCCCCTCCCTTTATTAATTAGGAGCAAAAAATGGCTACTCTCACCTGTCATGCATTTCCTAAGTTTTATCTAGTGACTCTCAGGAGATCCTTGTAAGCCTGCATAAATCTGGACTTCACTGTGGGGGACATTTTCCCTGGAAATTTGAGGATAAAAAGAAAGAACAGCATGCAGAAAATGAAAATTTGTAAGAAATGTACATTATTCAACAACCCCTTGTATTCATGTAAGGGATTTTTTCCTGAAAATAGATGTAGAGGACAAGAACAGAGCTGAATGGGGACTTGTGGACCTTTCTATGAACCACTTAGCCCCAAAGCTTAGTAAAGCATTTGTCCTCCTGGGAATGTTTTACAACTATTTCAAGAATGGATATCCAAATTGTACAGTATCACTATTCATGTGAAACTGTCACTACTTTTACCTCTGAGTAGAAAGAACAGATTACGGAACATTCTTTTCCATAAAGTGAGAAGGGAATTAAATGGACAAATGTGAAGCTATCTGGACAAGGAGTGGGTTATTATTTATTTTCTTCACATTCTCTGGGGTTTTTTTTCAGGGTTTCCTGGTTCCAGCCAGGACAGGGTCAATTTTTGCAGTAGCCAGGAGATCCAGACCCAGAGGTTATTCCACAGTACCTCATGCCATAAGCAGGGATGGGATAAGGGGTCCCTTCCAGGCAGGGAGTGGGAAGGGAACAGTCAGGGGTAACATTGTGTCCCACATAGTGGGTGTGAAATCATTTGCTTCTCTTGTACACTCTGTTATCTTTATTGCTGCTGTTACTGTTTCTTCCTTATCTCATGGCTGTTCCCAGTAAATTGTTCTTATCTCAGCCTGTGACCTTTGCCTTTCATGCCTCCAGTTCTCCTCTCCAGCCTGCCACAATGGAAGGGGGGAGTGAGCGCCTGGTTTGGAGTGTTTTGTCGGGAACACTAAATTGGGGAACGCCATTCCTAAGCCATGGCACATTCTTCATTTAGAAGGATTTTAAAATATTATAGACTACATGAGAATTTGGGAACTTTTGCAGAAATGTTTAATTCCCCAGTGATTGTGGACTGGAATTTAAACTACCCAGGCACTTGCTGAGAGGCACTAACGAAACTGCAGAGAGCTTGTCTGCCAAGCATGTCCAAGGCCGTGGACATCAGATTGATATTGACTTTAACACATGCATGGTCCATGTTTGGAAAAAGCACTTTTTACTCCCTTGGGATTTTTATATGAGATTTCATGTGAATTTTACCGGAAAGCACAAAGATTTTTAAATGGAAACATAATTTCTCTGTATTACAGATGCATCCAAGGCCTCTTCCTTTGCTACTTCAAAATACAATTTTGGTTTCATCACAAGTTTTTAGACCTAGTCTGGAACAGACTGAAGGTCTTCCTTGACCTTACAGAGAGCAGATTTTCCTGTCCTAATTTAATGCCATTACTTCCTCAAACTTTTGTGTTCACAATTTAGGGCATTTTAATATTATAATATGTGGTTATATTGAAAACAAGGCTCCAGTTCAAATCTAAGTAATTAGTTAGTATATAACGTAGTCATATTGCAATACAGAATCCATAGAAGTCTGAAGTAGAGTAAAAGGCAGAAATTCTCCAGTTCATTCCCAAGAAGATAACGATTGAATTTTTGTAGAAATAAAGACCTAAGAATGTAAGTGAAAAATGCTTTGGGAAAAAAGAATAAATTAATTGATTTTTTTTCCAAACACGGGAAGTTTTACGTACTTCCAGTTCTCTTTAATCTGTGGTGGATTTTGGCTCTCATTGTTGGTCGTTGCTTTTACCTTGGTTTACAACTGGCCCCTGGGAATTACTTGACTAGGCTTCATTAGCTGCACTTCAGTAATTAACTGCCTTGAACTCTACATACTGTTGCCACAAAGTACTTGTGCAAGAACCCATGAATGAGCTACTGAAGAAGATGAACTTGAAGTCAACAACTTGGTGGCTTGGTTGTTTCAACAGTGTCGCATGAAACAAGATTTTATCATTCAGCAGATTCCTCTCTCACTTTGGAATATTCCCAAGGTCTGTTATAAGGCTGCTCCACCTCACGTTTCCATCAATAAACTGCACTGAATATAGCAGACAACCAGGCTTAAAAGAGAGTCTCAGAGGATATCACTACTCACTACCAGCATCAGGAACACTACTTTTGGACTGTCAGTCACAATGACAAATCATATCTCCCCAGTCTCTCTTCTCTACTGCATTTTTATATCACTTCCTTTTCCATGTAATTCATAAATCCTTACTTTCTGGTAAGTCTTTTATGTGACACTTTATCAAGTGCCATTTTATGAGTCTGATAATATAACACATATCTTTGACTCCCTTCTATTACGTATTCCTGTGACAGGAGAAGATTATTTTATTTATTTATTTATTTTCAAAAATAAGCTAAGCAGGGTGGGAACCAATCAGAAAAGGGGAAGGAGATGGATAAGAAAGAAATTTCTTGTAAAGCGAATCCTGAAAGGAGGTGATAGTTTGAAAAGACAAATGTCTAACTGAGGAAAGCGTGAAGGAGGAGAGACAGACAACTTTAAAAAAAACAAAAACAAAGGCTATAGAGAGTACTTGGAAGGAAAAAAACCCACTAATAGAAACAATCTGAGAAAAAGCTTCTTTCTTGCTAATACTGAGCTAATTTAAGATATTTTTGCTTCTTCATCTGACATCTTTTCTCTGGGAGTTCTAAGGTAGCAATAAAAATGTTTTAGGATCATTCCATTTGATCATAACAAACAGGCTTGTTTGAAAGAGGAAGGCAATTAAACAGACATGCTTGTTTATATTAATACAACTGTTCTCCTAGTCAAATAATCTTAGTTAAGTCAGCTAAATGATTTCACAGCTGATTATTGGCTCTTTTAAAAAGAATGGAGACAGTCTGCTTCCTAATATTAATGCATGTAACAATCAATACTTTTGGCCGAAGCCAGGCAAATTGCCAGCAGGTACTGCACACATTGCTCTGCCTTCTCCCAGGAATGTCTCCAGTCTGTAACATGCCTGGTTTCCAGCTGGTGATCTCTGAAGGCTGCTGACCACGCTGCCTCGTGGGCACACAGACATCCTCAGGCTGGCTGCAGGACCAGCTCCCATGGCTTTACGGAACTGTGGTGTGGTTGCAAAGGCAGTCGGGAGGAGATTTGTGCTGCTGTGCAGAGCTGCACCACGATGAGGGAAGGAAAGGCTTCGTGGCAGGTGAGAAATGCAAGTGAAAGTGAAGAGACTGTAAGCTGACACTGAATTTACTACATTCACTTTTCCTGTGCTGTTGCCCTCAAGCTGTAACAGAGACAAGGCACTCCACCACCTCTGGGGAAGGAGGGGTTGTGTCAGGGAGTCCACATCCTTATCACCCACTCTGGGTCATGAGTCCTAGCATCCAAAAGTACCCGACATTTAAGTCCTTTCATGTGCCTGCCTGGTTTAATTCTAATTCCAGCCAGCAACTAAGGAGCACACAGCTGCTGGCTCACATGCTCCTCTGTGGGATGGGGAGGAGAATCAGGCAAGGAAAAAAACCCCTCATGGGTTGAGATACAAACAGTTGAACAATTGAAATCAAATAGAATATAATAATACTAATTATACTAAGATATAATAACGCTAATAGTGATGATAATAGTAATAATTGCAATTTAAAAAATAAACTGCAATTAAAAAAACAAGTACTGCACAATGCAATTCCTCCCCACCTGCTGACCGATGCACAGCCTGTCCTGAGAAGTGCTTGATGGCTCACTGCCAACTCCCCCCAGTTCATATACTGAGCTTGGTGCTTTGAGGTATGGAATATCCTTTTGGCCGGTTCAGGTCAGCTGCTCTGGCTGTGCTTCCTCCACGATTTTTGAGCACCTCCTCACTGTCAGAGCATGGGAAACTGAAAAGTTCTTGATTTAGAGTAAGCCCTTCTTAGCAACAACTAAACCATCGCTGTGTTATCAACATTACCCATGTGCTGAATCCAAAACACAGCACTGCCCCACCCACTAGAAAGAAGATTATCCCAGCTGAAAGCAGGACACTGGCCCAAGGCAGAGGTGTATCTTGGTCTCTAGAATAAAGAACCTGTCCTGGAGTTGTCAACACAAATAGACTTTGAATATAACAGGAGAGGGTCTCTGACCCCTTGTCTGTGTGACTCTGCTGTTGGCAATGTTGAGATAAATTAAAAACAAACCCTTTCATTTGCCAACAAAACAAATTTTATTTATAATTTTTATCAAAATTTCAGCATATTTAAAACTAACTTGATCAATACATTGTAAGATAATGTGTTAACAACTAATTCATCTTTATATGACAGATAATGAAGAATCACAAGGCTATTTCTAGAGTCAGAATAAATATTGTTTTAAGCAAACTGCTGAATTGTTGGGTTCCAATACGTTTTTTATTAAAACATCTTTATATTATTTCTAAATGGAACCTTAATATATAATTCAATTACAAGATCAGTGTGAAAGGATAGAAACTGTTCTTTAATACTGAGTTTTAATACTATCCTGAAATTAGCTAGTGGAGCACAACTAGGAAGATGGATCAGGTAGATAAAGAAAGGAATAGAGCAAAAGTAACACCAAACACATAAAGGGAGAAAGGAAGAGCAGTTCATCTATATTTATTTATTTATTGAGCTCTGCCTCTGTTTGCTTATATACAGAAAACACTTTATAAGAAAATGTTTTCCTCTCCTCTGCAAAGAAAAGGCCCAATACTAAAGATAATGTGCCAGACATAAACAGTATATAAGATCCTCAGTACTTACAAAAGAAAAGAAAAAACTTTAAATATGCAAGAAAAACCACAGGTAAACCAACTGAATTTCTCTGTTAAATTTCAATTCTTTCTAGAAGAATCTACTACAGTCACCTTTCTCTTAGATTACTATACCAGGAATGACAACTTATTTCAATGGAATAACAGTTGCAATATGGCACTATCAAGAATGAGTCAGTGCAGAACAAGTGGGTCTATCTAGTTTGCAACCAACATCCAAGAAATGCCACAGGCTTATCAACTATAAACTCATTCTGAAAGGTCTGGCAGACTATGGTCCTGAACATGACAGAAGCCTCTAAGTGTTCTTAAGACATTTCTTTGGGAGGAAAGAATAAAAAGACCCTTTGGTGAGGGTTACTCTGGAAGCAGTGTCAGAAAAAAATTTAACTTGCCTGAAAAAGCCCAACTTATCCGAACTTTGAGTATTAGATTTTGGGGAGAATGGTTTTCATTTTTCTTCTTGTTAAAATGAAAAAGACTAAAAGATAAAGAAAAAAGCAGGAAAATAGAATAAGCACTTTGAAAAATATGCAAAAATAGCCAAGTGGATGTGCTTCCAGGTTTGTGCATGTTCCCTCAGTTAAGAATGATTTTACAGCCAGATGACAAAGACCCTGACAATAGGGCTTAATGACAAAGCACATGAAACCCTACCCAAGGCAGTTTGACTGGCATTTCAGCATTATTGTATGCAATGAGAGCTTTCCAATCAGCCAGAACAGTGGGATCCACCAAGGAATCATGATCAAGTAGCTATTAGGCCAAACGGTATTGTCAGAATTCCACAATTTATGCAGCTTCTTTCAGAGAACTGAGTCCTGAAACTTCTAAATATCAAAAGGGTTCAATATCGAATAGAACATGTATTTAAGGAAAATTGCCCCCCAAATTGCTATGCTATTGTCATTTGTTCTTTTCCAGTTTACTTAGAGGGTAAAGTGGAGACTATTTTTAAAATTCAATATGAAAAAATTACAACTGAAGTTTCTTTAGAAAAAAAGTTCATTTAACCAGCTGCATCTTTCTTTTGTACTCTGCTCAGATGTTAACTTGGATTATAGCTTCAATGTTTCTCATGCTTTTTTGTTGTCTGTCATTTACGTTTTGGAAAATTTAGCACAATTTTAGGTTTGAACTGATTTGTACTCCTTTGGCCAAGCCTGAGCCCCTCCAAACTCTTCTGGAAAAGTACCACATCCACAATTACTCTGGCAAAAGTCTGCCTGGATCCCTTTCAACTAACACAAAAGCTGTGTAGCATGTTGTTTAATGCTTTATCCTTTCTCATTGGAGTCTGCTGCAGAGCTCCAACCAACTTTGCTGGGAGCTAAAAAGAACCCCACATGCCAAACTGATTTGACTTTAACAAGAAGATTTTGCAGTATGCAGCATAATCCATCTTTACACAAGCGTGCACTCTGATGCTCTGCCTGTCCCCTGTTCAGCTGGACTCCTCTCACTGGCCACTACATCCAGGGGATGCTACACTCAATTTCTCTCTCTGCAGCACTGCAAGTGTTCCAAACCACAGCCAGGAAAAGGCTCTTGGATTCGAGAGAGACAACATTGTCTCACATGAGGGTAAATGAGCATCTCACACACAAGGTTTTTTCTGGGCATTCATGTAGAAGCTTGTCACAAACTGCTGCTTAAATATTCAGCGAAAAGAACTGAACAGTTTTACAACCTGAATTACAAACTGTGTTGTACAAGTTGGAGCCTTATTTGGCATAGGAGACTTATAAGCTATTTGTGATACCAGCTATACTTTGCCTCATAAGTGACTATGTATCTACAAGAGTAGTAAGGGGAAAGGACCCCATTTAGGAATGGTCCAAGGTACATTTCTCACATTTGAATAGCTTGCCTGGGAATTCACTTATCCCACCAGGAAACAGGCCCATTAAAAGACAAAAGCAGTTCCCTCCTTGCATGGATCCATTTATATCGGTATCAACGTGACTGCTAGAGAAGGTAGAAAGCCTGAGAGTGAAGCAAATGGAAAGGAGTGCCTCAAGATGGACCTTGTGTGTACCCATCTGCAAGCCTGCACCTTTATCATATGGAACCTGGGGGAAGAGATGTGAGTAGGGAGTATGGAGTCAGAGAGAAGGCATCCTCATTCTTGAGAGCCCCACTGTTTCTGCATGAGCCTCCTGCAATAAAGCTGCAGTGGGAAGAAACCCTCTTCAATTGCCAGCTGACTAAAAGGAAGAAGGAAATCAGTTTCATCTGTGACTTCTTGTAACAGACAGCTAAAATTTTTGCATGAAAACAATATTGAAAAAGGTTTACCAATATAAGCAGACTATTTTAGAGATTATTTCAATCATTTATGGCATTCAGCAGCTTTGAACTTCATACCTTGAATGCTGGGACATTGTATCACTGTATTCTGGCTTCCCATAAGACCACATTTATTATCATAATTTAATAATCAGAAAAACTGTAATAGACAGAGATTCTCACTCTTGTTAATGAAACAACTTTAATTTCTCTAAGAGAATTAAAATTACACAATTGCCTTCCAGACAGTTTTAACTATTCATTTAAAGCATCCTTCCCTCCACAAATACCTTATCCTTTTTGCAAAGCACTCGTTACTGTAAGTGATACAGCTTTACTGAGTGTTGTTATGATCCCCAAATGCTGTACAAATGGTACACTACCTAAGCATGTTAATTAATAATTGTATTTTTCACATATTATTCCTCCAAAGTGAATGATTTTTAGGGTGGTCTAAGGCACATTTCTAAACCAGACTTTAAAATCAGCCAGGTTGCTTCTACAAGAAAAGATCAGTGGTACATTCCCCTCTTGCCATCCCAGGGAATGTTCACTTTGCACTCTGGACCTGCCAGGGTTCTTACTTTTGAAAATAAAAGGAAATATAAATCAATTATTAATGAATGCAGAAAGACAGAAAGAAGATTCTTGCACCTTTTCTCAAATGAAAGCCCAGAGAAGAATTCTGATTAAAAACCAATTCCAAGTGGAATCATCCTGTTTTTTATTGGCCATTACTTATATAGATGTGTACAAAGCAGTTTCACGTTAAGTCTCCCAAAACCATCACAAAAGAGGAAGTCTCCTTGCAGTGGTAGGTTAATGCATTGCAGCACTGTGGCCATGAAGGTTGTGCCATCAGTTACAGAAATGTTGTCTGCAGAGGGTATTATATCAATTGTCTTGTTTTCTTTATTAGCCTCATGCAAATATGAAATCAGAGACTGCTGATCCAGAGCTGCAAAGGCCCATCACTTACCCAAATGTGCAATAAAACCTACTTTAATTAATTTTATTGTCTGTCTCCTAGAGATAGAATGAAAGGGTTAGAAAAATGTGAGCACCTCCAGTTAAAGAGGCATTTGCATGTATACGAGGACTAACACAGCCTGATAACAACTGCCTGGGTGAGCTGGAGCCAGCCACAAATGGTGCTGGGCTTGCTCGTGAGGTGCTGACTGGTGGCAGAGGGGAGGAGTGGCAGCCAGAGGAAATGCTCACTGGGAAAGAGATAAACTAGGCTGTGGGTTTGGGATCCGCTTACTACATTTTAAAGTGTTTATTTTCCAGTAAAGACATCATCTTCGAAATAATCTTCTCTTCACTGGGATTCACTTTTCCTCTCCTCCGGTGCAGAGAGCAGTGGGTGGTAACATTTTTGGAAACTGTTTTGGTCTATTAACGAAAAGAATGAAATGGAAATATCGTAAATGAGGAAGTTAATTTTGCACAGGCTGTGATGCTGGTCACAAGTTCTTTGTGAGAGGCACGATGTTATTGATATTCATGCAGAGACACTCAAAAGAGAGCTTGCCAAATGATGTGATTAATGAGGATGAAACAGGTAAGTAGCCATTACTTTTGTCAGCAATCGGTGGTGTAAACAGCAGGAAGAAAAGACAATGCTTAGAATGGGAAAACACATAAAAGACGACTCATGGAAAGAAATTAAATAATTTACTTTCTTTTATATACTTATTAGTAAGTGAGTTTTGCTGGACAAAACTCCTAGCTGCAAATTCCAGTGGGGTGCTGATTGATATTTGTGTATACACAAAGTATCCCTGTCATTAAGGTAAGTGGATGTTTCTCAAACTCCATAGCAAAGGTTCCATCACATATGTCATTTCAGTATGAGAAACACATTATCAAAAGAATCATTTTGTATTTCAAAGGAGATTACAGTAAGTTTTCTTTTATTCTTGTAGATGTAGGGTTACAGTCTCCTCTTGCAACTTCCCCCAAGTCTTGATCTCCAAGCAGAAGAGCATGGTGTGTGACTAAGGTGGCAATACTCGTTGGCATAAAACTAAAGCTAAATTATCTGTCTTGTAGATGGCATAAAACTAAGGCTAGATTATCTATCTTGCAGATGAACTTGAATAAATATCAACTTGATGAATAGAGGAAAAGGAGGAGCAGACATTGACAGTAACAGCACTGTTTGGTTGGAATATCACACTGTTCACTAGTCAGCAGTTTAAAAGAAAGTAAGCAGATGAAGAAACAAAAAGTGATTTGGCATGGTGATTTTCATACTACCCCATGGAGAAAAAAAGGACTAGTTAAATTCCCAAACTCAATAAGAATCAACTTTTCTTGTATGAAAGATATTTGTTTATTGAAAAAATGAAAAAAAAAATGAAACTAAGGGAGATATAGTATAATGTTACAGATAAGGACCTGAGTCCTTCTCTGTCTCCACCTTAATGAATACAACGCTATTCAATACGTCTTCTTGCCTTTCAGTAGTCCTTTCCAAAAATATTGGCTATCCATAAATAAAAGTAAGTTATTACACAGCTGAAACATTAGAGAATGTGAAGATTAAAGTGGGATACTCAAACAAGGGTCACAAGAAGGTCATTGTGTGCTGTGCTCTACAGCAATCTCTGCTGCTATATTGGCCCACTCTTATTCTTGTTACTTTTTCTAGTACTTTCACTGCAAATACATGTGAAGCAAGGAATACATCTGCATATCTATAAGAATTGCAAAGAATGTCATGCAGTGATTAGAAACAATCTTTTCTATCTCCAATTAGCCAGATACAACATTTTAGCATATTCTGAACAGGACTGTATCTGGCAATGTGCAAACTCTCTTTGAAACGTCTCAACAAGTCTCCAGTACAGAGTCTGAGAGATGATAGAAATCTCCCACAAAATTATTTATCTGTACTGCACAGACTGGAGTAAGCTTTGTCTTTTTTATTTGGGACAGTTTAATCAGATGTCTTTGAATATCCTGGGTGGAATAAAGTAAGCCTAATAAACATGCACTGGTTGAAAACTTCTTTGTAAGAGCTCAATATTTGTTTCCCTTTCTCAATGCCTTTGAAAGAAACCATTTGAAGCTCTGTGGTGTCTGAACTTCTCCTGCACTGAAGTGCATACAGAGATGAGAAGAAAAGCCAAGCTGACTATTGTGATCATGCTTTTCTTTTTGGCTTGAGAGATAAGGCTCCACAGAAATCTGCCATGTGGTACTGAATTTAAGAAGATGAGCAAAGCAGTGGCATGAAGCTTCAGGCTTTCAATAACACTGCTATATTTATATGATGATACAATAACAGTGAGGAAAAAGCCTCTGCCCCAGTAAAAAATAGAGGCACTAATCCTGTACCACTGAGTACAATGGGAGTTTTGTTATTTACATATACCGAACGTACAGCACAGACAATTCCATACTCTACTAAGTTCAGTGCACTCAGATATGAAGGTTAAAAAGACATTCTGTGCCAATGCCTCTAATGCTCACATATCGAGATTCTGGCAGACTTTATACCACTTTTTTTATTTCTCTCTACAGTTTAAAAATCTAAACTAAGCAAATATAGCCAGACCTTGTTTAGGGCTTTTTTATCAAATGAATCAGATTCTGACTTTACTTACATTTAGTCACTCCCAAAAATGGTTTCATTAAAGTAAATTGTTCTACTTACATTTTAAAAAATGCATAACATTGGATATACTTACATTTACAAAATTGCATATATACACACATACATATAATTTTATTTATATATATATAGTTTGATACACATATAGACAACATATTGAAAGTGACTTTTTTTTAATATATATTGCCTGCCTTTTAGGGTTTTTAACCTGTGATGCAACTATGGGCAGTATTTTAGAATTTAACATATTCTAGTTATAGAAAGATGTTAGCTTTTGAGATTTAAATTAATATTTTAACAATTTCATAATTCATAAAATATATGGAAGTGGTCAATGAGTCAGCAGAAATTTCTTTCCCACATTGTTTGAATTATTATGGTCAAGTCCAGAGAGGTAAAACATATCAAAAAGGGCTAAAGTACTATACAGATCAATTTGAACTTAGAGCATTTCTTAGTCCTGCATGTGCATCATCTTAAAAATTCAACCTAAGGAATTAACAAATAAACTATTACAAAAAAACAGGTTATGTAAAATTCTTTATAAGCAATCTATACAATTCCAGCTACCACTGAATGACTCACTTCTTTTTTTAATGCAAATTGATACTGCATATCAATTAAAACACTGGCTTTAATGTTTCTTCACAAAATTATGAGAGAAGCACATAGGAATAAAGTAGCAATAGAAAGGGGTAGTGCTGTTTTTCCAGTTAGTAAACCAGTCTAGTTTTGTTCATCTACTCCTTTAGATTTCTACCTCTAGATGTATTTCCTGAAAAGTAGGAAATTACATTTAAACACAAGAAAAAAATCTTTTTTTCTCTAAGAGTGATCAAGTTCTGAAGCTGAATTCTCAGAGAGGTTCTGGAGTCTTCAGCCTTGGAGATACAAAACCTATCCAGACAAGGTCCTGAGCAACCGACTCCAGATGACCTTGCTCGAGCTGGGACACTGGACTAGACAAACTCCTGAAGACCCTGCCAACATCACCCATTCTGTAATGCTGTGTTTTTTGCAAAATCACTCTGGTGTGATTTGTAGCACTGGATGAAAACAAACACTTTTGTTACTTTTTGGATGGGATGTATCCACTTGAGTATTAAGATATCAAAGGGAAAGCTAGTCACCAAGGTTCACTTCCTAGAGGGAAACAGGCAATTCATTCTCTCCAAAGATGATAGCAAACACTCATTATGTGAATAAAGATACATTTCAGACATGACTATTTCTCTTAATAATCCTAAAGTCTGATATGAAATAAAATGAGCTCTGGCCATTGTGGAGAGGTTTGAGCTACAAGTCAGAAAGAAACTCCATAGTCAACAAGAACCAAACCACAACTTCAAAAAACCTAGGCAAAACAAAATTTTGAATAGCCAAGGAAAATTAAAATAACAACAATTAAAAACCCCAAATGAGTGACAACAAATAATCCAAGAAGACAGCTGGCTTAGAAGAAATATGTGTGTGGAATTTCAGAAAATGGGGGAGGGATACTTTGTTCAGAAAGAGGTGCAAAATTGGTGTGTGGAAGCGGGCTCTGCTCTATTTCAGTACTCAGGTATACAGGAAATGGGAGATATAGAGGGGATATAGGGCTAGTCTTACTTCAGAGCCCTTTTCCCAAATTCATGGTGGCTGTGTATGCAGGAAAATGGGTTCTAAAATAAATTTTCCCTTTATCACCTGTAGATATGTAAAGCCTTTAGCTTTGGTTAAAGCAGGTATCAGAATCATGTTGGGGTGGTTGTACATAAACTACATGTAGTGTATGTGAACTCAGTGCAAACAAGAGCTGAGTGTATGATTCTAAACAAACAAGAATAAGACTGAAGCACTACTTCCTGCTGATATATTTCTTGTCTGATAAAATTTATTTTCCATAACCTATCCAAGAAGATTTTTGTTTATCATGAACCATCCAAATAGAGTTTGATTTCTATGTGCCAATTTCACTGTCTATAAGCCAAATAACATCTTACCCTATAAATGGTCCCACTGCAGTTGTGTGGTTCTTGGGGTGTCCTGCACAGGGCCAAGAGTTGGACTCAATGATTCTGATGGGTCCTTTCCAACTCAGTATATTTTATGAACCTATGATTCCATGGTTCTATTAGGAGAGCACTATGTTATCAGAATATTTACATTGCAATCCGAAGGTTTGATGTACAGACAATGTTTTTTAATCCTGGGGGTCTTTTTGATGCAGAAGCATGTCTGGGTGGAGATTTTATTTCAGCCAAGCATGGACAGAAGACTGTTTCTGTTCAACTTGCCAGATCACATAAACCTAGAGTTTATGCTCATTTTGTGTTCATCATGGAACAACAAATAAGACCTGTGGAACAACAAATAGTAGCTGTTTTGCCACAGAATTATAATAACGTGGACAGACTACTACACCCAGGTTCTTCTGATGAAAAGTAAACATATTCTTATTGACAGCTCTAAAAAAACAAATTGAAACCTTACCATGTGAATACTCCTGTAGTTATTTGTTCTTATCTTGGGCTTTAAAATTGTATTTAATTTGCTGCTGAACACCGGCCTGTCTGCAAGCTGCCAACAGAACCCGGCCAGAGCAGACAGTGCTGCCCAAGGAGAAGAGCATGAAGGCTGGAGATGACAGAAGGTCTGAGCTTGTATCTGCATTGACCATCTCAAATACACTTCCTCAAGGGCCTCCCCCATCCTGCCATAGCCCAAGACCCATTCTAGCCACCCAGGGATCAGTCCCTGTTGCTGGTCTCCATCTCCCCACAGCCCTGCCCTGCCTGACCCTGCCAAGCTCAGCCCACCTGCAGGATGATGTCCCAGCTGGGGCTGGCCTGGCCCTGTCCCAGAGGAGATGTCCAGTGTCTGGGGCTGCCCCCACACCCTGCCCTGCTCCTGGCTGGGCTGGGACACACCCTGCCAACACACTTCTCCCCACAAATTCCTCATGAACTGCTCACTTCCCCTTACTTCTTACTTGTGATTATTTGTGGCACCCCTGCTCCTTTGTGCCTGGATGACAAAGTGTGTACAGAACCAAGTTTGTCATTGAAGAAAGACAGAAATATTAAATATGTCCTTCTTGCACATTCATAATGCCTTTGGTGTACAGCCACTGTCCACATGGAGAATCACCTGGCCTCAAGGAGACACAGGAATTGTGAAAATAATGTGAAAATAAGAACAAAGATGAACAACCCAGGTGATTGACCCCAAAAACCCTGGGAAGCCACCAGAGTCCCTGCTCCATGGATGAGCATGGTGCTGGCATAGGGGCAGCAGCCAGTGGCCAGTGGCTCGTGTCCCAGAGAGTGGCAGCCTCGAGAGCAGCCAGGCACTGCTGCTTTGCTGTAAAACCTGTTTGCACAGGACACATCAAGCACGCTGCTCCAGGTTCTCAAGCTCTGTCTCATTGCTTTCTGTATCCACTGAGAAAGAAAGTATATTTTGACTGCCAAGATGTGTAAGATGTTTGTTACACAAGGAACATTTAACCTCCTTCCATGCTGACATTTTATATACAGAAGTTTTGGAACAAGACTTGTCTTTAAAAGGGAATACCCAGTGAATGTTTACAAGGAAAGTAGAATGTTAGCTAAACTTGTTTTCAAATGTTTTTAATGAGACTACATAAACCACTCCTGTTTTCAGCAAGGCAAATATATGTAATGCTACACAGAATTTATAAGCATTGAAAGTCATCTGGAAATTCTGCACAGAAAGAAACATCCACTTCTTTGCAGGTGAAGACAAAAAAAGTAAGTTTTAGGCATGTTTATAGTACCCTCTGATGGAAATAGGAAACATTACAACTCCTCCATAACATCTATTTGCCTAACTATAAAGATAGAAAAGATATATTTGGCAACCTTTTGTAACTTGTTATAAATAAAATAGATAAATAAAGTTATTCTTTAAAAGATTAGGAGTTTTATACACAAACACACACACACACATCCTAATCAATAGAATAAGCTCTTATTTAGGTTTGGCTTCCTCAAGAAAACAAACAAAACACAATATGAGTTCTACCATTTAATCTGGGGGAAACCTTCCCAAACATATTTTACTCTTCCCAAATTTTACTCTTTTAATTTTATACTACACCTATCTTTATTTCTGTTCCATAAGAATTAGAAAACACATGGTATTTTTAACATTCTGTGTATTATATTATCTACCAGTATTCATCCCATTTGTTTGTTCAGATAAATCACTAACATGCCTCAGAAACACTGGGGTCAAAATTGTAAAATGTCAAGCAATTTTTAGTAAAATGCAAACTGAAATCACCAGAGAATTAGCTCTAACAATTAGTACTCCTTTTAAGATTTAAAATATCAGAGCAAACTTGCCCTCATTTCTTTTTTTCTTCTCACTGACTCATAAACCACTTCAGCTTTCACTACTAATTGGCAGGTCACTAAGAAGGTATTTTACACAGCAAGATTAGAACTGTGAATGTTTCTGAACTCTGACTAAAACTCCATTTCAGTGTCTAGAAAAGATTTTTTTAAGACATAGTCAGTGCTCTCTGACTTTTATTACTTTCATTCAATTAGTTTTTATTATTTTTTTATTTAATTACTTTTATTTGACTGAGGTGGGTGGGCCCTATTCTATAAAGCATTCAAGTTGTTGCCTAATTTTTTTTTTCTCTTGGAAAACATCACAAACAGATAACTAAATATCACTACACTCTTATGTGCAACAGAAACTTTAAGCATATTGCTAAACATATTGTTAGAGTGAAGGAAATAATTTCCTTTTATTTGAGCTCATATCTGTTCTGAAAAGAACTGTCAAAGTTATTACATTGATAAATGTAAATCTCTTTACCCAAAAGATACTGAAAGTTAAAAAACCACGTATTTTACTTACATTTATGTATTCCAGCTTGATGGTGGGCAATCACTTTAATGGAAAGAATTAGTTTTATACCACCAATTGTTAAGCCTTTAGGGTGAGACAACACTTCTAGCGCTGCAGTCATAACTCCCTCCTGTGGGCCAGGATGTCCCTCCTATTCTTGCCTGAAAAATAATGAAGAAAATCTATGTCAGGATTTTCTAAAGGTATTCATTATGTTATTGAAGTGGTCTAATAACTCACCACTCTTTAGTACAATAACTTGCCTGCTTTCTCAGTAAGCAGATACTCCAAAGTTCTTATTTTTAGGTTTCCATGTGTCGGTTTTCTGCTGGCTTAGTGAGCAGACTCAGCTCCTCCAGGAACCTGACAAGAATCAGGAATGGTGCAAAGGAAGAAGGGCAAGCCTGTGCCTGAGCAGAGGAGAGGGCAGTTGTCAGGCTCTAGCAAAGGAGTGAGCTGTGAGATCAGACAAAACACATTGCTGAATTCACCCTAACAGAGAATTACCCATCAGCATACATTCACCTCCATGTTTATATTGTAAAAATTACACTGCAAGGTCTATGAGAGGAAAGATCAATCATGATATACATTCTACATGCTCACCTAATCCATTTGTAGGTCAGCAGAAAAAGAAAAAGGCACTAAAGATTTAAAAAAGAAAAAGGCACTAAAGATTTACTTTATGTTATTAAGCACAGTTCCATGAAAAATACTGTGACAGAAAATAAAGAAATAGGTGAGTGATCAAGTCCTTTTGGAAGTGGTCAGCAAAACTGCATTAACAGGAACTGGTATATTAAAATTAATGAAAACTGAGCATACAGAAATCCTGGGAGCTCTGTAGCTCCCAGAGAGGGTAGAACTGTGACTTTATTCAGTCAAGCTCAAGTCATTTAATCTTGGTTATGAGTTCATCACCATAGAATGTACATGTCTGGAAAATTAAATGAAGGAGGTATATTGTCTGTGGAAGGACTTACAAAGACCTTAGCAGAGCTAACCTACTGAAAGCCATAAGTATTTGGAAAGGCTCATCATTTTCAGTTACATGATAGGCATGTAAGAAAAGGAGTTACTCTATTGAAATGCCATCTAGGCTACAGAACAGGCCTGTTGCTTCTCTTTTGTATTTCAATTATGAATGTGTGTCAAGCCACAGTTACCAACAAACCTCCATTGCTCCAGGACCTGTAGAAACACATCATGGATTTGAAGAACGTGAAGCACTGATAAACAAGATGTTATAAATCTGGGACAAAGGAAACACTTTCTCCATTTTACAGGCATGGGAATAAAGTAGGCAGTTCGAATGATTTGTTCAAGGTCTCAAAAGACATCTGCAGCAAAGCTAGAATTCTTATCATAAATTCATGAGAATCATTGAAATTAATCTCATATGACAAACAAGTTATACAGGTAATTCCTTCTCTAATAGTACATTCTTTTATGTTGCAGTTCTACCCTGAGTAAGAATAAAGGAAGTATTCCTAATGAGCTCAACAGGATTTACATCAGTCTCCTGAAAAGTCCACCAGGAAAAAGACACTCTTAATTTCACAGATTGCTAGAGAACAATTTCATTGCCATGTATTGAAATTGCAATCTAAATAATTGATAACGGGCACATGTAGTTTTAAGACTGCTTGTTAAAGTAAAACTGTTCATAGGCATTTACAGAAGAGAAATTACTTTTATGAAATTGATTAACAGGTGTGATGCTTCTAAAATAAGTGCCACATTTTATAATATATCCCTTAAAAACTTCATTTAGTGTGCAGTGCATAAAAATCAAAATTAATTAATCAAAATTAATATATACCATTATGGTGTATTCCCCTGACTCTTGGTGTTGGTATGCTGACATCCTCAAATTCCTACCATAAATGCCAATTAAAACTATTTGGGAGAAATAGGTGCATAACACTTTGACTTTTACAGCTCAGAAGACAAAAGATGATTAATTCTCTACCTGAAGAGAAGGATCAGCTCTAGCAATCCAACTAACAAGTGACTTTTTTATCTCCTAAGAGCTGAGAAAAATACTCATTTAAGACTTTTAGATTGCATGCTTGCACAAGTCACCTCTGTCACATTATGAAACATCGAATGCCATTTGCTACAGCAAGGACATGCAATGAAAAATTCTTTAAAAAAGATGTATTTTCAAAACATAGTTGTCTAGAATTTGGAAGTGATATTGACCGCCAACATGGATCCCTTCTTTTTCTTATCCACATTTGAAAATTTAGGCTAAATTGTAGCATACAAGTATCTCTGTGTTAACAAAAACATACATGGAAACCAAAAGAAGTCTTGGAAAATAAACTAAGGCACTGTCACAGTCAGTGAAAAAGGAAGAGGGAAGAAATTATTACTTATGGCTAACAGTGAAACCTCATTGAATAAATAGGTACAAAACTGGATCATAAAAAGTTCTCAAAACATTGGGGTTGTTCAAAATCAGTAGTAGAAGATGAGAATCAGGCTTTCACAGGTTTATAATCTACTACACGTAAACTAATCCAAGTCATATTGTTTTACTTCCCTACAAGTGCTGATAAACTCTTCATCAGGATGGCAAACCCCTCCAGGCTCTGTCAGTCCCGTTATTTAATCCTAAATGAAGTATGTCTTATCAATTCATTCTATGCCATGACCCTGGTCAAGGTTAGATGAGGGTCTAGCTATAAAAGTTCAGGAGGTAACAAAAAGCATTATTTTTCTGTAACAGACTAAGAAAGCAGTGATGTGCACAGAGGTAAAAATTCTTCCCTGCAAATACATTTCCCCAAATATGTTCCATTTACTCGCTAAGAGAATATTTTCATTCTTCAATAATATTATAAAATGCTAGAACATCATAGTAGGCTTTTTCTTTCCTGTACTTTTTAAAGATAAGATAAAAGCAAGGATTTTACTTTTTTTAGTAAATCCTGTTTATGGGAAATCTATTTAAATTAATGCCACTTTTTTTTTCCAATGTCTTTTAGAGTCAAAGAAGAAAGTGAGTCACATGGCAAAATTATCTTGCATGCTATTATCAGTAGAGATGAGTCAGCCCTCCTACTGTTTGTTGATGTATCTGTCTAGTGACGGGGGCGGGGGGGGAGAGAAAAAAATCCCTTCTCTGTGGAATTTATCAGATCACAATAGTTTGTAAAAACCAAGAACTAGATAAAAATGACTTCTTGGGAAGAGTGTCGAAGTGCTGCAACCCCACTATCTTCTTTCCCTTATTGCAATGAAAGCCTAAGCAAATCTTCTCTGTTCATGTTTTGTTTCCTGATTATTCAGCCATTGGGTGCAAAATGTGTATTTTTAGGTAGCACATATTGGAGGCATACCCAAAAATACACTAAGGTGGCACACCACCAAGAACTGTAATAAGACTGCTAAACCATTGCAACTTTTAAGAGCACTGTTAATTTCTGCTAGAGGGGGAAACTGCAACACCTTGTATTTCACAGACCCTGGGGCTAAATTGCCACCTGAAAGATGTGGGATTATGATCAAATTTATCAGAGGGATTTCACCAGGAGTACCTACTTGGTGTTAAACCTTGTTGAGTATGCAGCCAAACAGAAGACACAATAAAAGTTGTTTTGCTCAAGAGATGCCCAACATTACTAGGATCAGGGTTACTAGTTTTAAATTATTTTAATTTGAGATTAGGTTATGCTGTCCTTAGTAAAAATTAGGTAGGCTTCATAGTTGGCTCTCTTCACACTTAGTATAAGCTTCAATTTCTTGGTTGAACATTAGCCAACAATTTAATTTATTCCATGCTCCTAGGTGACAAAGCTCTGTCAACAAGGGAAATAAAAAGAAATGAGAGAAAGGCCAGGCTAAGAAAAAGTTCTAAAATTAATATTTTGCAAAAGCACTTACTCTGTTTGAACAACTACATTGTTTAGAATCTTTATCTTAGCTGTCCTAACCATGTCTTTCTATCATGAGCAAGTGGCAAGTGGTGTCAGAATCTGAGCCCTGTGAACCAACCAGTCTTGCAAGTAAAGCAAAGCTTTCTACAATCTGATATTTGAACACGAAGTAGTTCATTAAATGAACTGATCTGGAAAAAATAAATGTTTTGAAGGAAAAAAAAAAAACCAAAACCCATTTAAAAGCACTAGCAGTCATGGTAACTGGTTCCTTGAGCTTCCAAAAAATCAACTATCAGGGCAAAAACCTCTTTTCTTTTATCAGGCTTGTGACTGACAGAGGACTATGACCATCCTTTTAGGGAGATTAGATTAAACTGTAATCCCTTTTCTTTTGTTGTCCTTCCTTCTTCAGTCCTTCAGCACTGTCAAGGCCCAGTAGTAGTCTTGCCTTCCTTCTGCTTATCTGTCAGCAGTTTTATCAGCCTCATTTACCCAAAGAATTTTTAAAAAATGTATAAAAAATGTTCAAATAAAAATATAAAATAATGGGAAAAATATTAAATTACTCTGTAATGAAAAGCAAGTGTTCAATCAAAAAGTAGTTTTGATGTTATGCAATATATATATAAAGTATATAAAGTATCATGAGAAACTTTTTTTTTAAAAATATAAATTGTTCTAGCTCAGCTCTTCAAATAGACAAAAGTGGTGAGGAAGCAGTAGAGTAATGTCTGTGCTATGTAGAAGACAGCAATTAAATAACAAATCTGCTACTATAATATTTTTAATTATTTGGTACAATTCTTATTAAACCAGACAAAAGAAGAAAATCTCTTTCCCTTCTCTTGTTTATAAAGCATTTACTTATTTTTCATGACACTGAAGACACACTATTCCTTTCAAAACTATGCAGTATGGATAGCAGCATGAAAATATTTTGCTAACATAACTAAATGAACTCAATTGTTCTGAAAATAATTGTTTTGAAGAAAGAATAAAACAGATAAAGGCACCAGTGGGTCATAGTAATATTCTATCTAGATGCTCCTTATATCATCAAAATTCAGATTTTTTTCCATTAAAAGCATCCATACCCACGGCAGGCACACACAGAGTAGTAAGTATTGTTATGCACAACATTTAGCCATAGGTGGACACATTTTTTTGAGCTATCTGCCTGAATTATTCACCCTGAATTATTCAGAAGTTTTGTGTGCGTATATATATATATATATAAATTGGTATCACATCAAAGTGTAAATTCTTTCATGGAAATGGATATCTAAATGAATTTTTTAAAAAGTGTAATTATAAACAGTGTTTGATTCTACTAAAACACAGAAAATATCTTTCTAAGGATGAAGATGTTGATTTACTGGGAACAGAAAACTAACACTGCTTCTTGGTCTTTTAAACATACAGCATTACACAAGGGATGAATTAACGCTGTGTAAATACCTCTGTGTGTATATATATATAATTAATATTTAATACCATGGAAGATGAACTCTAGTGACTCTTGTTGCAACAGTTTAAGAAAGCACTGCCTGTGACTGTTCCAAAGCTATCCTGGAGGAAACTGCCCTAATTGCAGAGTTGCCAGAAGGAAAAAATGAGTCTGAGCTGCAGCAGCTCCAGCACAAAGTCAGATGCCCTTGTCCAGTCCCACCTTGACCAACGCTCCATGTGCAGTGCCAGAGGCGGAAGGTCCTGAGAGCACAGACATCCTCCTTCTCCAGCCCTTACAGAGACATAACCTGCAGCAGGTGTGTGCAAACAGACAGCTGAGCTGAAAGACAGAAACAAAATTCTTTAAAGGTCTTTTACCACAGCCCTTAAAGCAAGCTTCAAAATATCTCTATCCATTAAAGGTTAAGTCTAGCTATACACATAAGAAGATATATAATAGTATTTGGAGGGAAAATATAATTTATTTTTAAGAAAAGAAATCCTTCTCACTCCTTTCACAGATTGGATCCAGGGAAGGTGTCCACACTCTGCCTGAGCTTTCTCCACAGTTGATTGGTTATTCATGCACAGCTCAGATGGGCAGTTTGTGTAAATACAGCAGAAATTGCCAATGGTTAAAAACACACAGTTATATCCAAATATAAGCCTAAAGTGAGCAGCTGAATATGGACATCAAATGAACATTGCCCTGGATTTAGCTTCAAAATTTGGTCAAGTAAAGCATATGATCCAGTTTAAAACCAATATTAGAAATTCATAAAATTAAATATAAATGTTGTAAGATGGCTGAATTTGAAGCAGAGGAGGAGCAAATGAAATATAGATCAGAATAGGATAATCAGAAAGTGACAAAAGTGAGAGCAATACACAACCAATGTTTGAGATTTTGCTTTTTTCATTAACAAAAATATTTGGATTCCATTTGTTTGTTTGGGTTTTCTAAACCTTGGTGGTCTGCAGAACACCCAGTTTTCAGCTCCAGCAATCATATTGTCATATGCTGTTTTCAAATGCTGTCGTGTATTTCACTGCTCAGACACTGTTCAGAATAGTGTAAAGCATAGACAGATTCGTGATGTCCTGCCCACAAATCAAAGGGAACCTTTCTTTCCAAATACCTCCCTCTAACATTCATTCACTCATCACACTCAGAAGTTGCACTAGCACAAGGGAAATATGTGTATGACCTACATTATTTTAGAAAAAGATGTATGGGCAATGCGTAATATTAACTCTTTGACAAAACAAAGCTAATATTCTCTTGCTTCATTTCATGTTATTAAAACCATGATAAGATGGCAAAACAATTTCTCTCATTCCAGCTGGAAGCAAATATAAAAAACCAAATATTTTCCTATATAAGCTTGTTTTTTGTCTTTCTTGAAGATTTTTTTTTAATAAGTGTTTTTTGTTTGTTTGTTTGCATTGCTTTTCTTTCCTCATATAGTATCAACATATTCTTTTTAAAAATCTGTTATTTTCTGTTTACAGAATTTCATCTCACTGTTGGAAGGAGTAGACTAATTTGGGAGAAATATTTTAACACTGACAAAAAAAAAATCTGTAAAATCTAAATATTTCAATCTTAAGATGCAGAATACAGAACTTTCACATGAATCTCATCACTTATATGGGGATTACTGCATCTCAGCAGGGTGCAGCTCTTAGGAAATGCATTTCTATGAAGCTATTTTATACTAACAAGGCTCTTGCCATGAGTTTGCAACGCTACTAAAGTTGCCTCAAGCAAGCAATTAGAATTGCAATTAGAATTTCCTTCATTTTTTAAATTAATTTTCCTTAATGTCTTTCATTTTTCCTTCTTCTACTGTTTTTTTTTTTTTAATTTGTGCTTCACCTGCTGTCATATTGTAGTACTTTTTGCAGCTCTGTTTCCATTAATAATGTTATGTGAAATCAGAAGCAAGTACTCTCTTTTAAAAGCTGATAGTGAAGAGAATTAGCAAAATTGACTGTTAATCACAAGCATATTGTGGTGAATCAGCATCTTCTGACCCAATTAAATACCTGCAAATACTATTTTGCCCAGTTCAAAAGTAGAACAAAAAAGGGGAATTGTGGGCAGCGGCTGCTACACTGTATTTCTTTCATGCCATTGTGGTAAATTTCAAGGTGGAAAGAGTTTTCAAGGTGGAAAGGCCTACTATCTACAAGGCATGAAAGGGGAATGAGCTAGTGTGAGCACACGCAATTTGAAAACCACTGATATGTTCCTTATTTATGTATTTTATATTGCTCACCTAAACCTCCAAGTCATTTAAATGTGTCAAGGCAAAACAAGGAAGAGTTCTGCTTGGGAAAGAGTAAAAGATCTAGATAATCTAAAATTATAAAACATTCATAAGACCCAAAGAAGAGCAGCAGGTCTGAGGATAATCAGCATCCTCAACCAATCCAGTGATCTCCAGACAAGTCCTAAGGGATGAGGAAGGTCTACAGCCAAGACAAGGCAAGTTAGCAAAGCAAGGTCAGGATCAGCAATCAGGGACAGACATAACCCAGGCAAGGACCAAGCCTGAGCTTAAACGCAGCTTCTAAGTCAAGGGCAGATGCTGCATGGGTGAAGATCCTGGATGAGACCCTTCACAGATCTTTCTCACACAGCTCCTTTCACAACAGCCTGACCCAAGCACATGAGAAGACCTTAAAGAAGTACCTTGTCAGCTAAACTGTGAGGAGTGGGGCCTGCTGGTGCACACAGGGCCACGGCACAAAGCCTAAAACTCCTGCTGCTTGCAATCATGATCCATGTTCAGCAAGTCCCACTACCTAAGACCCACTTGGTTTCTAAGGTGCTGTTTGGAGTCAACTACAAGTGACTCACCAGGGATTCCCATGACACCAGATGATGCTCTTAAAGTGCTGCACTGATTTCACCAGCATGAGACCTGCTAGCGTTAGAGGAAGAGCTTGGGGAAGTACCCTGTGGCATTATACCACATCTCTGAAGACATTATTCTGCTATATAGAACCATAGGGAATTACAGCATTTCTGAAGGTAAGATTCAATTTCTAAAAGTGTTTCTCTAAATCCTTCCTGAAGGGATGTTAAGAAAAGTTCATCTCTCGGTAATGATATGTATCTAGACACAGACCCTTGCAAAGTGAGGGTGTAACACTATGAACCAACAGAGAGAAGAAAGGGCAAATTACAGGTAGATAGAGACGGAAATGTAATAATTGATGTTACATGTTCGCATCTGAGAAATTACTCTCTAATCTCAAATTCCACCCGTAGGCTTGTTTTAAGAAATAAACTACATGTGTATAAAGATTCTAGCTAGTGATAGGTATCATTGTGAACATGCTTATTGCTTGGTGAGAAAAGCAAAATCAACATCTGCAGTCTTCGCTGGAAACACCTGAGCATATCCAGAGTTCCAGCGTTCGATTAGGAGCAACAGAGGAGGCTTGGCACATGGCCCTCAACACTGTTATCATCAACATATGTTTCTATTATAATGAACATAAAGCTTGTTTAGAAGGAAAATTACATTTATTGAAATTGAATGGGCAGCTGAATGTTTTCTTGCACATGGCTTTTGGGATAGGTTTTGGCCATTTAAATGTTACCAGTGAAATATCCACATATGTTACACAGATTGAGAGGTCTCTTGTTGCGGTGAGCCATGGTCAGCCAGACCAAGTGGATCAAAGGGTCCATTGGTTTGATGCCTCCGCAGGTCAAGGGCCTTGAAGTTACAGTGAGCACCCAAAAGGTTGTGTAAAATATGCAGACTGTTGGCTGCTGCCTTCCCCTCCCCTTATTTTTCATATTTGGTTGCCTTTCCAGAAAGTGCTATGTTCCTCGGTGGTTGATTGGCCCCTGTTACTCCTCCCCACCTACTCCTTCTCCCATTCACTCTAATCCCTTCTCCCCACCCTTGTAACACCCCCTAACTGATGTATCATTGGCTATTGTGTGTTTTCCACACCCATTATGTAGGGGTTTAAAACACCACGCCAGCCCCACTTTCTCGGCTTTCTCCATGGGTTTTCCGTGTTCTCCAATAAACCTTTCCCTGCCCTCACGAAGAAGTCAATCTGCTTCATTCCTGCCTCCTCCGCACACCTTTGCCATCGGTGGGCAAGGCGAACCCGCAGCAGGAGCTTCGCCTGCCCCCCTGCGCCGCGATCGGCCTCCACCCCCGCTCCAGAGCAGGTGGAAGATTGCCTGGTGCTTGGGACAGCGTGCTGGCCGGCAATAGCACCGCAGCAGCCTCTCCTAAGTCTGTCTATGTCAGCAGGTATCCTATTCCCTCCCTTACTGAAGACCAGAATTGGAAAAGGAAACATATAAGCCTGGGAACAGCACTGAGCTTTTGAAGCTATGCTGCTTTTGGCTCACAGCAGGAGACATAATACAGATATTTCATGTGGCACTGTGCAGCATCAACGAGGCCAAAGCAGGGATTCCACAGCAGGGAAATACTGGGGATTGTTTCTGAGGATCACTCTCCAGATACTAGTGAAGCTCTCCAAAATAATTTCTTTTATCTTTCTGCTAATCTTCTTTGTGCTCCTTATCCAAACAAATAAAGCACATCAGTGCTTGTTACCAGATCAGTTTCATAGACTTTGATACTTGTATCTAATACTTAAGTTGAGCATGTGCCTACGTGTTTTTCTGAATTGGATCAGACAACTCCAGGGCAGATGAGCTGATTTTCGGCATGCTCAACAACTCCCCCCTTCCCCACTCCATGTCAGTAGGGGTCAAAATTCAGGCAACACCAAGTCTACTGTCTTTATTAAGAACATTTCCATCCCTGGAAGTGTTCAAAACCAGGTTGGATGGAGCCCTGGGCAACCCAATCTTGTTGGTGCCCCTTCCTGCCCATGGCAGGGGGGTTGGAAGTAGATGGTCCTTAAGATCTCTTCCAACCCAAACTATTCTGTGATTAATTCTGTGACTATAAAACAAAATGTAAAAATATAGAGAGCACCTGTTTTAGGCATGGGCTTTAAAAACTGAGTCAACAATTTTCCTTAAATTGGAAGAGATTATTTGACCTTTCTGCATTGATCTAATTAGCGTAGAACACATGCACTGTATGAACAGAGAATTTCAGGGTGGCTACATATAAAGACATCTTTGGACAGCCAAGGCTTGAGAGGCTTTAATAGTAGCACACAAACTGGAATCAAATCACAAGAATGCGGAATGCAATCCATATCTTCATCACACAGAGGTCTTAATTTGGTGCAATATATTTGATCTATACAAACACATGATTTGCATTTGGAAAAAAAATCTACAACTTTCTCTCATGAAAAATTCATCTGCATTATTTTACCACAGCTGAACACAGTTTTCAGCCTTGTTAGAAACAGTAACAACAGCAAAGTCCCTGTTGAACTTCTGGAAGACTCCAGAATATCTTTAATGGGGCCGTAACTCTGCTTGGGGAGCACAGCTTTTGTGCTACAGCAAGTGTGTGAATAGCAAAATGGGATTTCCAGTTACAGAAAATAATATTTTTTGTTTAAGCTTTATCTGATCTCCTGCTTTCAGTGGGTTTTGGTTCCAGTTCTCTTTCATCCTGTAGAAAAAGTAGTTAATTAAAAGAACTCTGAACACGAATACGTTCAAAGTATTCCATCAGAAGTCAATGACTACAGCTTCTGTCTGATCCTTAATCGTCTGCATTTCCTGCTGAATGAAATAGGACACAGAGTGAATTCCAAAATAGCCAAAGACTAATTTTTTACAGTTCTGGAAATGAGTGTGTTCAATTATTGAGCAAAGACATAACAATTTACATATTTCAGATTTATTTTGATATGCATATCTCAAATGATTTTTCATCTAGATAAGTTATTCACAAATGAAAAATGAGTGCCACTCAGTCACACTCAGTTATTTGAAAGAGAGTTTAGTCATGCATATTAGCATCTATGTATTCCTTGTCATCCACAGGCATTAGAGACAAATCCACTTCTACTTAGAATTCACGGCTGGAAAACCCCTGCCCATGCAGTCCCCGCAATTTCCAATCAGTAACCATCCTGAGGAGTCACACCTTTCCTCCACACCTCGCTTTTGACATACACATACCCCTGGCCACTCACTGCTCAGGTCAGAGGTCTGGCATGACACTTGCCATCTTTTCCAGATACCCACACAAGGAGTCTATCTTTCCATATCTACAGTAAACTACATAAAGATGTAGTCTATGGTTAGGAGTAACTTAGCCTGAAAGTTGATGTTTAGAAGAGTCATCTAAGATTCTTGTTTATTTTAGAAATTACTCAAATGACTACTTTTGGATTGAGCTCCTAGAAAAAACCCAGGTGATTGACCCAGTGGCAGAAGAAGGGAAAGAAGGATGTTAGGATAAAGAATAAAAAATTGTCATTTGTCTTCAGTAAAACACCTAATCCATAAATGATAAAACCCACTATTCTCATAGCATTTCTACCCAAAAGGTCAACTGCAAGCAGGATGCTAAGTGAGTAATCAGCACACCCTGGCATTTAAAAGAAGTAGCAGAAAAAGGCCTCATTGTTATACTCTTCATAATGAAATCATGGAAAGGCATTAGTCCAAAAATGATTACAAATAAGCTTTGCTGAACCGCGATAGGTGCAGGTTTTACCGTGTGGAGAGATTAAAGCCGTGTGCAATCACTGCCTGGAGACTGCACGTCATTTCACATCAATTGGCATGATGAATCTTTTACATAATGTGAATCACAGTCTAATTGTGAGTTTGATTGCATCTACTGTTCTGATCCCACAACCTCAGCACACAGAGGCGAGCAGGGAACTAAGCTATTGTACGGAGTTAAAGGAAGAAAGAAAAGCTGTGTAGCATGAAATGAAAGTGACATCTCACAGGATATATATTACCAAAAGTTGCTGAGCAATTTAACAACTACATGTAATATATATCTTGACAATATCAAAAAGGCAATTAGAGGAGCATGTCTTCCACCAATAGAAATACATCATTTCTGAAATCAAGCAGGCCGCTGCTAGGAAACTCAGACTGGAAGCCTTTTTGCCAGAGAAGAAGCATTTAAGACAATAAACTCTCCATTAACTGCAATGCAGGCAGAATGTAACTAACCCAGGATTCTTAAAAGAGCTGGCAGAAAAACTGGTACTATATGCTTCAAAGATATTTCTAAATATCCGGTTCAGTCATGGATTTGTCGTAAATCATATTGCAAAATAAAGCAAAAATCGATCCTCTATGGAAATTATATTGCTTCTATTACCACAGGAGCTGAGGCATACAAAATCCGTAACGTATTTATTTTCCAATACCATTACAATTATTGTCTTCACTTTATAAAAGTGAAATGGAATATCAATTAATGAAGGAACTTGTCCTAGACACTACAGAAAATCTACAAAGCAGCAAGTGATGCTATCCAGATGGTCAGGTAGCAGTTCTGTACGTTAGTTACTGGAAAGGTGCTGAACTGCAGCCCTTGCCTGATTGTCAGGGAGCCATCTGGATGTGGGGTACAAGGCACTGTGACATTCACTGCAGAACTGGCATATTTCTCAGTCTTGCAGGAAGAAAAGAGAATCACAGAATCATGGAAACATTTAGGTTCGAAAAGACTCTTAATATCATTGAAGTACCCTAAATTTGTCTGCAACCCTCTCATCTTTAAAATACATCATATGTTTAGGGCAACAGCACTTTTTTTTTTTTTTTTAATCTCATACAGTTTTTCTACAAGGAAACCCTCTTTTTCTCTGAAATTCATTACAGCTAAAGACCAGGGAATCATTTCAAACTTGGATTATGTGTAGGTGGTTGTTTAGGAGCTTATGCAGCTTCAGTTTGATTTTAGATGAATGTGTAAAGCATTTGAAATGTTTCTAAAACAACAGATATCAATAGAAATAAATACAAATCAAGGGTTTTGTATCAGCTGACATAACTCATAACTCCAGTGGTGGATCTATGACATTTTACCTCAGCTAGACAACAGTTCCAAGGATCCTGAAAATAAACTACCACTCAGTGCAGAAGTTTGCTCTGCCAGCAATTTTTTCTCTTACAAAGTTGATAGCTTAGCTCTAATATAGGATAGCTCTAGGATAAGCTCTAAATGTTTATGGAGCCAATAAAGGTATTTGCATTAAATTTGCATGCTTTTAAAAAATGAAACTCTGATCTTGGATCTCTCTGCTAGATGCCTCTGCTGGGCATATCTCTGGCCTATATTGCAAGGTTTCTGATGTGCTGACAGTCAGTCAGCGCCTACTTTAACACTTTTTGACCCACTACAGGGTATAATGTAGTATAATTAAGTTGTGCAAATCTGAGTGTGATATTATCATTGCTCCTTGGGGATTTGGACTCTATTTGTTAACAGGAAATTAAAACTAGCACATCTCAGTTGACACTACAGTGCACAGTGATGTTTACCTGCAAACTATTTGACAAAAAATTGGAACTATATTTCGCCATTTAGAATCCAAATATTTAGTACATGGAACATACAAAATGTGGCAGATAAGAAGTTTCTGGACTTTCTGGACTCTTTTTTTTCTGAGATATTTCAAAAGAAGTCAGAAACAAAGTCCATTACAGTGACGTCCTCTTTCACAGTTATGCTGCTATGAGGATGACTTAAAACCCAGGAAAATGCATGCAACAGGAAAATCACAGGATATGGCAAATGCAGAAAGCAGAATTTTCTCATGCCTCAGACAGAGGGAAGAAAAAAATCTGGAACTGGGTAATTAGACTGTATGAATTTCCCCTCATTTGATATCACAAATATCAACCACCAGCTTGAGTACTGAAGTTTAGAGCTACAAGGAAAGTGTTTATAGGTAAAAAACATTGTTACTACTGTGGATTTCATCAGGACAACAGCACCTTTCCTCAATAATTTCATTTTTGCTATCTGGCAAGGATTTGGTATCATGATGACAACTGAAAGCACCTGCCTTTATCAGGAACAGAACACAGAATAGGCTAACAAGTAGCATAAAAATACAGGTCTGCCAAAACTTCTGGACTTTATGAAAGCTCAAATTTCCCTGAAGCACTCTCCATTTTCCTCATGTTAAAAAAACTACTACAAAACCCTCAGGAAATCATACAGGTGCACCCTCATCATACAGAAAGATCATTTCTATAAAAGGTATTACTTGTAAATGTCATCTGACTTGTCAGGTATTGAAGGAAGATTCATAGCTCCAGCTGTAAACAAAGGGCACTCATTAATTAGTTTCCCAACACAAAAATAGAATGAGATGCAAAGACAAGTCACTGGCTCATGCCAGATGGCCAGGTAACAAATCATAGAACTGGATACATCTCGAACCATTATTGCTGGCATAAAAGCCATGGAGTTTCTGAGAGGTAGCCAGTCAACCCAGACAGGCTCATTACTGCAAGTAGCATTAAATTAAACAGTGGCATAAAGAGTCACACAATATCTCAAACTCTAACACATTGATTAGCTGATTACTTAAGCAAAATACTGCAGAGGGCTGTGTTTGCCAGTGTGGGTGCATTTAAAGTACTACACATGCACAGGTCACTCATGTACCACATTAAAGTCAATAAATTAAACATGAATCGTTGGGCACGTTAAATGAATTGCAACCCATAGTCATCTAAGTAGCAACAAGGCATTCATTTAACCTGACCTAGATGGATTATATAAAGAGTTATTAAATATTACAGGAATACAAATTGCAAGTTAGAATCCTTGGAACTCTTTTCTGGTTGAAGGGATTTTTATAAGAAGTCAGTAACTGAAACTATGCCTATGTCTGATATTTTTGGACCTGCTTCACTAGACACTGGTTTATTGGGGTAGTTTATATGCAAATAAGATAATGTGAGACTGTAAATAATACAGCCATGCAGTGGTCCACTCTGAAATCTTGTGCCTTGTCTGGGATAACAGGGGGGTAGAATACAGTCAGTTAAGTCAGGTATCTCCAGAATTGCAAAGCAGGCATATTTGGCTTAACTAAGTGAAGAGGAAAAGGTTTATTTGAACTTATTCTGGAATGCACAACAGTTACTTAGATTTGTTTTATCTTCTTATTCAGAATGATTTCATGGTTCAGAGAGAAAAGCTTTAGTTCCTTCAGTCAAAAGATTTAGGGTGGAATTCATCTGATTAAATGCAGAGGCCTGCTCTGAGTCACCCCAGTCTGCACAAATAATCAGTAAAAATCTAATCACTATAGACTACAAAATCTAAGACAGAATTTCCATAACTCTAAAATAGACATTTTAAATACATCTGATGGATTGAATCCTAAAAAGGTCTGTTTCTCTACAATGAATATAAAGGGAGTTTCAGAAATTGCTTTTACATGTGTCTAAGGAAGATGAGGTGACTCCTGTTCCTAGAATCTGCTCTTGGTTTTCCTGCTAACCTGTTGTATGGCTCTGGAAGCCTGAACTCTGTAAAAAAAATCAAGAATGCTATTTCAGATGTCATTACTCTATTGATGACATCTATTAGGTAATGTCTTTCAGGCATCTATATTTACTCACAGTGACTTTCAATTTTCATCTTTTTGTACTTGTGCTCTGACACCCATTCTGTGTGTTCTGCATATACACTTGCATTTACAAATATTTATATATATATTTATATATTTGTATGGTCTTTAAACAATAATGTCATACAGGATGTAACAGGACAGAACCTCAGTGTCAGATGTGCCTCTTTGTATAATACCATACAGGTAGTTAACAATGACTTTTTTAACTGTTGGCATCATCTGAGGTTAGAAAATTTTCCTTACCAGCTAATTTAATAGGCCATGGGCTTTAAAAACCACCAAATTATTCTTCACAGTGTTATAAATGAAAAATTGAATGCCTCACAGTAAATCCCCAGCTGTACTTGGGAGGTGACAGTGAATATAAATTTCATGGGAAGGTTACCTGAGGATAACGGCAAAAGGAATAATATAAAAACCCTGCCTAAACTTACACCTGGAAAAGTGCATTGTGGAGTGGATTGCTAAATAACCAAACAACCAAACAAAAAAAAAAAGGAAAAAACAAAAAGAAAAAAAAGAAAAAAAAAGAAAAAAAATCCACCCACCAAAAAAAACATCAAATGAAAACACAGTTATTTTAGATTTACAGGATGAGGATGGTCACCTCGAAACAGGGACATAGACAAGGCAGAGGTGTTTAGTGCATTCATTGCCTTTGTTTTCAAGACGGATGATGAACCAAGGGGGTCTCAGTGCCCTGAGCTGAGGGGCCATTACTGCAAGAATGATCATCTCCCAGTTTACCCTGCTCCAGCTGGATCCCTACAAATCTCTGGGGCCTGATGGAATTAATCTAAGAATCCTGAAAGAGCTGGCTGATGTCATTGCAAAACCTCTGTCAATTATTTTTGAGCAGTCTTGGGAAGCCAGAGAGGTCCCAGCTGACTGGAAGCTAGCTAACACTGTCCTGATTTTCAAGGAGGGCAAGGAGGAGGACCTTGGAAACTACAGGCCTGTCAGTCTTGCTCCAGTGTGTGGTAAAATCATGGAAATTATTATTCTGGGAAGTATTGAAAGACACCTGGAGAACAGTGCAGTCATCGGTCACAGTCAGCACACAGCTTCATGAGAGGGAAGTCCTGCTTGTCAAACCTGATTCCCTTCTATGTCAGGGTAAGTCACCTAACTGAGCTAAGAAAACCCATAGATGTAATCTTTTTGGACCTCAACAAAGCTCCTCCCAACCTCTCGTGTTTGCCCAGTGTCAGAATTCTGCAGGGATTTTGCATAGCTGTCCACCAACAGTGGCCTCCTGTGGTCCCTCCAGTGCAGTCTGGGAGCATAGTGTGATCCTATCACCAGTAATAGAACAGGTAAGAACCTACTGAAAGTAAAATTTGGACAATTCCAAGTTAATCTAAATTATGACCTAGACCCTCCCCCCGCCAAAAAAGCTGCCTCTAAGATTGTATCTTAAAAGAGATTCAGAAGTGCTTATTTTTAATTCATTTGCAAGAAAGTAAACAAAATATGAAAATATGATTATTAAATTTAGAAGAGTTACCTGAAATTGGTTGCTACAAATACAAAATACACAAGGATTGACTGAGGATCTCTGAAGGACCATGTCTGTAAATTGGTCACTTTTTAATTTCTGTGACACCTTACAAGAAGATTTTTACTTACGTAAGTCTAATGGAAGGCCAAATTAAAAGATAAAAGAGAAAGGAGTTGTGTTACAGAGAAGAAAAATGAAAGGGATATTTAGTCAATTTTCCAAACTGCCTGCAGTTTTGCGTCAGTAAAACAATTTATATTATGAATGATTTAGAATGCAAATATAAACATATTTGTAGAATCTTAGATTATGGGCAGGGGCACCTTTCACTAGATCAGGTTGCTCAAACCCCATCCAACCTGGCCCTGAACAATTTCAGGGATATGACATCTACAATTTCTCTGGGCAACCTGTTCCAGTGCCTCCCCACCCTCACAGTAAAGAATTTCTTCCTAATATCTAATCTGAACCTGCCCTCTGTCAGTTTTAAACCATTCCCCCTTGTCTTGTCATTACAGACCCTGGTAAATGTCTCTCTCCATCTTTCTTATAAGCCCCTTTAAGCACAGAAAGGCTGCAATAGAGTCTCCCTGGAGCCTCTTCTTACTTATTACTAGAGAAGATGATAAAGAAAAGTAAATCAGGAAGGTATTCAGAAAGGACAGAATATATGTTGTGGCAGCAACTGTAATGCTGCACATTCAAGGGAAGTATAACTCTGACTATTTGAATGCACTGTAAATTATTATTTAACAGAATCCAGCCACAGTAATCAGCTATGTGCCATTGCATGACCTTATCCAAGTTCAATGTCCACGCAAGCAAATGAAGCAATATTACAGAATGAAAAATGAAATCAAGTTTATCATAATGTCATTACAGTATGTCATTCTTACACCAAGCATCCAGGATTTTACCAGGTGAATTCATTCTATATCCCTAGCACTAATGCACAAGGAATAAATACTTTTTGCATTAAGGTTGCAGAGCACAGCTTGTCAAACAGCATGGTTACCAAATAACATTCCGTTTAAGTTAGTGCTAAAATTTTTATTACCCGAAGTAAATTACTGCAGGTCTCCAAAATAGCCTATACTGTAGTCACCCTTCATGCCAGGATATTATTCTGAGCTAAAATCTATGTTGCTGTGAAATTAGATTGGACTTATCCAAGCCATATGGTTTAAAGCTATCTTGAGTGTCTTTTTATTACAATATAGTCATCGTGAGTGGTACAGCTCACAGATTTAGACATTTAAATTTAGATGTTTACAAGCAAGCTAAGATCTCATTACAATCAAGAGAAATCTAATCAGATAAATTTACTGAAACCTAGAGATCTATTCAGTCAACACTAAAATAGACAGTTACTTTTGGATAGTTATTTTAGGCTATCTACAGAATTTTCCTCAGCATAATACAAGTTTAGAGCTGCCTTGCAATGCAGTCTCAGGTTCCTTATTTGGGTGATCCCTAACATAACTCCAGTAATATCACTCTGTTATCTAGGCTTTGAAATTTCTGTTATCTAGGCTTTGAAAGTTAAGTCTTTATGGATTGAAATGCTGCTCTCTTAATTCCCTTGATTTGATTATCGTACATAGCACAAATAGACAATAGTTATTAATTTCAATCTCAATCTGAAACCTCATACTCAAAGCTCGGTTTATGTACAGGATATCCAGAAAAAGACAAACAACAAGTGGGGAAATATGACATTGTTTCCTGGATAAAGGTAAGTATCCACTAGGGGAGAAATAGTCTCCTATAATGTCTGGTGCATAAACCAAAGTCTGACATTCCATAGTCCTTTACTCTCCTGGCTGTAGAAGCCACTGTAAATTCTCTCTCAGCCTTTCACAACAGACCAGGCTGCCCAGGACTTACCTTCAGGCTGTCATGCTGGCCACAGCAAACAGTAACACAGCTGCTTGTGCTTAGTTGAACAAGTTCTTACTGTACAAAAGGAAGATAAAAGATAGAAGACCAGTGTGATGGAATTAGAAGCTAAATTGATAGGAAATGAAGCCATAATCTTAAATAAAGATTTCTGCACTTGCTCAGAAGACAAATTGGTGATATCTTCTTGTCCTTTCATACTTTTTATTTTTGGCCCAGGAAAATGATGCAGAGATAATGGAAGTCACAGTCACAGTAATACTTTCATTAATATGTGTGGTAATTATGTGGATCATGAAGATTAAGTCAGATCTGCCACAACAGACCACCGGTGTGTATGTGCTGCCTTCTGTATTAAATATCTTTAGATGATGCTCTAAGGATGCATCCACCAGACATTCCATACCACCCTCTGCATCCAACAGACATTCCAATAAGCAGTGTCTTCTCTTGTGAGAAACTTCCATCTCTTTCTACCTTCTCTGACCCTCTCCAGCTGTCAGCAAATGTACAACAGACCTTGGCCGAATTCTCTGTATGAATCTGTGCTCACTGGAAGGTTCTGCAGACCTCTAGAGAACTGTAGCATCATCTACTGCACCATACAAAGTCTTAGTTGGCAAAGGTATATTGCTGTGTACTCCAGAGACATTAAAAAAAATCACCTCACAACTTTGAAATAGTTTCTAAAATGTGGCTTATGGATGGTATGTGAATCTTTTGATCTACTTGCTCATTTTGAATAACTGACAGCATCAAATGCAAGCTTCTGTGAAGCCAGTGGCATAGAACTTTGTATCCACTAATAGGTGAATTAGCTTCTAAATTTTATCTGCCAGGAAAGTTGGGAATGACTATGTGGTAGTCTGGGAGATCAAGTCATAAAAATCTGCGTCTGGAGAAAAAGCCCTACTAATCTATAGTGAGTTTCAAAATTTATCCCAAACAGAGTATAACATTTCTGAAAATTTTAATATCATGCAAACCACTTTTATGTGAAATTTGAGAAGGAATAACTAATAAATATTTTTGAAATTCTGACTTGCCTTTAAGTAACACATTATTTGTGATTATTTGTGATTTCTAGGTGATAATTTATGACAGCTCATACATTTGACAGAATCTCAGGAACACAGTACAGGTGAGGTTGGTAAGGGTCTTTCATGAGATCCAACCCTGCTACTCACCAGAGGGTCAGCCAGAGCAGGATGATCAGGACCATGTCCAGACAGCTTTTGCATAGCTCCAAGGATGGAGACTCCACATCCTCCCTGGGCACCCTGAGCCAGCACTGTCACACTCAGTGAGAAAGTTTCCTGATGTTCAGAGGGAACCTCCTGAGCTTCTATTGGTGCCTCTGGTCCTGCCACTGGGCCTGGCTTCATCTTCTGGACACTCTCTCGAGGTATTTATGTATGTTGGTAAGATCTCCCCTGAGCCTTCTTTACTTCTTGGAGTTCTACTTAATATCAACAACTAAAAGTTATAATTCTAGTCAAAACAAGCCATATCAACTCCAAGTGCTTAGGTATTTCCTCAGCAGGGCAAAAGCTAAAAAGCTGAAATGAGAAGCTAAACAGGACATAGTGACTGAGTTCTTTATACAGGCTTGCAGCATTTAGGAATGGTAAATACATGTCAATATCGATTTTGGAAGAAAATAATTTCAGTCCCAAAAATGCAATGACTCTATAATAAGATCAGTTTAAGAGAAAACCAATTTTGATAGCAGCTGTGAAGGCTACTGGAACCAACAGACCAAAATCTATTTTCAATGAATAAGCATGGGGATAAAAAAAAATTCTTACTTTACTAGAATTTCTTCCTATATATTATAAGAACATCAGTTAGAGAAGTGACAAGTTATCAGGTGGTTATAAGTCAGCAACTGATTATCAGCTGAAGAGTTTTACCTAGTTAAGTCAAATGCACATTTCTCTGATTGCATTTAGAGCAGCATATTGTGCATATGATTGCCTGCCAATGATTCTGCTGGCAGAAGGATGAAGTCCTAATTTTCTTCAGAGGGCTGCCAACAGGGTGGCAATTGAGCCTTTTATCTTAGCATTGACGAGATGATTACTCTGACACCAGAGAAGGGTATTTCTTTCACCAGCTATGTGCAAATCATTTACAATGCATTTTAAGCCACGTTTATATATACATTATATATTATACATTTTATCTTTCTGATTCATTCCTCCACTTTCTCTTTGTTAGAAATCGTGGCAGCATTTTGCCTCCATCAGGGAGAGCAGGTGAACAGCTCCAGCCATTCTGTGCACCTGCATTAATGCTAAATCAGCTCTCATGAATTGTGCATGAGATCCAATACGTTATAGTCATTAACTCTGGCACAAAGTAAAAAAAGCTTCTTTAGACAAGACTTTCCTTTACCATGTCAAGCCAGAAACAAAAACTACAGAAGGTAGTGAATCAGACCCTAAAGATTTTTTTCCTTTTACTTTTACTAAAGGATGAACATGGTAAATTAGGAAACATCAGCTGCAGGAGAAAAGAAGAAAAGATGAAACTGTGACATATAAGCATTACCTGTGATTAGTTTAATATATAAGTTGCTCAGTTGTCCATGATCCAAAACAGTAACTAAAGTTTTAAAGTACACTTACATCCATTACAGGAAGAAGAACCCTTGTAACCTACACTGATTCCCTTAGTCCACTAATTGTGTGTTCTCCCTGAAAAATTTTAATGTTGCCATTAAATGAAAGAGTCCATGATTACAGGGCTGTTCTATTTTCTCTTCAGCGCCATAGACTGCTGTAGCTCAGTGATGAGCTTCCCTCTAGTGTCCACAACATCACACGGAATCTGTAAAACGTCGGGATATGAACTGAGCTACGTTAATTTTCAGTGGTGATTACACACTCATTTTACTTAATATCTCAGACTGAGGCTCCAGGTGAGATAACACAGGATCAGTTTCACAAATGAAATTCTTCACACACCAAATTCCAATGTAACATTTACCCCTTCTCATATCTCAGCTATTATATGAAAATTTAACTGCTATTCATCTCTTCTCTTTGTTTTTTTAATCATTTGCTTCTTTGCTTCTTCTTTTTTTTTTTTTTCCCCTTCTATTTTATTTTAGTGATGCCAGCCACATGGGTGACATCTCTGATACTAAGTTTGTAGAGATCATGTAGGGTGCAGTTATAGATACAACTAATACCATAGACAATTTTACATAGCACAGTTAAGTAGTCAGATTATTTAACAGCCATGTCAGCCAAAGCAGTGGGCTAATTATTACTTCTCCTGATTGCATATCTCCCCAGGAAAATCTGTTTTATTACAGATATTTCAGAAAAAAGCACCTTGTTTTGGTTATTGGATCAACCTGGAATTTTGAGTCAGTTACACAACAAAACTACTTGCTCCATATTGGCATTTTGTTTTTTCTGAATTTTAGTTGAAAGTTCCTTGTCCAACTTTTTCCCATGCTTACTTACATTCTCTATTGAGCATCGTGCAGCTGAGAGTGATATCTGTGTCCTTCATTTCAGCCCTCATTCTCCAGAAAGCCCTGGCCAACGGAGCCAGTCTGGAGGCACAGTAGACAGCAGCTCACAGGCCATTTGCCTGTGACACAGCAATGTAACTGATTCATGTATTTTATCATCCTTTTCTCAAACTGACTCATAATTAAATGCATTGTCTCTGTTCAACAAGATGAAAAATATTCTGAATCAGATCAACAAAGTCAAACAAATTACTACATTAACATTTTCCTTTTAGAAAATAAAATTAATCTGGAAATGAGTAATTTCTTCTCTAGCAGAAAATTTCAAATGTGTAAAATTATGATTTTAAGTTGCAAAATTTGCTTTGGAAAAATACACTTGTGTACTTGTATTCAAGAATCCACTCTGTAGCCATATATACTATGATCTCTTTTATGATAATGATTATTTAGCCTCTCAGGAGTTTTCTGGCAGCACACTGAGATTCTTTAGATCATACTCATACTCATAGTCTAGAGATACCAAGTTTGTGATGAAAGTATGTGTGTGTGAGGAAGAGAGAGAAAACATCTTTGAAATGTAGACTTGCCTTTAGGTAACACATTTCTGTCTTATTGGCCTTTCCTGTTTCTTTGTGTACTAGTCTGGGAATTTTATGAAGTCAGTATTTTCCCGTACTTGCTGAAATAGCAAAGTTTCAGAGCTTCATAAAACACAAACGCCATTGCACTGAAAAATGGTAAAAATGGATATAGGAGGAAAGGAATTTCAAGTCCCAGATCAAGTACCTAAGTTTTAGCAGCTTGAGAGTATGGTGCTGTGATAGATGGAGAGAATAAGGGGAAAGGAGAGTTTACAACTTTAGGAAATATTTTGCTTCTTAATGATTCAACTGAGTTTTACAAATACTACTGCAGGCTTAAGAGGATTCAGAACAGGATTTTTTGCACGACTAGTTCCAGTTCTCTTTATAAACATTATCCTTCTCTCTAGAGCACAGTGCAAGGTGTGCTAGAGGAAGAGCTATAGAGAAACTACTGCTCTTTTCTTATGGATGTTCTTTTTTGGAGGGGGTTTTGTTTGGTTGGGGTTTTTAATCATCTCTTCTTTCTTCCTTGCTTCAGAAAATAAGGCTTACATGTCTTTACCATGTGGCAGTCCATCTGTCCATGTGGCAGTCCTCTGATAATCACTTCAAGCCAATTTCAGCTAGTAAGGGAGAAGAGGCCTGAGAGATATGAAGAACTTGTAAGCTTTGCAAAAATATCTGTGGCTTGAGAAGAGAGAAACATTGAATATCCCTGTAGAAGGAAAGACTACCAAGCATGAGACACGTGAGATCGTGAGCCCAGAATATGTCTTCAAACAACCTACAGGTGCAACCAGAGCTAAGCACACCATGTCTGCCTGGGCAGTGGCTGCACAGCAGCTATGTGGGCAACTACAGACATGGCAGAAACTGGCAGTGCTACAGAGCGCTGCAAGACAGTGATAAGTGTCATGGAAGAGTTGGGAAAGTATGAAAAAGAAAGTGCAAAAATCTGCAAAAGGTCATGCTCATGGAACAACACATTAGCAGTTTTCTACTTCCAGAGGAAGGCTCGGTGGAGGTTACAGTTTCTAGTGTCATTCATACTGCTTTCTTAACTACATGAGTTTGTTTTTTTCATATTCTTGTGAAAAACTTAGGAATGTATGAAACTAAGTCTCATGAGGTCTGCAACACAAAACTAGATTCAACAGACATTACTTTTATTTTCCTTTGTATGGAGCTGTGAAATTTCCTTCCCCTACCAGTGCCCATGAAGTCAAGGACAGGAAAAAGTCCAAGAAGTACGGCTCCTCTGAAAATAAAAAGAACATTAAAAGAGAACTCGGTGGGGGGAAGAAGAGGGTTAGGTCTTAACATGGGATGTAGAGTCTGTGCTGTTTCCACGTGACTTTGAACACATCATAAGTCTCTGGAAACCTATTTGCTTAAGAATGGCTGCTAGTTACACCCCTGCAGTATCTTTGAGGAGCCATGATTATGATACCCATCCCTACAATCAGAACAATAGCATTTCTCTCTATCACAGGAATTATATACAAAGAAAAAGGTATGTTGATGATGATGAAGCAATCAGACACTGCTGTAATCAGTACCTTAAATTGTATTTGGGATGGCTGATGCAGCCAGTCCAGAGGCAAACAACAAAGAACAGTGAAAGACATTCTCTGTAAAAACTTACTTTTAAAGCTACTGTTGGTGTCCTCAGGCAGGAGGTTATCTGAGTCTCAGTCTCACACAACACAAACCTGCAAAGAGAGCCACCATAGCCCAGTGTTCTGTTGATAAGTGTCTGATTTTCTATGACCACTTTTTGTTTCAGAAGTTCAAGTAGCCTGACTCCAGCTCTGCTGAGCTGCACTGCCACCTCCACAAAGCACCAGCTTCTTTCTGTGTCCCACTGGTGCCTGAGCTGGTTCAGAGCTGTGCACACAGAGAGTGCCTGGCAAGCACCTGGAGACTGGGGGGTCACCTGGCAGGCTAAGGAGGACACAGATTTTTGTACCTCCCATTTGACCCTTTTCTCACAGGATACTGTTGGTACTCTCTTGTCATGTTTCCGGATTTCTAACCTTCAAGTTGAAAGTCCAAAGGTAGTAAGGGAAGGTCCCTATAGCTCAGCAGCCCCAGAAATACATCACTGCCACTGCCAGTAGCAGGCTACAGGCTTGAGCTGGCTTTTCAAGGTCCTGGGACTGAGGCTCAGTCTTTGTCAGTCAGTTGAACTGTCAGCCAATTCAAACTTTGGTTTGAACTTGGCCTGCCTGGACTTTTCTTCCAGCTTGTTTAGATGTAACAGCAATTTTTCTACGTGGAAGGGTTGCTACGCCTAATTAGTTTTAATTTTGCCTATCTTTCAGTGGTAAACCACAGCTTTTCGACAGACAGACTGAAAAATAGCTCCTCTGTGTAGAGGGAAATATTTCCCTTTTCAGCATGATGCTGTAGTGGTAGAGCAGCACAGGGATGGTATGGCAGTGCAGACACAGGATGCAATATAGAGCAGAACAGGCATGGGGGTGGTAAGAAAGAGGTCACAGGATAGCACTGGAGACATCGGGGATGCAGGTAATTCTGTAGTAGTTGGTTAAGATATGGACACATGGAGCTGGACAAAACTGGTTTTAAGGGTCACAAAAAAAAGCAAAGAAAAAGTATATAATATTTGCAAAACAGTTTACATACATAATTTGGATGCAGTATGATGTTGCAGACATTAACTACGAACAAGGCATCAATCAGTGTCAGAAAACATAAAAACAGCTTATAGTGAAGGAGAAACCATCAGCGTGGTACTTGTCTGACAAAGGGGAAGAAACCCCATCATCAACACAATTTCTTCCAGCACAGAATGTGGGGGCAATGAACCTTTATGCAACAACCTGCTCCCTGCTTTCTTTGTGAGAAAAAATGGACTTTTTTTTTCCCACATTAATTAGATATAGCAATTCCTTTGATCATCCTGTTGAGATTTAAATTGTATCAACAGTAAATTCTTGGCTTTACTCAAAAGGTGTGCTTCTTTTTTTGCATTACAAAATTTTGAATTTAGCAGACAGACAAACAAGTTCAATGATTACATAAACTCTCTTTCTTTGGATGCCAGGCTTAGAATTGAGATCCAATTGCAACATAGTAGAATCCACTCTCTTCTATCTTCTTTTTTTCCTTTGGTCACGATACAACTCTGCTACAAAAGTCTTTTGTCAAAAACTACAAGAGCTAAGCCTTCCTTTCACAGCATCAGTGTGGATACTTTCACATCAACAATCTAAATAGCAGCACTAATTCAGCAACAGACTAAGAGACTGGTGGGTTATTCTAATTTATTTAAAACTGAATTAAGGGAGATTTACTTCAGAACATAAGAGAAACCTTTATACAAAAAGAATAGTTGAGATTGGAACAGATTAGATGAGGAGGTTTTAGAAAAGCTTTGTAATTTGAGCTTTTTAATTACCAGTTAGCCAGGCTACTATGAATGAATAGCTCAAATGTAGTCAGGCCTGAGCTGGGGCAGCGGGATGGAACAGATGGCCTCTTCAATCCTCTTCCTGCTGTATTTCCTAAGATAATTCTCTACTCAATGCATTAACATTTCCTAGTTCACTCATTTTCCTTTGTTGTTGTGCCTTAGACTGAGGCTAGAAGTTTGGGGTTTTTTTCCTTTTGTGGCACAGAATGCAAAAGAATATGCAAAACCACCGTGATGGACTATCTCACTGAGAGAAAAGCAGCAGCTAATGCTAATGCCTAAATCAGCCAACTACTCCTTGATGTATAATTTCTTCATTTCATTTCATAGGACCTGATGGACTGTAGAATTTTTATGATATCTTTGAGACTCTGAGCATCCTTGTAATGATGACACAGAGGAAGAATTTAGTTAGGGAGTTTCTTCTGCAGTGCATATATGGTTGACATTAACAGGGCAAGGTTATCTGGTTTGCAAGGACAGCTGGTTCAGAAAGGTGTTTAGTTAATGACTATTCAGTGCAGGAGACACAGTGAAGGAACAGAAAGGTTATCAATTGAAAACAGGACACAAACTGTGACCAGCAGCAGATAACTGAGACAATAGCAAGGGTCAGAATTCCCACTGCCCGATGTGCCATTCAGGACCCACCTGTGCAGCCTGTGAAAGGGTCAGCCAGCACTTTGTAACTGGTGTGAAAGCAAACAACATGACTGGGGGCTCAGAGGAAAGACCAAAGACCTTACATAATATTTGAAGAGGCTTGTGGCACTGCATGAGACTTATTATGGGGCATTTTGAGGTGACTGTAGGAATGTGAAGGCCTTACTCTGGGATACTTAAGGAAAAGGACAAAGATAGTGGCAGGGATCAAGGTGGATTGGGGAAGAACAGGCATGGAAAATTGAAGACGACAGACTAAAAGAGGGCAAGTCAAGGTAAGCAAGTGGCAGGTTTGTTGTCCTGTACTTGACATCTCCATTAAATTCTATTTCTAACTATTTTCTGTGCAAGCAGGCTCTCATGCTCTCTGCTCTGTGTGCGTGCAAGTGCATGATTGTGTGTGCACATGCTCTGCTGCTGAACTTCAGGACCACCTACCAAATACAAGGTCAACATCCAGACAGACCCAAGGACTGAGCGTTTGACAGCATGAATGGAAGAATTCTAGTGATGGATCAAGTACATTTAGGATTTAATGGTACTGGTGAAACTGCAAAAAACAGTCACAAAATGTCTGAGCATCCTATAGGCCTCACATTAGTCTTTTCCTGCTCTGAATATAAGCACCAATGTAGTCAAAATACAGTATAAAAAAGCAGCTTGTAGAATATTACTAAAATTACAGATAAATCAATAGAAAAATGTTATATACTTCAGGTTTATGGTAATATCTTTAGTGTCTCCACAGGCTCCATATTGATCTGATTAAAAAAGATTTGAATCATACAAGAAAATACTGAAAATAAGCTCAGTAAAGGCAGCAGACTGTTACCTAGACAACTTGACTCATCTGCAGTGCTAAAACCAAACACTGAGTCTATCACAGCTGGGAGAGGTGTGACCAGCATAAATTCTTAGGGCTTTCTTTTAAAATTGACAGTTAAAATGTAGGTTTGAGATTTCAAACATGAAAACATGCGAAATAAGATTGGTCTAACCAGGGGGTAGATAAAGAAGTAGTTTTTAGATTTTATTTATAGACTGTTGAATTCATATTTAAGATTTTTTTTCCTATAAATTATATTTCCCTAGTACAACACCCTTGTTTCCTGTTATTTACATTTTTTCCTAGGACAAGGAAAAAACCTAAGCACTTTTTTTACAAGTTACATGCTATATTGAAATCTAGTATGTTAAAGTTTAATTTTCATGCAGATTGAAAAAGCCAAAAATTTTTATAAGAACAAAATACTCATACAGGAACAAAAGACTCTTACAAACACAACATGTGCATTATAAGGTATGAGGGGTCCCTCTGCTGGGATTTTATGTTATTCCAGTCCTGAGATTCAACGCACACAAAAGCTCACACTGTGTAGTTCAAACTAGTTTTGAAGGACATGGAATAGAAATTAACGCTCCTGATAGTTCAATTCTAATAATTCTTAAACTGTGCACTGATAGGCAAGAAAATAAACTGCGTCACAGACATTTCTGAGGAAAATGTATCAGCCAGAGTCATGGACATCTAAGCTGTTGCAGAGGCACTTAGATTTTCACTGTAGGAAAAGTTGTACAAGTTGTAACACTCCTAAGGTACCATTTTCAAGAAATCTGTGATAGTTGAGCAGAAGATACACTAGTTAAGAGATTTAGCATTTAGTTCTTCAGAATGTTCTAAAAGCCTATACAGGAAAACAGGCAGATTCCAAAGTCTCCTTTCAAACTACTCAACATCTTAATCCCAGGTAGAATTTTCAGCATTAACACGTGTAAGAATATGCAATTTTGAGAATAAAAGAAATATAAAATAAGCAAAGTAAGATAGCACGGGTGTAGCAGGCTGGTCTGCCTACATGGAGGTAAAACAGCTCCAAAAATACCCTATTCGCAAAAGTTATCGGTGATGGGTGGGGAATGTGGGTCAGGCAGTTGGTGTTGAAGAATGCTGAGCCTAGCCTAGCTCATTAATCCCAAAGTTGGACATTCTGAGAAGAACAAGGTTTCCTGACAGAAACTGGCACCAATCAGGGTGTGGCAGACAAAGTTCTTGATAGAGGAACCAACTTGTGATAGCACCAATAACTAACTTAAAAGACCCTGAGCTGACACAGCTGGCCCAGAGATACATGACGGATAAATAAATCACTTTATCTTATAAAAGCCCAGTCCCACTTTTTCATGGCAGGGTCTTCTAACATGCCCTTTCTTGGAGTGTGTGTGGAATTTACTTCCTTGAGCTAGGATGTCCCTCAAAGCTACCCCTTGAGTCTGAATGACAGAGATTTATCCACAGTCACTGGTATGGGTGAGTGACATCAATCTCTACTTAATAATTATTTTCATAGATTTAACATCACTGCTTCAATATTGCTTCAATACTTAGTACATTATAGTTAGTTTCAGCTAGCTATACTGTGTAGTAAATAATGCTGATTAAGATCTTCTAGTCTAATCATTATCACCCTCAATTTGAATCAACAATTTATTTTCTTGATATAAATATACTTGGTTTGCCATCCTTAATCCTGTGGGATTAAGGAGTATAAAGGCTCAGTTACACCTATATGATATTTTAGAGCTAAACTTTTGATTTAGTCTGGGGCTAAGACTGGATTCAGCTGCACCTAGACTCCTGTTTGAGGAGTTCAGAAAGCAAGGAGGTCCTTTCTGCACCCTGCAACTCAATGGGAGAGCTTCACTAATAAACTTTGTCTGAAGCTCCTGTTCTGGCTGTAACAATGGCTAAAGGCAATCTGCACCAAAATTATTTTCTAAGTAGATTTGAAAAGGATTCTTCTGGTGTAGTGGTACTCACAGGCTTGAAAATAGAAACAGGTAACGGCCCATAATGCTATCAAATAGCCCATAATGCTATCAAACAGAGCCATTTTGCTGGGACTTGTGTCATAATGGGAGGCAAGGAAACATAACAGAAAGAATAAATAAAAGTGGTCAAGTACATAAGATTATTTATAAACAATTTTTCAAGGAATTAGCCAAACTAAGGACTCCAGAGGCCTGAGGGTGGAGGCATCTTGTTTCAGTTAATGGTAATGCTGTGTGATGTCTGAGAGACACAAACGCTGCACAGAATCGACTGCCTCCCTGCAGTGCATCCTCTGCTGGCACTGACAGTACCTGAAAGCACACATTGAACAGGAGAATTAGAAACTATGCACTTGAAACAAAGAACCAAGAAGAATTCTGTTCTGTGTATATCTGAGTTCTTCCAGAGAGTGACAGTTCCTGAAGAGCTCCTCCACAAAACCTCCCTGATGTAGGGCAGGTCATGTATTCCCAGTGACCTTTCCCTGCAATAGGAACGCCAGATTTCACCTGCGTGTTTCAACATACTAGGCTGAGGTTTTCCCTTTGTACAACAGCCTGAGTTTAATTAGCCTCATTTTATCGTGTCATTTCAGGGATAATGTGTTCTCTTTTAGAAACAATTTCTGGTTTTCTTTGTGCTGCAACAAACATGATGAAATATCTTACAAGGTCTCATTTCCTGTTGATTGTTGAATGTTTTATTCATTTCAGCTTGCAAAATTTTTTGCAAGAGAGACAAAGTGGAAAGAAGAGATGAACAGAAAACCTGGTGGATGCAAATGAAAAGCCTTCATTTAATATCTGGACTTAACACTTAAATGCCTTATTATGGGGTTAATATGCCATGGTTCATGTGGGGAATAGGATGATGAAGTCCTCGAGAAAATATCACTTAAGCACAGTCTGTTGTTTAAAATAAACATTTTGCCTGGTTCCAATTCAGCAAGAAAATGTCCCCCATTCCTTTTTTCCTTTTCAGTCTAGGGCAGCTAGAGAAAAGATTTGTATTTAATTTGCATGCTTTGCAGCAAAAAAATAGCTTGGAGAAGTCTTTAGGTCAGTACATATTACACTCAGGGTGTGCAGTACAGGACTAGTTTAGAGAGTAAGATACCTTATTTCCTGAAGCATTTAATGAAAATGCCAAAAGGAACATCCTGCAGAAACTGTCTTGGCTGTTTGTTGGGCAGTTCTCATCTGGACTATTATCAGTGTACCTGCTGAGGTTTACTGTGAGTTACTTCTTTTCTCACATTTGTATAATATGAATTTTGCTATATTCAGAAAGACTGTTTCATATCTGCTCCTATTCATTAGTCAGAATATATTCTTTATTAAACCTACTAATAAATATTCCTTTATTTATTAAAAAAAACCCTCAACAATTAAGCAATGAAAACACACAAATCAACCCCTAAAAGACAGAGAAAAACAAGTTTTAAATACTGCCTTAGAAAAAAAAATATTTGGTCATTCTTGTAGGTTAGTGCATACATATGGAATTTACAGCTATGTAGGACAGCGCATCTACCCACATCTTCCTAGACAGAGAAAGAAAGTGTTCAGATCTTGCCCTTCTAGGGTTAAAAATGTCAAGTAAGAGCAGGAGACTCTCTCTGCTGTAATAAACCATCCCCTCACATGAGGCTTGCTTATTGTTACTGCACCAACACGGCAAACAAATGCAGTTTTGAGGCAGGCTGGGTCCTCAGCTGGACTGTAATACCATTCTGGCTTCTGTGAATGCATTTTCTTCAAATAGAAACAAGAGTATGGAAAAAGGAAGGGAAATGGTGTTGCCTCATCCTAACACAGATTCACTTCTTGTCCCAACATGAGGTAATAACAAATAATTACTTTGAGTTGTCTGAACAAGACAAACAAGAGCACAAGTTCCATGGAAAATGTATTCACTTGAAGTATAGAATAGGCCTTGTAAATACTAAAGCTTTAATTTATTTTTGTAAATTCAGTCCTGTAGTCCTAATCTGAGGACATTTATTGAAACACATGGGACATTATCATGTTTTTAATTAAATGTAAGAATACCCCAGCATGGTGAGATTCAAACCCTAATTCACTAGATCCAAATATAAAAGAAAAATATTTCCTGACTGAAATTATTGTGCACTCGCCTGGAATGCATATTCCACATTTACCGTATTCAGAGAAGGGAAAACAGCTGTTATACAAAAGGGTATAACACTCAGAGTAAATATTGGGAGCTGCAAGATGAAACAAGTATAAAGATGAATCATCAGGAATGTTGTTCTGAGCCTTTGAAGTTGTATTCCCATTTATCTGGAGCACTCAAATGGCAAAAAGCACAGTGATCATGTGATAGTTTCAGACTGGCAAGTTGCATTCAAAGTTAAAATGTTTGATCTTATATTTTGCAGCTCTCTCCGGTTACACTGTTGGGCTTGTAGATTTCCAGACCTTCAACTAAAATCTCTTTTTCCATGTTTTTGTCACTCATTCAACTAATTTTAATATCTTAGGAAGGCTTTTGACGTGGTTTTCCAACATAGCCTTTAATCAAACTGGTGAAATACAGTTTCAATTCATGGGCTGTAAGATAAGTGGAAAATTGGCTGGGCAGGGAATGGGTTGCAATCAACAGCATAGAGGGCAACTGACACTGAATTCCCAACACTTTCCTTAGAAGTCATGGGATCATAGAATTATAGAATCATTTCGTTTGGAAAAGACACACACAAGCAGACGCTGATCCAGCACATTGCCTGCTTCCTCAGCCCAGCTCTGGTGGCTGCGGAGCATCAGTTTTGCTGGGGCCAGTGCTTCCAACCTAATTTTTAATGACCTGAACAATGGAAGTGAATATACTCCTAGCAGGTTTGTAGAGAATATCAAAGTGGAAGAAAGAGGCCAGTACCCTGGAAGGTGGCAGAATTCCATTCAGAGGTATTCCAATGGACTAAAGGTATGGACTGCTATCAAGCTCAACAAAAGCAAATGGAAAGTCCTTGTACTTGGGATGGAATAACCCCGCTCAGCTGCCCATGCTGAGTGCTACCAGCAAGTAAGGAGCTGTGCAAAACATACCTGTGGTCCTGGGGGGCATGGAAATGACTCAACACTGCACCCTTCCAGTGGAAAACATCCTGGCCTCTATTAGCCAGAGTTGGCAAGCAGGGCCAATGAAATAATTATTCTCTTCTATCAGCACTTGTGAGAACTCACCTGGAGTTCTGTGTCCAGCACAATAAAGGATATTGTCATACACGAGCAAGTTCAGCAAAAGGGTCACCAAGAGGATTAGGGGGCTGGAGCACAAGGTGAGTAGAGGCTGAGAGAACTGGCTTGTAAGCCTGAAAGAATGAAATATAAAGGGAAGTCTACAGCTGTCTTCCTTACAGAGGGTGTAGGGAAGAGAGACACAGACTCCTCTTGGAGGGGCAAGGGATGCAACAATCAGTAATGGATATGGCATTATATATGGCAATATATATGGCAATCCATATATATATGGATATATATGGCAATAAAGGAAACTCTGACTAGTATGGAAAAAACATTCACAATGAGGGTAATCAAAATGATGTCCAGAGTGATGGTACTCTTCATACTGGAGATGTTCAAATCTCAGCTGGACACACCCCTGTGAAACCTGCCCTACGTCTGGCCCCACTTTGAGCAGGGAGTTGGACCAGATAACCTCCAGAGGTCTTTTCTCACCTATTCTATTAAGAAGACAGATTCCTCAATAGGCAATTTTTTCCCATCTATTCTAGAATGGAGTGACTTGCCCTAAGTCCCTCTCTCTTCATTGCCTACCATTACAGAAAACATGTACTTATATAACTGCTTATATAACTGCTATCTTGTAGATGGCAAGTATTACACAAAATAAATTCAACCTTTACTGTTTTTCATCCAGGAAATTTCTCATTAAAAAAAAAAAATACCCTCCACAATTAGTGTGTTAGTTATTTAACACCCAGAACAATCATGAATTTAAACCAGAAATTCTGGAGAAAAACAAACTAAACCTTACATGAGAAGAATGAGGATTAAGAAAATGAAGTAGAAATAATTCTACAAAAATATATTTTCTTGTATACAAAATTCATTTTAGGTATTCAAACTCATAGGCCAATAAAAATCAGAAAACTACACTCCTTAGTTTATATATTGGAAATTATAAATATATTACAGAACCACTCAATAATGATTTCTTTAAGCACTTAAGCTTTTGAATAGATCCATTAGGAGACTGCTTTGGCTAAAAACCTCAAAGACTTGCCAGCTGAGATAGATCAAAGAAAATGGTGCTGATCAATTTGAGAATAACAGATTTATTTTAAGTGTTAAGGTGATTTTTTTTTGAGCAACTACATAAGATACTTTAAGCAGGCTAATATAATTTATACATTAGTCAGGTTGGATCCTAGCCCAAAGCTACAACTCTAGTTGTTAGACATCTAAGCCTGAGCTACTCATTGTAGATTCCTTTTATATTGATAAACAGCTAGACATTTCTCGACAATTATCCTCAGAGAGTGTCCAAGTGCCAATAAATCACATTCTGGAGTTGCCTATTTACCTTCATTGATTGTTAAAAAAAACCCAGATGACTAACCCAGAGTAAGGGCATATTGGTGTTTTGGGTCAGGGTTGAGTTTTGAGATCGTGAGTGAGGGCACTGCTTTCATCTGCAACCAGAAGGTGCATTGCAGGATCACAACTGAATACTTCTACTGAGACTACAGTTAATCAGGAATAACCACTACAAAACTTGGATAATGTAGAACTCCATTCCTCAGAATCAGCTGCTTGGGTTCTACAGATTCATTCCTTCTGTTTGCATCATTTTCTAATGATGACATAGTCCATGACTGAAATTTAGACCGATATGTTTAACAAAGATTAATCTCATTTTAGAAATCCAGTCACTAACAACTCATTCATGTTAAAGGCTATTCATTTATGCCACCATGAGGTTACAGATTATCTTCCAGTTTTCAGAAGGAGGTGTCACTGAGGCTCTCAATTGATTTTGTGATCTAGAATTTGTCTTCACTTACTGACTTCTTTTATTTACTTAAAAGAAGAACGATGACATAAAAAGTTTGATCTGTAAATATTAAAAGCTTCATAGTGGCCTTCTACTGACATTTGGAAGGTCCCAATGAATGTAATGTCAATAATGTGAGGTTTAAGAGACAGTTGCTTCCCTGAGGGCCCTTGGGGGAAGAGCACTTTTTTATTTTTTTCCTCTCAACAATTCTTAGTTGTCCCGTGTCCTGCTTTACAATGAATTTGAAAAGTAACCCTCCTATGACAGACAACGCAGAAGTCTATGATCTCCTCTAGCTCCCCATGTACTTCAGGGAGATCTTTTCTTGTAGGCATGATAAAATTCTAGTGAACTATCTGACTGGTGATTAAGCTTGCTTCAGGGACAACCAGTCAGTCAGGCCTACCAGACTTGCAATGGTTTCAAAAGTCACAGACTCCCACTATACAATTCAGATGAAAGTGAATGACAAGTAAAATGATTGAATTTAAAAAAAAAATTATCTACTGGAAATCTTACTGATAGATCACTGGGAACAGATGGGGGTATAACTCACTGGTAATGGACTTAATAATTAATTTCCATATGATTTTGCTGCATGTTTAATTTAATTATTTCTTATATTTTTTGTTGTTGTTTGCTTCATTTTTTCAAGGTTTGTTCAGATTGTGGTGTTCCTTTTACCTTCACCATATCAATTTTGTACAATAAAACAAAATAACTCCAATTAATAAAGACGTACCAAATTTTGCCAGGCAACATTATCATTTTAATGTGGCATGACATAATTTAAAACCATACTTTTTACTCCTTTTAGTATCCAGTGGCAAGTATAGGTAGCAATGGTACTAGACATTGCAAGAGTTTTTCTGTCAAATTACACAGGCCAGTGAGATGACTGTACAAAATTCTATGCCTTACAGTGAAGTAAAACCTAAAAGACTTACATTTTCAACTCAGTTATATACCAGGAATATGAAGAATAGCCATCAATTCCAACTTTCCAGATCCCCCCAAGATCCACAAGTGACAAACACATCAATCCTACATGAAAGATGGCTTTTTGGAAAGCAGCCTTGAAACCAAGTTTGGGGTGATCAGTAGAAGTTATGAGTGCTTTGTAAAGTTACTCCTTGACACTCTTTAAAATACATTCTCTGGGGTCTTGAATCCCTCACAGACAAAATTCGGCAGCTGGCCTAAGGGTTACAAGGCTTTTTCCCAGGCTACAAAGCCCAGTGCTACCTACTGAACTTAGCATATAGCAAGGAGATTGGCCATTAGTAGGAATTTCAGACATTAGAAGTAATTTCTTCACAGAAAAGGTGACTAGACATTGGAATGGGCTTCTCAGGGAGGTAGTGGAGTCACCATCCCTGGAAAGACTAGACATGGCAGTCCAGTCCAGTGTTGGATCATAGGTTGGACTTGATGACCTCAGAGGTCTTTTCCAGCCTAGTTGATTCTGTGAAATGGTCAGGGGTAGCCTAGAAAGAAAGGAAAGTAAATGTGTCAGACTTTCTCTCAATGTAGAGTCATGAAGTGTGGAGGAGTGTGAAATTCCCCAGGTCTCACTGTTACATCATCATCATCAGAGATGTTCCACTTATTGCCAGGAAACCCATTAATGAAATTCTGTGAAATTAAAAAAAAAAAATCAACTCAACCTGGAACTGGCAGGAATGCACTGTTCAAATAATTGTCCATTTCACCAAGTGCAACTATAAAACAAAACAAGAACTGAGTTGGCCATTAAAAAGATTCTGCAAATTACTGCAAAGTGAGGTGTCTAATTTGCGGGAAGGGTGGAGAGTATTTTCCAGCTGCTGGTCAGAGTAAAGTGAAACCATTCAGTGCTACTCTGCCCAAGAAAAGTGAAAGCTAGGAATTGAACATTCTGATTTTGCACAGTGAAAAATTAAGTCTGTTCGGCAACTGGAACAACCTAAACCATAAGAAATGAGAGTTTTTTCTATAAAATGTCTTAGCTATGTACATATGGGCAGATTGTATATAACTATCCATGTCACACTACTGACACAGCTTTCAAAGATGTAAAGATGACTAAATACTTATTATACAGACGTAAGTTTTTCTACTCAGAAATAAGTGTTTTAAAAATGGCAACCTTTCAAGTTCATTTACTGGTTTTCTTTTATTAACAATACATGACTTAACAATTTTTAAGGTCTCATTTACGTCTGCAGTTAAAAAAAACCCCAGTCATTATAAAAGTTTGGTTTAAAAAATTTCACCAACTAACATTTTCAGATCTGGCAAATTACTTATTTTTTCTATATAATATAGTAAATCAACATTGCAACTAACATTTTTATGTATAGATCAATATCCATATACATACACTATATGTTCACCGTGTAAAATATCTTCCTGAGTTCTGATAACAGCAAGAATGAAAATAAACGTATCACATTTTATATTGCATTATGAGATGGGTAAATCTGTAACTTTATGCTGTGAAATATTTTAGGATTTTGGGAAAATTGTTGCTAACATGACAATAACAAAGATTTAAAAATACCTAATAATTAAATGTTATTTCAAACACCTCTTCTAAAAAACATGAAAAAATTTGTGCTAAAAATATAAACTCATTGAAAGCACATTTGTTATATATTTCTATTCAGAAATACAAGTTTCATACTTTCCATTTTCTAGGTTGTATGAATATCCAGATACAGCTTTCTAAGACTAGATTTTATAAAATGCTTATGCAATGATGATGCATTTTCCTATAAGCACCCTGTTCAAAAAAGAGAAAATAAGACTCAAGACTGTAATTGTTACTGCAAGTCAGGACAGAGCTTCTTGTTACTGAGAAATTTAAAAGATTGAGTGGCTTGTACAGATCTTCTAAACGTCCATTTCTGGGAACTGAAAATAAACTGGCTTCATTCTCTCCACATGTGTTACCACCTCTTCCCATTTGTTTTGCACTGAAGTTAAGCTTTCCTAAAGTAAACTACAGAGTGCTTTCTACATATAGCAATTTAAAAATTATTTTCTATTATTTTGCCATCTGAAAATGATTTAAAAAATTAGTGTTTATGAAAATTCTCATTATTTTAATTCAGTCTTTTTATGCAATCAGTGGATGGAGGTAGTCCAAAACCCTGTATCAACAATTCCAAAACTACCTTGGTCTGCTTAGCACAGTGTGAAAAATCTGTTTTATTATACAAATGTATCTGCCTTGTGTACATCACTCCTCAATTTAAGCATACCTACACAAGTGCCATAAGCCTAAAATACTTTATTACAAATGAGGCTGGCATCACCTGGGTTATGAGCTTGCCTTTTATTAAGCAGAGCAGAGTTTCAACCTCAGGTCTCCTACATCAAGTTGCAGGTTTATTTGCCGGGCTTTACATAAATATGGGTGACTTGCTATGAATTTTTAAAGAAATGAGTAATCCGCAGTTTTACCAAAAAACAAAATGAAGGTGCTTAGTTTCTCGAGACTTCCAATTACACTGATAGGAGCATCTGTTTTTTACCACCCACTCAGCTACTTTATCAAATTTACAGATACGAATGGAAAATTGAAGCCAAAGTCACTGTAGCAGAAACCACCTCAGATGTTTCCATAGTCATCTATTATATTTTTATAGATTTAAAAATCCTCATTTCTGGAGTAGCACTTCAGAACCAAGGACATTAAATTGTCACTGTAAAAAAAAAAAAAACTTTTCATTTTAGATTGTATCATCCATTCTTCATTGTTGTCCCCCTTTCTTTTTTAATCCTGAAGCTATTCCATGCAGTAATCAGTAATAAACAACCAGCAGTTGAAAGGCTGAAAGTCCCCTGTGTATTTCTAATTTCATTGACTTTTTAAATGTCAGATGTTCTTAAATGACATTTTCTTGCAGGTGGTTGGTGAAATCTGGTGAATAATGGAGTTTTTTCAAGTTACAGGTTAATGCATACTGACCAGCAATTACAGTGCACATTACATATATATTTGGAAGGGAAAAAAGAAGTAGCTGTAACACTAGGCAGTAATGTCTGCTCTATAAAAAGGATTATTTTGGAACAATTCCAAAAAGGATTGAATTAGGAATACTGGATTCCTACATCATACACTTATGTTGGAAACTTCAGTTCTGGAAGCCTTAGAGATGCCTGAATTTATCAGAACTTCAGCTTTTCTAATTCATTTATTCAAACAATGTAATATTCTTCCCCAGTACGCTACTGAGCCTGACCAACATCTATCTCATGTTTAAGCATGGACAGATCCAGTGTCTGAAACTCTCAAAGGAGACAGTCTAGTATTTTGAGAAGACAAAATGCTACAACTCTACTTTGGTGGGAAGACAAAATGGATCAACTCTCGAGAGAAGTCAATGAACTTTGGTGTTAACATGTATCTGGGGAAGAACAGCAGTGCCTGTTCCCCGCCTTTGTGTAAAAAATGAAACACAAATTGCACTGGAAGGCTATGCAGCTCTCACATTGCCGGTACCGACTTAGCAAGCAGTCTGGGCAGGCCTAACATTTAACTAAAAAGTTAAGCTGGATGGCTATTATGTTCATCCCTAGTTCGTACAGCCTTCCATAAATCTCCAGGTTATACCTTAGCCTAAACAGAGGGACATCACCTATGTTTCTGGCTGTTTTTATCCTACACTGTAAAGCAAAAACATTGTTTTTTTTCCAAAAAATATAGCCCTTGTATTCAATCCAAGAATCACAGAATGTTTGAGATTGGAAGGCAATCCTTTCAGATCACCTGGTCACTAAGCAGCAGACACTACCCATGGCAAGGAACAACGAACAAATTCCCTTTTTAGCTCAGTCTCTCAGTGTATCTGGTGTTCCAGATCTGTTTTAGAGCAGCTGACTTTTTCAAGTACGGTTTCTGGAACCTTTGTGCCTAACTCAGGAGTCGAGACTCCACATTAGGAAATATGTAAAATAAAGAATATGATGAGGCTTAAGAAGCTTGTAGAGATTTGAAAATTGGTAGAGTTTTGCTAAAACTAGCATTCCTTCTTCTTTTACTTCTATTTCCGTTAATTTATTTGCCTTTCTAGTCTTTCATTAATTCTTTCCCAAAAAGAATTAATGGCAGGAATTTCGTCTGCCAATCACACAGCATAAGGTTTTCTGATGAGAATTTAGTGGGTTTCCACCATTTTTACACTCCTGCATGTCAGTATAGGTTTTTGTGCATTTTTCCATAAATGTCAGTCATTTATGCTTTTAACAAAGAAGTACATTTTTTAAAATTGCATTGAACATTAAATTAAGTGAGAAATCCTATGGAATTTGGTGAGAATTAAACAGTGAATTGATCAGGTTTTTAATTTTAAATTTTGAATGATAAACTGTCCCACTTTAGTGAACAGCTAGACTATATAGCTAATTAACAGATTTTCCAGAAACATTTTTGTACTATTTCTGACAGAATTGAATTAATTAATAAAAAATAAATGCTAGCAAGGCCTGCATTCATGCAAGCAGAGTCAGGGTAAGTATAGAGAAAGTTTTAACAAAATATAAGCTTTAAAAGGTTAATGAAAATTTAAAAGGTGCGTGGTCATGATTTTGAAAATTGATGATTTTTTATGTTGTAATTATTAAAAGTATGATTTCCAGGGACTGGATGATCAGCACTTCCAGGAAGCCAGGCCTTTTGAAAGTGCCGTGGTCTGAATGCCAAAAAAATGACATCTATGCTGCTTCATATTACAATATAGGTGAAAGAGATTATATAAACAACAAAGTTCTTCCAAACATGAGCTCAGGAATATCTGACACGTAGCACTCAGTTGTTGCATGAAAAATTGTACACAGAAAGAAATGAATGAGAATTCTAAAACAGATGCATAAACCTCAGGAATAGAAAGCAGGGATTATTAAATACTATGGAAGGAAATGATACCAAAAGTGGTAAGGATTAACCATTTTCAAATGAGTTCAGGCCCCACCACAATGCTTAAACAATCTGATCATTTGTACAATTATTTTAATTAGGCAGTGATGTGGTTGTGAGAACATCTGAAAATGAGGCAGCTCCTTTTTACTGTAATTTTCTGGCTTTTGAATCACAATTCAATCTGGCTGAGTGAAAACTTTCTGAAGAATGTTTACTCTAGCTCACAAAAATGTGGAAAAAAATATGCAGGAAGTTCTAAAATCACCAAATCCAGCTTCCAGCTCTGGCACACATTGGATTTCATTATACTTTTCATCAATTTCTAAAGGTTGTATGTTAATGCCAAATATAATTTAGCACTACTCCAATTAGAAAATTGTTCCAGAATCCAAGAGGTTGTAAACTTTCAGAATGACAATTAAATATTGGTATGTTTAAAATGGTCCCTCTGTAGTAGTGTGTCTCTCAAAACAGCTATGCTAAGTACCCTGGAAGGCCTGGCCCTAGTGAAATCAGGAAGCCATCAGTCTCTGCACAATTTCTTGAGACACAGAGAAATTCCTTCAGCTTCATGCAAATACAAAGGCACAAGATCTCTGGAGTTATGTGTTGTCATGACTGTCACTCTCTACAACCTACCCCTGCCACCCAGTGATGCCACATACTCAGAGCTTCAGTATTCAAACAATACCTTCCTTTCAAAGCAAATTAAACATTGGTATGCAATCCAAATTTAATCGCATTTGCCTTTTCTTCTAAAATGTAGCGTGCTGAAACAAGACAATACTAACAGTCAAATGAAATATTCCTAAAACCCCATAATCACAATGCCAGGTTATTAAATCACCATTGGTCTTCTACATTCAGCCTTTGGACTCTTGTGTCCTAATAGTCACAAATGTTATAAAACTTCACTGAAGTTAAAAAGTGAGACAATTTAATAGAGTTGTTTGTGTTTTTTTAAGCAACCTGAATTTCTTTTCCATGAAGCTCAGGTACCTATAGCAGTGACAAAATACTGATATTCTCTCCCCTTCCCGGTAAATATTTCAGTTTTAGGATTTGTCATTCTAAGCTATGATGAATTTTTAAGACAACTGCCTTGGGAAAACCAAAAATGAAAATGCAAACATGGTTTAGATCATGCTGCAGTCTTCTCCACTAGGAATGGTAGGAACAATTATGGGTTCATATGATAGGAGAGGTATGATTATGACAGGAAAGTCTCTCACATTATTGAGTCTCCAGAGATTTTGCTGTTCCTGGCTCTGCTACTAACATAAGCTCTCACTTAGGCTTTTCTGTTTTACTCTCTAACAATGTTCAGGTTGCTTTCTGCAAACAGAAAGCCTTCTGTTAAATTCTCCCAATTTGACACAATCCTAAATTTTTCTATGGACACTCTTCTAGAGATAAGGATTAAAAATAAAGAAAAAGTGATTGCACGAAGGTCACCAAAATAGAAAGTCTGAATGTCCAGATCTTTCAAGTTCCCTTTTGGTACCTTGGAAGTGATTTATAACCTATATCTATATGAGGCCTAACAAAGGTTAATCATTTCCTCATTATCCATCTTCTTGAACTAGTGAAAGCAAATTTTTTTTGAGAGCTATTATGCCATCATTTCAGTTACAGGTCTTTACTTTGAAATTCCAAGTGGTTAAGTTAGATGTTTAATTTCCAAGCTTGGGTTCCTTTTTCTGAAGAGCAGGAAATGACTTTGTTTCAGATGTCACTTTCACTTTCTGCAGTGTTTCACACAGCAAGGTGTGCCTTTTCAAAAAAAGCTAAAAAAAAAGAAGAGGTGGGGCAGAGCAGGAACACCCCTCCCACACACATAAATCCCAAACAGAATGGGATCTTCTAGGACAAGGAATTTCTATAGCTCCATAATGACACTGACACGATTCCACTACCTCGTTTTGAGAAAATGAGCTATTGTTTCCTCTGTCAAACCAGCAGAAAGGGGCCAAAATACAATAAAGACTATGGTTCTTATGTTCAATAAATTTTCTGTGAAGTATTTTCCATTATTTATCTTACAAGTATTTTTGTTTGTTTGCAAATACTTTAATGAGAAACATAGCAGAGCAAAAGTTTTACCACATCAGTGCTGAGAACCTTATAAAAGGAAAACCACAATACAGGAAGAAAATATTAAAGTAAGAAAGCTAAAGCATTTCAGGTGCCAGCCCCAGCCCCTAATGGAGTTCCACTGCACAAAAAAATTCTGTTATCCTGAAATGTGAAGCCTAATGTTGAAAACCAAGTTGGGTGGAAAAAACGAAGTGGCAAATGTTCAAATGCAGACATTTGTCAGTCATCTTTCAGACCAAGCAAAGTCTATCACTTTAACAACACACAAGTAGTATTTATGCTGTTAAGATAGTCTGATTTTAAAGGCAAATAAATTTTTTAAAAAAATCTGGTATTGAAAGATTTTTAGGTTCTAATAAGGTTATTTACTCAGCTAGAAAAATGAGTTTCCTCTCTTCATTTTTTGTGTTTTTTTTTTTCTTCGAGAGCAGGTATTTGAATTCCTACATTAACAGATTATTACAGACACTTACAGAGGTGAACTGGAGGCTCACAATATGGTATTTAATCAGTCTTCTGAGAAACAACCTCTAGCAGCATACAAAACATAAAGAAAAACCTTTTGAAAGCTGATACATTTTAGCTGCAGCCCCACCACACTCCTTCCCTGAATACACTCACCCAGGTGGTTGAATCAAATTTTATTGGAGGTACAATAAAATTCTAGAAAGAATAGTTACGATTTTGTCACAAGATACTAAACAAGAATCCTGAATATAAATGAATCCCTAAGATTTAGGTCCACATCTGCAGCATCAAGTTAGGTAGTCAGGGGGCTCACACTGAAAGAAGTGATTACATTGAAACGAGCAATCAAGTCTGAAAAAGTTCCAACCTCCAGCACTTTGCCCTATTACCACTGCCCTCTATTCAATTCTGACATGGCACTATGCTAAGACAGCAGAATCCTCCATTTTACCCTTCCCTAGTGGCTGCAGGTATCTTATGGTAAATATTCAAGACCTGTATCCAGAAACTACTGCTGAAAAGATGTTAGTGAGACATCTTCTAGACAAGATAAAATGAGGCCTGTTTTACCACACCCATCCAGCTACTTATTCTCAGACAAACGGCAGAAGTTGCCCTTAATTCCAGCTGTTAGGTATATTACGGTTCCTGATGGTTTATGAATGGCATATAGAGACTTAACATCCAATAGCATTATTACAGTAAAATCATTAAGATTCTGTAAAGGGACAAAATATTACAGATGAAAAGTTACAAATATGATATTAATGTGATTTTCAGAAGCTGGATGCTAAATATCTAAGGACTTTTAAAATGACAAGCAAATCCATCCAGAAAGAGCTTTGAAAACATGGTGCAATCCCCTTTCTGTCTGCAAGTGATACAGTGCTAAACATTATGCCAAACTACCACAGAGAAACTTTATGCGGTGAGATGAGGGAGCTCAGACAGGTATGAAATAACAAGAACAATACAGTTGGATGCTAGACCTGCTTTGAGTGTTAATGAGATTTAAAATCCTCAGAGAGAAAACATAATGAATTTTTATTGTTGCTATTATTATTCTTATTACAACTACTACTACTACTACTCCTCCTACTCCTACTCCTACATTTTCTGATTTTGTAGGGATTAGCTCTCTTGGAAGTTAATTCTCTTCAGTACCTCCAACCTAGAGTCAAATAAAAACTTCTGCAGATTACTTCATAGTACTTGGTGCAACTTCTGGAATTAGCATGTCTATATATACATACATGGGACACATACTTATGTGTGTGCATGTGAGTTTGTATATTACATTCAAAAGCAAATACAACAGTTACAGAACTATGAAGTTAGAAGTTCACACAGACGGAGTACAGCTGAACTTTTTTACCGTTCAGTATTACTTATAAAAGTATAAACCACATGGAGTTACTTATATGAAATTCTACATATTGTAAATACAGAAGACAATACCATTCATATAGAAGAACACTGTGCTCTGTGTTTTATCATCATTTGTAAATGTGAATATTTACAAACTGTTAACAACAAAGCTGTTGTAAAATCAAGTAAGACAAAATTTAACATTTTGTTCTACAGATTTTAGGTTTTTTTCTGTTCAAATAAAACCTTCAAAATGTATGCCACCCACATACAGCCTCCCTAATGCCTGGAAATCAACACACCTGAAAGGATGGAATACTGAAAGAAGATAGTTTCACTCTGCATCATCTACTGCGAGTAGGTGGTCAGAGATTTCTGGGAGTGGGAGAAGGTATTTAAAAGGGGCTCAGACAGCTGACAGAATGGAACCCCAGGAGCCCTACAGAAGTGCACAACCAGGAGCTGAGTATTATCCGCAAGGTAGGCTTCTCTGATTTTATTACTGATTTTTCTAGATGAGATTAATCTGCTCATTTCATTTTTTTCCTTTTTACTTTACTACTGTAACGCAAAATGTTTATGAAAAAAAAGTCTGATTAAAATACAATCTTACATTTAGATGCAACTGCTCTAAATCATGTTATGAGTTACAGGTAGCAAAGTTAAAGGTTACTATGAGTTACAGCAAACTGCTGGAAAACTGGAAAAACTCCTCATTTTTAGTTCATTATTTAGTAGGAAATCGTTTATATTTAATCAAACTTACTACAGCAAACAATACCAGTTTTCTAGGTACTGTATGTTTCTCCATATAGAGATATAAAAGAAAATATGTATTTCAGAAAAACAGAAATGGATGTTAAAAAAACCCCACACATGCAACCCTTTACATATTATACAAATAGTATTTAAAAAGAGGTTTTCTCAGACGATTTTTTTCTCTTTATTTATTGGATAAATGTATTTAACTTTCAAATGTTCCACCATAAGATCTGAACTCATTAGGCACACCTGTAAATACAGAGCATAGTGAACAAGCAGGAGCTGACAATCACCTACACTTGTGTGACTTAACAAAACTGTAAAACCTTCCTGATTTTGTTAAGCCTCCTTGTCTTCTCCTAGTTCCAGAACCAGACAATGTATTGCCCTGGGAGCTGCTTCTTCCTCTTAACTGCCTGCCTTACTGCTGCATCCCTTGGTAACCCCCAACGCAACAGCCAGCAGTGCTTCCAAAGTGTGCCCTGGAGTGAGCTTTTACAGGAGATTGAGGAACTGGTAAGTCAAAGTGTAAAACACTGCCACAATCTATAGATGTCGTTTTCCGTCTTTCTTCAGTTTAGGTGTAAGGGATTCTCAAACGTGTAACTGCCAGATTACAAATTTATTTTTTCACATAATTAAAAAGTTATGAGTCAGATGTTCCTTCTCTACAAAACCAGAAATCGTAAATTTAGATTTTTTTGGTTCACACTCATCCTGTTGAATATATGACATTTGTGTGCCTTCCCAAAAAGAGTACAGAGTCATCTGGGAGTCCTTCTAATTGGCATCAATTGAAACTGTAACACCATAATGTACTTTACCATGACATAATCCCACTGAAAGAAAAAAGACATCCACAGACACAAAGTTTTTTGGTACAAATACTCTCTGAAGGTATCTTTGAAATCAGCTATATGAAAAGTTTCCTTTCCCAATTTGTCTTCTTTTGTGGCCTGCCCTTTCCTCAACTCTGTACATATTGACATCCCTGGAAAATTTGAGAAAAGGTGAAACAAACAGCTGTTCTTCCCACTTCAGATAGGCTTGGGAAGAAAATGAACCTTTTCAAACTCATGAGATATAGTGCCCTCTGTCAATGTCATCATTTTTACACTTTTTACACTTTTACTTCATTGTTAAGAAACCAACTGAGAAGGGACTTCTACGAATTTTTTACATCATAAACCTAGTTTTGCACATGCTTATAGTTTCTACGCTTATGTTTTCTTTAAGAACAAAAGAGGCTTTTCTTTGGAGTGTGAGGAAGTGAGCAATGAAGATTTGTGTTTCCCTGAGCAGATGCTGAAAGCAGTAAGTAGTAAAATACATGTACTTGACATTATCTCATTGTAGCAGCTCTACCTCACGCAGCCTATGCACCTTGTCACAAGACTTTTACACTAGAATTTTGCCACATTATATCACAGGCTTAAATGATAACTCTGACTGTTGACTTTTCAGTCTAAATTATTTCCTGGAGAGGCTATTTATGGAAATCACTGTTTTCTTCCTTTTCCTATGATTCAAGTCACAGTGCAACTTTGACAAGAAAAGGGTTAGATGGTTTCTTGTTGGTCCTGCTGTTTAAAGGGGAAGAATTAGTTGGAATCAGTCTGGTAGCCTGGAAACCACCAGAACAGCATGCTGACCTCGGTTTCAGTCAGAAGCAGACCCCATAAAGGCAGTGCAGGGGTAATTTTATGTTTCTCAGCACATACATCCCTTCATGTGCACAGCTCACTTTCAGTCCAGATCTGCAATGCCACAAAATAAGGTACCTGTTGAGAAAGTCGTACTGCACCCGAGAAACTCATTCTGCCTGTTTCCTGCTCATCTCTTCAATGGATCTTCTAAAATGCACTCAGGGAACAAAAGGGATGGATGGCAGTATCGGCCTCTCCTGTACTTCATCTTCTCCGAGGCAGAGGGAGCTGCCCTTCATCAGATATGGGCTGTGCCTGGAAGGAAAGCCCTGCACAGTCTGATGTCTTGGGCCTGAATTCAAAGCATCTGCTTTTACCTCTTAGCCTTTTATTGACTATTGCTTTTACATTGCAAATATCTAAGCATATAAATGCACCCCAAACATGCAAGATATATTTATGTTACAAAATAGGGGTCCTCCTTATGAAAGCAACTCGAAGCCACTTATGAATTGCAACTGGACATGGCACACGCAATTCCTGATTTTCAAATAAATACCAACTTTGCAATGCATATTACTAGCTAAAAATTTTGTACTAAAAAATTTAGAAAAGCACAGGAAAAGTGGTGAAAATTGTTTAACAATTTATAATAACCAGACTCAGGTAGCTGAAAAATTACCTGACGTTTAAGTGCAAACTTTAGAAAATGAATCTTTCTATACTTCTTTGTCATCACAGGTTAAATATGACAATGCAGCCATTGCTCATATAATGCATGAAATTGCTGAGTTTTTCAAAAGAGCGGACACTCCTTTCCAAAATAAGAACACTTTTCTCAGAGGAATGTATGAGGCTCATGCTCAGCTCAAGACTTGTGTAAGTACAATTTTTTTATTTATATTGCATGATATTCAAGTCAGATATTTATGGTGAATAAAACTGATAATATATATGTTGAAAATGCATTAGAAAACTTAAAAGATTACATTTTTAATTAATGATACCTAAATCATATGTCTGAAAGTAATGACAGGCATCTTTCAGCACTTTTACTGACCTGTATGATACAGGCAATTTTAAATTCACACATTGTATTTATAGGCTTATTTAATGATGTGATGCCTAAAACCAGTATTTCACTTTCTTCTCCTTAAAGACGGCACTAGTTCTAAACAAAAGTACTTACTGCTTTAACTAAATATCAATTTCATGTGTTTTTCTTTAAGTACTTATGACTTCTGTCAAGACAAGCTAACATAAAGAATGACATGCAAGTTGTAGGCAAAAAATCTTAGGTCTGCATTCGGCCTGCTTCAGCTGAGTAAACTACTTAAGCATATGCACAAATAGTTAACTCAGCTGGGGTCAGCTTAAGAACTATTTACAGAGGACAAAGCCTCAGATTTACTGCAGGTTTCCTTGCAACTAATGCCTGTGCCAGGCATCAGATTTGCCAACAAACCTGCAGGAGAGCAAACCTGGGTGTACAAATGCACACCCTACCCTACCCATCTGTGCTGCAGGGGAGAGAGCTTTCTATGACTGGACATTGGCCTGAGCAGGAGCACTGAAGCACTGACCTTCAAACCCACACTGCTGCTCCTGACCAAGCCAGGCCCCAGGACTAAGTGTGTACAGCAATGGACAACAACTACTGCTTAATATGTGTGTGTAAATATATATACATATTAAAAATTATTTTGTTTTACTGATCAAACATAATTACATCTGTGCATCTGTAACACCGAATGTCAATGACCACCAGTTACTCTGAAATCTGCTTCCTTCAGACAGCATACACTGACAGGACAAAACAAAAAGATCCATAGACCCTTGCCTTGGCTTCAACACTGATATATTCATTTCCTGATCTCTCTGCAGACACAGTGTGTGCTGCACTATCTTTAGCATTAACCCGTTCAGCAGGCTTGCACATGGCAGCAGTTACAGTGCTCTCAGTCGATGACCATGTCCATCAGAGGGCACTGTTTGAACTTTTATATACTTGCCATTGTTCAAACTTACCGTTTCTTTATTTTCCATTAAAATAACAGCTGAAGCCCAGACGTAATATTAGCCATGAGTCTATAGTGAAAGACTGCTTCAAAAAAATGGATGAATTTGTGACCAAGGTAAGTCAGCTGTTCCTTTTGAGCTCAATTTAAGGAATTCTAAAGATACAAAGCAGCTTCTTATACAAGAAGTCCCACTGCTGATCAAAGCTGTATGTAACTGTGAAATTATGCCCCACTTCCACGTACTATGGATTTTCATTCACTGAAAATATTTTGGTCCACACTCATTTCAAGGCCAATGTATCATAATGGGCTATTAAAAAACATTTAATTCAGCACCAAAACCCATGGCACTCTGTGCCTTTTTAGAAAAACTTTACGTCACATGGGTCAGGATTAGCCATGTGTCTGTTGGTGGAAAAAAAATGGTCATCATATATACCAAGGAATATTTGTACTTTAGTTGACTTCCTAAAATTAGTATCCATTTTTTCTTAAATTTCTTTTAAATTACATGCTTGTTCTCAACTCACATTTTGCTTGCCATAATATTGGATGTAATTTTTTACAAACCAATTAATACACACTTCTTAATAACCTTTTTTTCACAGTCAAATGACCATTGCATTTGGCAAGAGATCCATGCACAGTCCAGAGAGATACTCCAAAGAATTGAAAACTACTCTTTCAAGAGAAGAGCAACACATTAGCAAATTCAGTTTCCATCACATACTTCAAGGATCTACTATCATGTCAAGACGTAAAAAGTAAAGGAAAAAGCAAACATATTGTTTGCATTTAAGACTATAAATAGATTAACTTATTTTTGTCAAGATATTTTTCTAAACTACTATGAAAACTTAAGCCTTAATAAAAAAGATGCAAAAAAACCCTATGTAAATACGTTTGTAATTATTTGTTTCAAAAAAACAAAGGGGGCATTTTTCATAAAATAGGTATCATAGATAAGGCCCTCCAAAATTGTTTTCAAGCTAAAAAGTAAACATATCAGTTACACTATTTGATTCCACAGTACATTCATCAAGCAAGGATTACAAACCTCTGACAGCCTAATGCTTTTCCAGTGCACGTCTCATAGCACACATTTGCACCCTTGCACTTTTACCACTGCAGTCACAAGGCTCCCTAACCATTCATGCATGAAAAGATCTGCCTCTTTCCACAATGTCATGCTGCCAGGCTTCCACAGCCATCCAGGAATTCTGAGATTGCAGTTTGATCATCCAGATGTAAATTTTATATATGTATAGATTGTTTAAAAAAAACCAAACACAACAAAAAACAAACAGAAAGTCTCTACATTCTGTTGTAGAGACTCCTAAGCAGAAAAACACCTTTAAGTGGTCACGTAGTATCTAATAGGCACTGGCAGCACTGCATAGTGGCACATTTTTCCAAACAGTTCACTGATTATTTGAAAGCCTGTAAAAGAAGATAACATCTATGAAACTGACAGTTTTGAAGGAGAGAGAGGAGGGGTACAGTGAATGAACAGTGTTTCATAACATCTTTTAGCAGTGAGATATGCCTTATTCCCGTAGTTCCTGATTTCTAGGCACTGGTTTTCAAGCTGCCTCTTCAGAGAAACAAAGATGTTAAAATAAATCAGGAGACTGCAGAAGATTCTAATATTTACACTTAACTTAGATTGCTCAAAGATGAAAAGAGTAAAAATATTTGTAATACCCTATGTGTGCAATTTTCTTACTATTCTTGGACATCGGTTTTGTTGTTTGGCTTTTTTCTTCAAACCTGGTTGCAGTTTTTACAGGCAGCCCAGCGCCTCACTTCAGTATGACATTCCCAAATTCACAAGATCCCTTCATCTCTCCTTTCAAAAATGGCTTCAGAAAAAAGCCCAAACCCGCAAACTTTTATGTTTTACAAAGAAATGTAAGAGTAACCAGTTAATCAATATTAACTCTTTTAGATCATCACTATGTCATGTTTAACAACAAACACAGTTGTGTTGTTTCATGACATATTCATTATACTGCCTTGTTCATCTGAATTGGAAAATGTTCACTCAGCTGAGACCTGATCAGCGTGCAGAGAGAGTGCAGACACTGTTCCAGCTGAAAAAATAACCCCCTGAAGTCACACAGAAATCAGTACAAGAACCAAAATTCTTCAACGAATAAATCCCACTAAGCCAAATAAGAAATTAAAATAATGAACAGAATTTCCACATCTTTGAACTGAGGGAGTGTTTTGCATTCACGACCATCTACGGCAGATATTGGTACATATTAGTGTTGTTTGGATATGATCTGGCCTTTCCATCATAAATAGCACAGTGCCAGTGTAAGCATATTATATATACTGATAGCACTAAATACTTAAAAAGAAAATATAATGATAAAAATAATAATAATAATAATAATAATAATAATAATAATAAAAAGTCTTACCATGACCTTTCCAATGTGCTCCCTTGATTATAGTTCAATTTAAAACATACACGTATTTATTCCTTAACATGTAGACATTTGTAAACTGAGTTGGGGTAGGATTATTAAACTAATGTATATGTCTGAATATTTATTTTAACAGTGGTCATAACCTGTTTTAATCAGACTGGAAAGTACAAAAAGTATTTAAAATATTAAGTGCAGAAAACATAATCGGGCAAAAGCAACTTTGGAAAAACAAAGGAGTGAAGAGATGCACTGGGCTTTCAAGTTTCAGCTAATGAATCATTTGATGAATGCATCATTTTTACAGTATCTATCCCAGTCTCCTGCCATATAGGAAGATTGATTAGTATTAGGAAATCTTTAGGCATCTAGCAGTGATATTATGCATTTCAAATAGAAGCCAAGGACAGACACTTTAGTTCCTGCTGGAAAAGCTGGCAATTTCTAACTTTCTTTGATCTTGAATGAATAAACCAACCTGTGCTCTCTTCACAGAAACACATTTTTCTGAGTATTCGCAGATTTGCAGGCAAGTTAAAGCAGTATATAAGACTAAGACATCTGTTATCTTCTGTCTGGGGCCATCAATCACAAATCATGGCCACAATCCACTCCGTATGCCAGACAGGGACAAAAAGTTTGGACTAGCAGGTATAAGGCCTCCATTAGGGACCATTCTGAGGAAAACTCTACAGCACAGGGTAGTCCAAAAATACCTGAGCTAACTTTAAAACACTTGGCCATAGCATGATCAAAACACAGGCTATAGATCATAGTATCAGTACTTCACTCAGGCTGTGAAGAGCAGAATAACAGCAATCTTGGTTTTATGCAACAAAAATTTAACATGAGTCAAAAAATACCAATGCGTAACTCACTATTCATGAGCGGCTTATTCAATTTTTATTTTCCCTGAAAACCAGCATTAGAATTGCTAAAGATTTTTATGATTTGGGGAAAAAAAAAAAAAAAAAAAAAAAAAAAACTATTTTGNAAAAAAAAAAAAAAGAAGACAGAAGCTATCTAGCATCTTGTAAAACACTAATTGTGTACTGAGAGAAAAAAGGAAAGGCTGGAGGAGAAAGATTTTTAAAAGGAAGAGAAATAAAAATATGGCAGAATGACCATGTTAAACAACCTACACTTTTTTCTTGGAAAGCCGTAGGTATAGGAATAAATATATGTTATCTTCCTTAGCGTATGTTTACAAAGTATTTCAACATGAAAGTATTTCAGAATATAAATAAAGCAAGCAGGCTAAATACGCTATGAAACAACATCTTTGGAATAGACTAGATTTAGGTTTTTTCTTCCATTTGAAGTCACTAGCATGCACAAATTTAAAAGTACTGTTTTCTATCACAAATATTTATGCCAAGCAACTATGATTTCATCTGCCAAGAGGAATTTCTAATATCAAAATTTAAGCATAGTTTCTTTTACCAGTTGAGTATTCACACTCAAAATTTCATCTTAAAAGCATCTGTGTAAAACCTCATTCCTCAGTAGCAGCCTTGATAATTACAAGAAGTGTGTATATCCTCAGATGTAGCAAGCACTATCTTTTAAGTAAAGAACATAATTTAAAGTACAATACTGGAAATTGACTGACAATACTGCATTATATTAAATACCATTTTTACCAAGACCAGATTAATGAGTCTCTAATTCCAACCTGTGAAAGAGATGAGAGAGAGGTCACTCCTTCCAACACACATGCAGATCAATGATGACTTTGAATGTTTTCACACCTGCATTCTTATTTCCATAGGCTTTTCCTGATATCATGAGATGTAATTTGATTTGAAACTCTTCTCTAGACTGTATCAGATAACCAACATCACATTAAAAGTCTAGTGGTACCCTTCTTATAGTCTGAACTAACTAATTTAATGAAGCACATAACAGTTTGGTTTGTTGCTCAGATTCAGTGAATATTTTAGTTTACCCGATACGGTAAGAGCTTGTAGCTGTCCTTGACCCTGCTATTACTCAGGAGAAAAGAACCTGGTGGCATACAGGAATGCCAAGAACAGCAAAAACAAGTGAAAATAGACATATTTATGTTATTAGCATATGACAAAACAAATATACTAGTCATTTAAAGTCTGAAGTTCTAATCCACTCCATTTGCACAGAGGCATCTTAAGAGAGACATGGAAGAACAGCACGAGGCAAAGTCACGAATGGGAAAATTCTGCTTACGGGTGATTTTACTCAGCTGTGGTAACTGAGCTGTTTAGGCGACAACAGTTGTGTATCAGCTTTGTAACGTGAACTCACAGCTGCAAACAAGAAATGAGTGCCATAAACCAGTTTCTAGACCTTAACGAGAATACATGGCTTTCAGTTTAATCTGAGCTAACCAGAACGTCGGAAAAAAGCGACCCCACATTTTATGTGATCTTCACTCAGACATACAAGGGGAAAAAACCTTGCTACAGCAAGGCCTGTCACAGGCTGGGGAAGCTGTCTGTAGCTAATAAGAAAAAAACAGCTGCTCTGAATTATACTCCAGAGAACTCTCCTTCTTCCCTGATCATAACAGAGAGCTTCCATTTAGCTCAAGCTTGTATGAATCAGAGTCCACTCTGCATTTCAAAACACTAATAGTTTATGGTGCTTTGATGAAGGGATCATTTTATATGGTTTTATTGGACTTTGTTAACAACACACTCTTCATGTGACAACCTTATTGCTGTAATAGGATTATTGCTGTAATCATCCTAAATCTAATTTGCTTTAGATTATTCTAGAATACGTAGAGAAAAACATGTTAAGGATTTTGTAGCAACCATGTTGTTCTTTCCAATTTACTTTTACTATTTCATCCACTGTGATACGACAACATTACGAATTTCCACTTCTTGAAACCACTCAACTCCAGTACAAGTTAATAGTCCCATTGTCTCTAGCTAGCTTGGAATACCAAAATGGTTATTTCTAATGGAAACTGTTCACAGACAACACTCTTTCTGACAAATGGAACAGCAGTTCTGCAATAAAGAAGTAATACTTTATAGCTAAAGCTCTTTCCTTTCCATTTTTTTATATTCTCACCCCATCTTTCTTCCTGCTTCACTTGCATTTTCCCTGAACAAGCCACAACTGCACATCAGAAAAACCTAGCAAAGTCTAGCTGAGATACCAAATCGTTTTCCAAGTAAGGCTTCTCTTGCAGCATGGAGTCCTGAAAATAATTCTATCATCTGAGTTCATAAGACAGTCTCACCAGAAATACCGAGTTTACCTGGAACCCCAGATTTCACCTCTAGAAGGTCTAGCATAGAAGATCATATCTGGCCCTTGTCCAGCTCAGCAGACTCACATTTCTTTCTAGACTAAGCCTTTAAACCTCAATAGACACATGGCTCCCAATGTCTCTACTGCTAAACTTGCATAGGTAAGACCTCAAAAACCATCTAGATGCAAAATCCTGTGCAACATTTTCTAGGATAACCCTGCTTGAGCAGAGAGGTTGGACCAGACAACCTTCCAGCCTTACTCATTCTGTGATCTGTGACTTTCCTCTCTTTTGTCACAGAACTGTTAATATTGTTGGCTAGAATGAGCTACTGCTCCTGTTGACTAGAACGAACATTCTGCTCCTGCTATTTAAACACTGTCCATCTCTTTGTTTTGTGGATCACCTCTGCCTCTTGAGAAATATAGATAATACAGCTAAAATTGCTAGTGAATTTAAACAATACAGAGAAATAATGAAAATACTAATTGTCATATGGTACTTTCTTACATCTGAATTCTTTATTTCTGGTCAAAGAAATTTTCTTATTATCTCCCATGTCCTGAAAGAGAAAACTAGATGCAATCTTTATTTTTAAGTACAATATCTAGGCGGAAAAATTATTTAAAGTTAATTTGGAAACTTATAACAAGATTGTTATCGCATGCAAATGAGGTTTAATTTGAAGGCCTAACCCACAGCAGCGCAGAAACTGTGCTACAAACCTGATAATGTGAACACATTACAAGGCTGGAAAGGTTGTAAAACTGAATTAGCTCCGTGATAAAGGACCAGAGTATAAATCTCCTCCCATCTGCCCTCCTAGTGTGATCCTTATGCTGTACCCATGCTCAGCAGCCTCTCCCTCCAACACCCACACTACACCTTTCCTCTTAAGGACGGTTATTGCTCTTTGTCCAAGTGTTTGCTGACTGACATTGCTCGAGGCTGCCATAGAAGGGATTGCTGCTCCAGACTTGGCTGCATACTGCCAGACCTACTCCACAAGTTATATCCACTTTCATTTTCAGTACTGGCCTAACTCTGTAGCAAAATCCCACCCTTTAATGACATCATCTAAAGCAGCATGGACTGTGGCCTCTTGTCAGGGTTGACGCCTTTTGGGGACATTGTGGCCCTAACGCCTGCAAATCAAATGCCTGTAATTTCAGTAATTTTGGCCTCTTCATGCTTCTAACGATTCTTTTCCCTGGACAACGAGGTACCCCCGGGTCTGAGTCTGCCAGCTATGAAGTGCTTCCTCTTTGCTCATTAATCACAATCCTGCAGTGACTCATGCTGTTCACCCTGACAGCTGCACAGTAAGAATTTCCTCACGGAAGCCCAGGTTTCTAAAACTACACTGGTTCTTTCTTAAAACAAAATTATTTTCAAACCAGCTGCAATTCGCTTGGCAGTGTAACCACGTGTGTAAGCCCCATCTGATGTTTTTAGCCTGCAACTGACATTCGTCCCTTCCACGGAAGATGCTGTACCATACTCCAAAGTACATCCTACACTGGGACACAGGGGAGGAGATAAGTCACATGGACCTTCTGATTCCCTGGATGAAAAAAGTTGAAGAGAACTACACCATATCACTTGTGAAAGCAATGGGAGACCTGTGCCAACCTCCCTACAACATCTAGATTCTACAGACACGATGCTGTGTGAGGCATTTGGCCTCAGCAGCAAATGGAGACACTCAATATCAAAGAAACACCGCCTTCCTGGAAGGGAAATGGCCAGCCTAAGATAACTGACTGTAAACATTAAACATGCTCCATCTATGCCTGATCCAAACAATCACCATTCAATTTACTCCCAATACGCTGTTAATTTTCACATAATGATCCTAATGGTATTACTCAGATGTATTTTAAAAGGACTTCGGTCACTTGCAAAAAAAATGAAGTAAATCAATTTTTCTTCATTAGAATTCTAAGACGATTCAAGGAACTATAACGCAAGTAAAGAAAAAAGAAAAATAAAAAAGGAAGAAACCAGGTACTTAATATGTTCATAGCACTGCCTCAAACTTTTAAGTTCTACACTCCACAGAAGTTTACAACATTATTAGTTCTGTAAATATAAGCAAAACCAATCTGTTTTGGGCTTTTTTCTCAGCTCTGTTCCATAGTTTAAATATATTACTTAAATTCTCAGCTATGCCTGTCTAAGTATGTCTAAACTGTAGGTTCTGGCATAAGCAATATGTTTGGGTTGGGGTTTTTTTTCGCTTGACTTTCTCGGGGGAAGGGTGGGGGTTGTGCTACAGAATGCGAGATTAGGCTTTTTGTAGCATTGCTCTGTGCAAAGGATGCATAGGAATGCATTTTCCAAAGAATTCAATATTAAATACATCTTTGCTAACTAATTAAATGTCACAGACAAGGAGAAAGAGATGTTATTAATTCCCCTCACAGGTAGAAAACAGACCACATTGCATAAGGCATCCAGACTGGCTTCTCGCAAATGAAAATGGCTCTGCCAGTTATTAAAAGCTATTTTTTTAATTTTCAAAGCGAAACATGACATATTTTTCATCATCCATTATGATACTGAAGCAATGTCATAAAAATATTTACGAGCAAGAGTATGAAAATTGTACCAGTTAAGTACTATACTAAAACTAGCAATGGGAGTGAAAAAAACTCCTGACATTACCTCCAATTTAAGAAGAAAGGAGGAAAGAGGTGGGACGGAAGTTGAAAGTAGTGAAAGCAAGGAGAAAAGTAAAACAGATGATAAGAAAATACATAAAAGGAGGGAAAGGAAGGCTGGAGTGGGGACAAGAGTAAAAGAGCAGCAAATGCTAGGAAATAAGGTATTGACTGACCAGTGAAAAGTGTAAGTAAAAATAAATACGTCCTCTAGAAGAAACGATCTTTGCTGTTACACATTATCGTGACACTGTAACAGAATAAAACACCAAAAAAATCAAAGGTAAAGACTGCTCTTGAAATGTTAATTATTTGGATGGAATACCTTACTTGATTTCATTCTCTAAGTACTTGTAATCTCTCTCAGAACCTACTGGCTGCTAACACACAAGTAATGATGATCCCACTATCTGCTCTGGTACCAAAATTGCTTTTCTAGTCTCATCAGTCCTACAAAGACAACTCTGAGGCACTGTACTCCCCAGACAGTTTGTGGAAGAGAAAAAAGATGTTCTGTACACTCTGGAACACATTCCATTTAGAGCAGTTATGCTCTACCTCCACCTCACTGCCCCCAAATCAATGTCTCCATTAAGCTCAGGAAATTTTGAATCATCTTTCAATCCAAAGACACCACACCGAACAAGAGCCTTTGAAGGACTACGGTGACAGCACATACAATAAAACCTGCAGTTATGTATCATTCTGTCCATCTGAGCAGTCTATCACTAATGGCTGCCTGAGGTCTCCACAACCACCTAAGTTATTTTGAGCATTGCTGGAGCTTCCATTTTCAGGCAAGGCACAAAACTGCAAAGAAAACATGCATCATCTCTATTGCAAAGAGTGAAATCTATCCTCAAAGGTAAAATAATCCAACGAGAAATATATATCAAATCCATCACTTAACAGTACAAATAAAAGCATTACAAATTCTTAAACTTCGGCAAAACCATTCAGTAAGTAGGAAGTTGAGTATTCACACTGCAACAGAGAACAAGTTCACCTATTTAACTCTCATGTATTACAAAACATAAAGATTTCAAATTATAAACCACAATCAGTTTAATTTTAAAGAAACTAAAATCCTCCCGTATCACGAGAACTGTTGAGTATTTGGGGGAACTGCTACACAAACAAGTATTGGGAGGACTGCATTCTTAATTCATCGTATCAGTAACCATGTAACTACATTTATATTACTTTAACTATACTGCTGTGTTAACTCTGTAAAATTCTATTCTTTGTGGAAGGGAACAACCATTGTGATGTTTGTAAAATATCAGAGCTTACATTTAGGAATGAAGTTACACTAACCAATTGAATTAATTAGGTCAGATCATTACTAATGGTACCATTTTTTGAAATATAGTTAAGAGTACATAATTTTAAGTAGAAAAACATTCCTGTGTTTTATTGGTTGTTTTCCTTTTACACATAGAAATGATCCCCAAGGTCATAAAAAAGGGGAAGAGACTACTGTCGCCTTAGTCAGCCCTAAGTTGCACAAATAATATATATTCTTTATCTCTCCTAGTTCTTTCAGATTTTCCCCTTGCAGTTATTGCCATCAATTCTGCTAAGGAAAGAAACAGAGAAAGCTTCAGGCCAAATTATTCATTTGGCCCCAATCCACATAAGCACTTAGTTGATGTGCTCTCTATTTGTGCCTTTCCGGAAACAAGTGGCTAAACACTATCCTAACCAAATTCTGTCAAGGAATATGGTATAACAAATGTTCAGACAACTCCTTAGTATCACTCACTCTCCAACAGAAGTGACCTCCATGTAAAATTCCACAGTGTACAACTTCTATATAAATATATACATATATATATATAGCCTGACAATTACAGAACATGACTAGAAAGTGATGATCAGTGAGGTAAGTTTTGGCCAAGAATATTGAAGCCTTTTTCTGCAATCTGCCCCATCAAATCAGGAGGACATTCTTCTGGATGAGGACACTCCCAACACTCCTGCTGAAGCTGTTCCAAGGATTCAATAATTCAGAAGTACTGTACAAAGGACAATACCACCTATAATCAATTAGTTAGGGCATTCATCTAAAAGAAAGTTCTGCATTTTAGACAATGTTCTAAGGTTATTGCTCATATTTTTACACTGAGCATTAAAGTAAACAAACATAATTTGAGAATTATCCGATAAATAGTAAGAATTCTCCTTGGTATCTCAAATTCTTTTGTGCTACTAAGGAGAAAGCTGCAGAGCTACCACATTCTGAGAATACATGAGTAGTTTATATCCTTTTAATGCAGACTATGAACATATATACACGGCCCTACCCATTTTCCAATGAGACATACACCTTTTGGGGCTCATAGTACGGCAGGTTTGCAAATTATCTGGTGGTGCCAATGATGGCTCACTGGAAGTTTTCTAGGTGAGAAAGGGTTACGTATTCTTCTCCCCCAAACCTGGAGAAATAGCTTAGTCAATTGTATGATTCACTGTCTAATTAGCATAATGTTTCCTTTTATTGATGCATTAGGCAGGGTTTTTTCCTGTTTCTGAGCATTTTTTAAACTTCTGAGCAATTATGATACATGTATGACTAGCATGGCTCGGTTTTTCCAAAAAGAGTGTATCTTACACGACAAATCTTTCACAGTAACACAAATCCTCTTTGGTCTGCAGTAATTTTGGGTGGTATTTAGCTCAGTTGTGAATTTTCCTACCCAACAAAACACGAAGAACACACTTTTCAATTAAGAAGTGGACTCCAGGCCACAGCAAACCACAGAAAGATGTGTTTTTAGGGGTTTAGAACTTGGTTGGGCCTTTTTTCAAGAATCAAAGTTTGAAAGTTAGATAACCTAGCAATACATAGTATGTTTGATGGTAGCACTAAGCAGTAAATTTAGGAGCTGGCAGCAGGAGGAAGGAAAAACAGTGACACATAATGAACCGTTGAGCACAAATTAAAAGTTTTAGTATGTGTCATTTAAGAAATCATACATGAATTTATCAGAGAGTAAGTAACTCTCAAGCCTAAAGACCACACTGACATATTTTCCATATAACTACTCATAGAACGTTTTCCATAAAACCCTAGAGGCTTCAAAACTACTGTAAGCTGAACAACAGTTTCTGGTTTTAAAGCTATGCAACAACATTCCCATTCAAAATGTTTGGGCTAGGAATTAATTTGCTACTGATTTATCATGTTTTACATTTAGATTCCAAGATAAAAACACATTGGAGGAAATAACTTCTACAAAAATACTATTCAATCACTGTCTTTTTTATTTTAATTAAGAACAGTTATAATTAAGCAAACATAGCAATTAAATTTGTGCTTTTCATTTATAGAAAGCCAGATTCCAGTACCATTAAAATTTCCTGTAGTTTTATTTCAGTGGGAATTTACTCAATGCCTTAAATTTGTACCTCATCTCTCAGCTGAAGAGTCAGTTACAGCAAATTCAAAGCAACAGCCTTTTTTTGACATTCAAAAAAAGGTTGTAGCTCATGTTCAATACATGATTGTCCTTCGTGAGGAATAAGGTGATGTTTTACCATTCTTCACAGAAAACAATAAAAAATCCTCTGTAGTTGACATGTAGGACCAGGAAATACTGTAGTACGGGAAATAGGGGAGTATTTTGAAAGAAAGCAGTCAGTTCTCGTGAAGAAACCACTGTCACCATCTGCTCAAAAATGATAGCTCAATGACTTACTAGTACCTTCTTTTCATGCTTATCTGTGCATTCCATGACTAGCCTGCATAATTTTAAAATGCGAGAATTTCTGTAAATCGTTCCATCTCATTTTCTGTTCTTTGCCTGGTTTTTAAAAATACTAATAAAGTTGAATATGCAGAACTTACTTTGCTTTACGATTCGGAAGTCTCGTGAAAAAACAACAGCTGAGCAGAAGAAACAGCTCCTCCAAGCACCTCAGACAAACTTGGAAGTGTGGGCTCATGTATCACAGATGACAGAGAATCCACACCCAAGAAAGGTCTACCTGTCAAAAACTGTTTAATTTGGCTGGAAACCCATTCATTCAGTTCTGGTATTCATGCAGTAATCTCATTCTCTTTGGGCATAACTTGTTCTTCCCAGCTGAACCTGATTTCAATGGAAAATGTTGTGCCAAATGTAGCCCTGGATGCATCTTGGTATTACACCCAGGATGTGAACTGTTGTACAGTTTAAAGGCAGGACCTGTAATGACGCTGGTGCAGTAAGGGGAGGTGGGTAGCAATCCAAAGTGTGTTAAAGGGTCAATCAGGATTTTTTAGGTAGTGTTAAGATTCAAAGATGGGCAGATAGGCTTGACCTGTATGGCACAGGGAACAAACAGGCAATAAGAAAAGCATGCACCAGAGCACCTGCAATGGTCAGGATCAGAGAACAGTCAAACCCACCTGTCCTCTCCCTATTCCATGTAAACTGGTTTCATTTAGTATTACAGTAACAGGACAATTATAGCACCTAACCTAGTGTGCAAATGACCTGCTGAGGCTTTATTCAGGTACGCAGTTTCTGTTTAGCAGTTTGCATATCTCAAAAGAACCTATTCTCTTAGTGTCAGTATGATTTATGCTTGTGTACCTAGCTGCATTAACTATATCCCACAAGGCTAACACTGTTTTCCCCAACAATCTTCAACACTTAAGCCAGGCAGTCACTCACTCCTGTTATGATTATAGGCAATTGTATTGCTGGAAGATATTTAAGCATATCAAGACAGCCTCAGAAACACACAGTTCCACATCGTTTCCTCTCCTCCCACCTCTAAAAACCTGACACAGCCAAAACAAAATTCTTCCCCAACAGCTCTGCTGAAGAACATGGAGTACCTATAATAAATGATGAAAACAGTGAAATCATCGGCAGATTCCTAGTTACACAAGAGTGAAAAAATACATCACTTTTAAATTTATGGTGTATCATAGAGCAATTGAAGAAAAAAATACTTTTGGAAAATAGGAGCTCCTTAGCATTCAGGTTGTATTTGGGAGCAAGAGGGACAAGTCTACTTCCAGACAAAGCGTGAATGCTTTAGCTACAGGGAATAGCCAATTTTTAAAAATGGCTGCACCAAACCAAACATAACCAACAAGTTGTTGTCTTTCTCAAATCGCTCCTGAGATGACAATGGTCACATGATCTTAAAGTAGTCATAACAGTTTCTATAAGCAAAAGATCTTCCTGATTTTACAGGTTTTGGATCAAGCCCCAAATCACTCACAGACCTTAATTCAGCTTTTGCAGAGTTATTCCCCAAGAAACTAATGTGACTTCAACTCGAACCAGAACCCTTTGAACACAGTTTGACTTTATGAATATGTACATACTTCTATAACAGAAGTTCGTCTTCATTATAATCTGTGACTCTATACAGATTCTGGAAAGAATATAGTAAATTCCCTGTAGAGTCATTAATGTTCACAGTATGCAATCTATTTGTCAATGAATCTTTTCTGTTGTCAAATCACACTCAGTGTAGATTTGCAAATGTGAGCTGCCCTCATGCTAGGTATAAATACCCATTTTCAGGTATGCCTTCAAACATTTATCTATGAGTAATTTTGACTACTCCAATGACTGTATTTCCACATACAGTCTGTGTGAAAGCTGACAGGATGAGCACGCGTATTTTTACAACATGAGTTGTCTGTGATGTGATGAAGATGTTGAATAAAACCAGTAATTAGTACAGCAATTAAAACATAAAACTCGAGTCAGCATTTTCATGCCGTTCCTGACTCTCTCTCCCTGACTTGCTTTATTACTTTTTGCAAGATGGCCCGATTCTGCAAATACTTTTATTTACGCAAAGTAACACAAACAACTGTATACAGGGTAATACAGCTTTATTTGCTTGAATTACCAAAACCTGGCGTTTTAACTGTTTCTGTGACTAAACACGCTACTATGATCAACAGAATTATTTGCCAGCGTGGTGTTACAATACAGGGAGTTTAAGAGCGCACTTAAGTAGTGGCACTTAGTACTGACCACTCCCCAAGCAAAAGCATCAGTGCATAACAAAAGAACAAAAAGGAAGGCAGAAAGACTGCGATTGCTAACTACAGCAATTCCTCCCCACCGCTTTGCCTCTATTGCTCTCTTTGACTCAAACTCTGTCTCTAAGCCATTAATACTCACAGAAACAACTTCCTCTTCCTACCGGCGCCTGAACGCCCACTGCGGTGCTGAGATGCCTCAGCGGGAAGACACACCTGAGGAAGGATGAGAGGCAAGAACAGAAAGCAAGCTCGGGGCCCCTGGGTTTCCCTGCCCGCCCCCGTGACACGGAGCCTGCCAGAGGCCGGCAGGAGCGACTGTCCGTCTGTCCTGCATTCCCAGCGGGAGCCGCGCTCTCCGCTCCCTGCCGGAGCCTTCCGAGCAGCAGCCGGGCAGGCCAGGAGGCATCGGGCTGCGAGGAACCGACATGCTGGAAGCGGATTCCCCACTCCAGCCTCCGGCAGAGCCGTGCAGCCGCCGGGAAGCCGCCGGAGAGCCCCCGCTGAAGGGACTACCCAGGGGAACCGCAGGCGCGACGGAGACACGCGGCGTTCCTCAGCCGCTAGTGCGGGGAGGATGAGCCAGCTCTAGCCGACACAACTCCCTCCCCCGCGCCGCCGCCGTGCCAAGGCGCCAGCCGTGTTCCCGCATCGCCCCCACCTCAGGCGCCAAGGGAAGGAGAGGGGGAAGGGGGAAGGAAGGCAGGGAGGCGGCGCCGGGACTCCCGCCCCGCTGGGGCCGCGCCACGGCCCCCTCCCACCTGCCCG
>VZTI01002336.1:1686121-1756991 GCA_013397865.1 Struthidea cinerea | reverse complement strand
GGTGAGAGGAGCAGGGGCGCTGCTGCTCTTCTCGGTCGTTTTTTTTTTCCGGGCTTTTTCACACAGTCGCCCCCTCCCCTCAGGTTTTCTGCAGAGCTTAACTTGTCGGTAACCACACACCTACAGAGGGCTGCTCGGGCTCTTTTCCCGCAGAGGCCGAACGCTCGGTCCAGCGGAGCGGGGGCAGACCCCCGCGGCTAGGGGCTCCCTCAGCGACCGCGCTCCGCCTCGCCCGCCGGTGCGGCTCCTGCAGCGCCATGGATCACCAGCCCAAGTTCTTCGAGAACCTCTCGGGCGCCGGGAAGGCCATCGGGGTGCTGACCAGCGGTGGCGATGCCCAAGGTAGCGGCTCACGCCGTTCACTCCGGGAGCACGGGGAAGACGAGGGGAAGGAGAACGCGGGGGACTTGCGGGCACGGTGGGGAGTGGGGCAGGAGCAGGAGAGGACGAGGAACCCCTCGAGGGAGGTGTGAGGGGCAGGAAGGAAGGGCCTCCCTGGCTGGCAGGGCGCCCATGCGGGAGGCCGGGAGAACAGCGTGGGCTGCCCCAGGGCTGGTGTCGGGAAGCCACGGTGCGGCACATGGAGGGAGTGGAGAGAGGGCTCTGGGAGCGGGACGCAGGGGATTGCAGTGGTGCTCGGGTTCCTCTTTCCGTGCTGGCCTTCGACCCGGTTTTCCTACTAAGCGCATTTAAAAGATAAATGATTTTTGCACAGCCTGTGCGCCTGAGGTTCAAACATCCCTTCAAATCTTCCTCCTTTCCTTCCTCGCCACGTTTCCTCTGACCCAGGCTGGGCAAGGGAGAGGGTAGAAACGCTGCAGTAACTTTTACTACCAAGATGTCTCGTTCCCTGGAGAGATGGTGGGGAGAGGAAGGGTGAGGAAGGATGGCTGATGCGAGCGGGGGAGGAGGAGGTCGTGCCGCCCTGCACGGCGGGTGGGAGGCTTGGCTGCGCTGCTGGGGCTCTGCCAGCCCTCGCCTCATCTGCTTTTCACTTCGTTTTGGCACCAGGAACACGTTTATGTTCTTACCCGTGGTTTAGAACGCTCAGATGGTGGTTTACTCTCCCCTGGTAGGAGTATGTTAGTAACGTGTCTCACCTTCTTAAATCTCTTCAGTGTAGAGGAAGTCGTAGCTACTACAGGACAGGGCGAACAAAAGACCTACAGACTTTAACAGGGAAGGGAAAGAAAAGAGGCTTGATCACAATATACCTAGTCAAGAATCCATTTTTTTCTACACTTTAGTTTCCCCTTTCCTACCAGAAAATCATGATGGGTCCTTTCCAACTCGGCATATTCTGTGCTTCTATGGTAAATAGTTTGAAGTTTCAGTTAATTAAGATTTCAAAGGCGGAATGTACCGTGCAGTTCGAGAGGACTCTTGCTCTGCTTATACCAGGAGAGTTGTTCAGTGATACTTGCTGTTAGCAGCTTCCCTTAATTTACGGTTATTTTTTTTTTGCCCGGGAGTGTCTCGAGAGTACTTTCACTTAAAGAAGAAGCGGCACTCCTTCGCGTTTGTGAAGAGAATGGGGGGTGGGAGCCTCTCCTTCCTTTCTGCGCGTTCTCGGTAGTTCAGGGACCAGTCTCTCCCCAGATTTTGCCCGGGGAGGTGCCGGGACCAGCCTCCCCTCTCCTCTTGCCCTGGCTTCCCGGCGCGTCCATGCGGTGGTAGCTTGCATGGACCGGTGTCTCTGAGCTCCCTCCCTCCCTCCGCCGGTGTGTACGTGATCCGCTGCGAGTCGCTGCAGATTCCGTCTCTTTGCGTCATCTGGGCTGGGAGAAGCATCCTCCCTCCCCCTGCCCGCAGGAATAACGGGGAGCCCCCGGGTTTACCTAGGATTATCCGAAACTCTAATCGGGATGAAAGGGATTTGTTACCATCGAGGAAGAGAATGTTGCAGTTCTGGAGAAAAAACAAATCGATGCGTTTAAATGGCTTCTCTTTTGCCCCTCGGTGGGGCTACACTTTGTTCAAGTTTTATCCACAGTTTGCCGTCATTGACATCAATTCCACTACTAAGTGATTCTAGGACGAGCTGGGAATCAGAGCATCTCTGTCTCAATGGTCTGGTGGCCAAATCGCCATTTTAATTTAAAAGTGTGGCAGGGCACTGCCTGAAGCAGCCATAGCGTGTTCAGCAAGAGGCTGAGCCCTGCAACTTGCTTCTGCGTGGCTGGAGATTATATAATGCAGCAGCAGATACATCTCCTTTTATAAAGTATTAATCTGCACTTGCCCCTATGTGAATTAAGGCATTTAAAGGACTTGCAGAATCCACGGGTAACATCTAGACTTTACATCTGGCAGATTGCCACAGAAGCATGGAGGATTCCAGAGTAACAGCCTGTGAAAGTTGCTGTCTAAGGAGTGGGGTTGTCACAAAGACCAAAAAAAGTAAACTGGATGCCTTCCAAGCTGTTTCATTGGCAGCATTATTGTCCTAACTTTGAAGAACAGGGAAATAAACCCCCCAGCGTTTTAGAACTTGATCATTTCACCTGAATCAAACAGCACAGTGGGTGACCATAACCCCTTAATGTCTTGGTAACCGCAGAGAGGCATAAAATAACGCATCCTCAAGTCAGTTTGAAGGTTAGGAGTTAAACAAGGGACAGAATGAGTCATGCCCTGTCAAGGTCATTTGCCCTCTGTAGGACAGAGTGCAAATGTGTGAGAGAAGTGAAGTCGTGAAGTACACGCAGAAGGAAGTATATGCTACTGTTACTACTATTTGAAAATAATCTGTTCAAGCAAAGTGTAGGTGAGACAAAGCTACTAACTCGGAAGTAGGCAAAAAAATTGTAGCATTAGGAAAAGAGTTCCAGTCTTCTGTTTCATGTTGTTTTAGATTTGTTAGACACTAAAAGTTTGCAGAGTATCTGTAATCCAAACTAAACTCACAAACAATTGAGTAGAAAAAACACCTGTTAAACACAAAATCTTAATAGGTGCCAGGATTTAGACTGGACTGTGAATCTGACCATAGAATAAAATATACATGAAATTATTTTAAAGTGAAATTACTGCCTTTGCTGTTATTGTACTTTTTAATAATTTAGAAGTAACATTATGTAAATTACACAAGGCTTTCTATTTATAGGGTGTGTTAAGTTTTCAGTTACTTCCCCACATTGGTGCTACTTCTTGAAAGTTCTCTTTTTCTTTTCTTTTTCTACCTGTAGAATTTTAAAGTCTGTAGAATGTGTATGTGTCATACTGAAACTATTATGGTTTACTCACCATTATTTTGTTTGGTGGAGTTAAAGAATTTATCAGTGATCTGTTTCACAGGAAAAAAGATCCCCATTTAGTACACTTAATAAGTATAAGTGCTAAACTTGACAGTCTATCACTTTTGCTAGCCAGCTGTTAAATTGTGAACTAAAAATGTACTTTCCACCGTAATCACAAGAACCTTGAGAGGCAAAAGAAGTTCTGACAATCAAGTCTCAATATTTGTGGGTTGGTTCAGTTTCTGGACTATTTCTAAATTGTACTGGTTGCAGCTCAGGAAGGTGATTTAATAAATGGGATTTAATAGGTCACGCTTCTCACTTTGTGGGATTCTCTGGCCATGGTCTGCTTCAGGTCATGAAGTACACTGGTTGAATTTTCTGTGGGTTGCCAGTGGCTGCCAGAGACAGTTACGGCCACCGTAGGTCACTGATGTTCACACAGCTTCCAAACATCCAATTCCGGGACCGTGGTACGGCTCTGCAGCAGGAAGAGTCATCGGAAAGCCACTGGCAGAAGGTGGTTGTGCACTCTTGGGGAAGGATGCGTTTGTGGCTACGGAGTCGCTGCCCAGCTGACTGACTCAAGATCCTTGTCTTTGAATAGGACCATGTTGTTTTTGAGGCAAACTCAAAGATTCAGTGGTGTGGAGGACAGTGTAAGTAAGGGATGGAATGATCTGGAATATCACAGTCCATCCTGCTGAAGTAAGGAGCTACATGTCTCTGCGTTTGAAGCATTCCAGGCTTCCCAAAGTTGCAAGGCTTATTTAGTACTGTAGATATACAACTCTTGTCCTGGAGACATAGATTGCAAGAGAAATCTTGACACTGAACAAATGAAAAAGCTCAACTCCTTCAGCAAATTCTGGGTTTAAAAACAGCTTAAAAAGAACTCTAAAGAAGCCTTTTGGATTCCAGAGTTTTGGAATACGACAGACCATGACTGTGGAAACAAAGATTTACATATTTCTGCTCTTGAAGTATTACAGGCTGGGGAACATTGTAAGATGTATTAAATATAGTAGTGCAAATGTATTGATCTTGTCCTGGTGGCAAAATTTCTCTTTCCACCATAAGCTTCTGAACTAATACCGTAAAATAGATAATTGTTTTTTTTAAAAAAGTCACAAACAAACTAAAACAACGCACACTCTTCTTGTGTCATCCAAATTAGAGTTTATTTGTTAACACTTACGTAGTTTGAACATAGTCTCAAGGAATTTTTGAATTCTAGCCCCTGCCAAAGGCACCTTTTCCAGCTAAGAGTAGTGCATGCAAATGCACATGTGTATGAAAGACACATCTGTGTGTCTATAGGTACAATATTATAAGTACTATTTGGATGTAAAATTAAGGAATGTAGTTATTAATGGGTCAGTGTAAGTATTTTAATACATTTCATATTTTTGAGAAGCTGCTTCTATAATTAGTTGTTTCACTGATTGAAACTGGTCTCTAAGATTCTTATTTTAATTTTTAAGAGGGAGGTATGTTTTTCTTCTAGATGTTATGCTATTGTATATATTTGTGCAGTAGAATGTTCTGATCTAATACACTGTTAGTGTTCAGGAAAATTGTGTAATATTTTCTTCAGGTATCTAGAATAGTTACTGTGATTTTATGGAATGAAATCTGTAACGTAATTAAAAGTAAATGGAACAAACCCAAGTTATTTTTTTAATGATTTGCTCAGTTCTTGTATTTGCTTCTCTTTCAATGATTATATGCTCTTACTGACATAACCATTTACGTATTTGAGTAAAGTCTTCCTGTTTGGTAATGTTTAGACATTTTCCTTAGTGATTTTTGCTATATAGTGTTTTAAGTCTGAATCTTTGTTCAGGGTAGCACTGAAACATATGTGCTAAGTCATTAAGCCTGTGTTAAAGCCAATGTTTGTCTTTAAAATTGGTGGTACTTAAGTGTTTCTTGATGCTTGTCCAAGATGCATCGTTTTGATTTTGCTTTTGAATGGTTTATATTACAGTTATTTATTTAAAGGCATGACTAGCTGACTAAAGCAAGGCAAACTTGGCTTAAACACAAACTCTTGTAGAACCTCCTCTGTCATAGTGGTACTTATGTACGTGGACCAGGACATAGGCACGAGAGAGGGATACTCTTTTGGAGGCAGGTAGTTCCTCTGAAATAATTTAAAGATTTCTGCAGTACTGTTTGTAACCACTATGAAAACCAACTGCTCCTTTTAAGGACAACTGAATATACAACATCAACAAATTGATAAATTATCAACTTTTAAATTAATTGAAATGTTATGTAAAGCTGTGTAAGTAGTTGCATTTCACTTAATCTTTGCTGAGTGCAAAAGAGCAAAATAAATCTTTCCCTCTTTCCAAGGCTTTAATGCAAAAGCAAGTAGTAATTCAGGAAGGTCTTAAATAATTCTTATATTACTAAAAAAAAAAAAGTACTAGTTTTGCTTGTGGCTTTCTTTTGAAGCTGCTGTTCTAATCCTATATGTTTATCAAACTGCATTTATTATTCAGGACTGAATCCATGGTTAACCCGATAAATCTCTTTTGAAGTAATATGCATGAATAATAACATTTTATAGATATTATGATAAATCACAAATGCTGTTGTAAGACTCCACAAATAATGAAATTTTATTAGACAGTCCTACAGAGGCTTCATGAAATTTTATGTATTTTTTACTTGAATTACTGCAATTTAGGCAGCCAAATTGTAGAAGTCCAAAGCTGCAGTGTTAACTGTATTTTGTAGGTCTCAAATTCTAACATGCCTTAGTCCTCAGCCCTTCTGAAATGTAAGCCAGGAGCCTGCCAGTGGACAGCCAACTCTTTTTTCTGTGTAAGGAGATAAAATACGCAACATGAAATAACAAAAATATGTATGCTATGTAAACTTAAAAAGCTGCAGTGGTGGTATTGGGAAGATGCTTTCTGTCTGTGATCTGTGTGACTTTTTTTTCTTGGCTTTTGCCCTTTCGTGGAGCAGGCAAATTGTGAATTTTACCTATTTTTCATGCAAGAAACATGGAAACTGGAAGGTATTCATTAAGAAAGTAGGTAGCTGTATTAAGAATATATATAAACTTTCCACAAACAAACCAAACCAAACAACGGCAACCCCCATCCAAAAAAAAAAAAAACAAACAAACCCCAAAACCAAAAGCCAAACAGAACTGCCAAAAAAACGCCCTACCAAGCAACAACAACAAAAAAGCCTCCCACACAGCATGTGCTTTAATAGAAGCAAGCTGTGGGCTTTGGTGAAAGGAGTACCTTGTGCTAAGTCTTCCTGTTTCTGGAAAATGGCAGTGCTGTGATGAGCTGTCAGTTTGGTAGATTTAAAGGTCTTTGTCTCTCAGGGGTGTTAATTTTGTTATGAAAACTGTTTCACTGAGGAGATAACTTCACTCTGTTTAATCTGAGATTTAGCATGCTAACTTTTATTTTCAGTACAGGCTGTGAGATGAGATTCTCTGTTTTTCTTTGACATCATCCAGTTCTTTGTCTAAAGCTGTGCTTTCAGCTGTCTTGGCATTTGAGAACTTTTTCCAGCTATGCCACAAGGCTGATGCTGGCTGGAAGAATTCTTGCTACAATATCCTAATACAGAACTTATGTGAAAACACCGTTATTAGTGATTTTTATCTTAAGTGACTTCTACACGAACAGCAAAAGCAAGTTTTTGATTTTGGCAAACTTTTTTTTTTTTGTTTAACATTGAGCAACTTCAGGGACTTCCTGATGTGTTCATAAGTAGTGAATCTTTGAGAAAACCTCAGCTTCATTCTTTAGACAGGTTGACTTTTACAGCTCAGTATTTTTTCCAATACTGGTAGATACTGCAGGATTAGATCTTTGTGGCTTGCTGTGTTGTTTATATATTCTAGTTACCAACTTTTTACATCTGCAGAGAGGTGAACACTTAACACCTATGTCGAGCAGCAGAGTTTACCTACTACTTGGCTATTTTGATATTAAATGCATCAGATTTGGAGAACTGTTGTCCAGTACTTTGGATTGTCATCCTTATTTCATCCCTTTTCTACTGATGTGCCAAGACAATCCGTGTAGCCTAGCTGCTTCTCTCTTCATGCTTTGTATAATCTCTTATGTCTGTTTTAGTGGTATGAAAACAATTAATTGATTAGTTTTGGAAAGTTCCTGAATAGTGGGTAAGGTAATGCGGTATCTGAAGGGATGGGTTATAACAGAAATTCATTTGACCTGTGTAGAGGGACCAGTGGAACTTCCAGTGTTGCTCAGGAGGTTAAGTGTTTGACCATGGGACTTAACATGAAAGATTTTACAGGAGTATAATTTGTCAGATGTCTGTGAGCAGGGAATTCCAATCAGGGCTTGCATGTTTGGGACCAAACTGCTGGTCAGATGCTTTTCAGTCAAATGAGTCCATGTAGCATTTTTTTATGTTAATTTACTGCTATTTCTGTCTTTTTAAATGAGCATCTGTCCAGGTCAGCTTTGGCTCTGCTCCCCACAAAATACTGTATATACACCTGTGTTATTTTGGAAATCCCATAAAAACTGTTCCAATACAATTCCTCATTTGTAGAAGCTAAATTTTAACTTGTTGAATGTTTTGCATTTCAGACTGAAAACTAACCATTATTGCGAAATTAATTTACTTTCTTGTTCAGTAGCTGTAACTTTTACGGTGCTATTTTGCAGTCAGCAGCAATTTAATCTCTGATTAACACACACACTGGCATTCACATAATTATTGTAACAAAGAATAGTTCTGAACCCTTCATGCTCATGGGCTGCTTGCACTGTCATTAAGCAAATTTCTGTTTTAATGGGTGCTGGTCATTGTCTTTCTTTAGGAATGAATTAATGTTCCCTTTATTTTCAAGGCAATGAATATTTTTAGTATACGAAAAACACTGGATGACTATAACAACGTGATTTTGCTTTTTCTTCCCAGGTATGAATGCTGCTGTGCGCGCAGTAGTACGCATGGGAATCTATGTAAATGCCAAAGTCTATTTTATTTATGAGGTTAGTTTTTGTTTCATTCATTCTGTATTTTGTCTTCTGACTACACTTGAGTTTTTGTGGAAACACTATGGAGAGTAAATAGTATAAATTAAGAAATGTTTAGTTGCCATTCCTTTTCACTGTGTGTTTTATTTAGTACTTTTTATTTTTATGGAAATTTGCTTTTCAGAAGGTGTATTCTAAAACTATGTAGTTTAACTATGTAATTTCTTAAATATGTGGAATTCCTTATGTGCCACCAAAGACTTGAAAGTAGAGAAAACCAGAGGTGGTTGTCACCCTGCAGTGAGCTACATATCTGTGCCCTTGTTTGGCCCCATTTATTGTACTTCATAATTGTTTTCCTATACCTCGTTAAACTACTGATGCTTAATCCTTTGACTCCCCCCGCTCCATTTTCCTAGATTACGATAAGGGTATCCTCATCCTTATTTCACAGATAGCACAGCTTTGTTTTGATCAAGAGTACTGTGGCACTGGTGCCATCTTGCTTGGCTTTTAGGCAGAAAGTTGTAACTGAAGAAACAACCAACAAACAAAAAAAAGCCACATCAAAAACCTGACCATCACTGATCTGTCCAGACATCAGGATTTTGTGGTTGAAGCTTGTAACTGTATGTGCAGAAAGATTGTAAATTTCTGTAACAGTTATGTGATAAGAAAAAAACATGGCACAAGTTTAATGTCAGTGCTGAGGTGATGCTCCATGTGTTTTGTCTTCCTGGAAGACATGTTGGAGTTAGACTTCCTTATAAAGGACGCTTTCAGTTTTTATATAATTTGCAGATTAAACAATAAAGTAAATATATTGATTCTGTTCACACTGGAATTCCTGTACAGCTCGTTAGTAGTTTGAGATTATTACAAATAATAATAAAAAATCGATATGGGGGAAAGCTTGGTAGGTGCCCGGTAAAGTGTAACTTTAATATAAAAATATGGAGTACTAGAATTCATAGAAGGGCTTGGAAAATAGTTTTGTTTTAGTTTTCTGCATGGCAAATACACAATTTATCTTTAAAAAGTTGCTGTTTATCCATTTTTTTTGTTTCGATAGCTCATTTACTAATGAGATGCAAAGTATATTGAAATGCAAATAAGCAGAGGACTGTGCTCCAAAATTCTTTCCTACTACAGTGCTACAGCAAGTTGCTCTGAATACTTAGTGTGTGCTAATTACATGGCCAATCTCTGGAATTCCTTCAGTGTTCAGCTGTTTTGCAGGCTTGCTGAAATGGGTCAGATACTTCTGTGGAAGTAAGGAGGGGGTTTTGGCCATCTTTAAGGCCAGAACATGGATTTTAATTTATTTTTAAATTAGGTTTAAGTCAAGAATTTCCATATTTTGTCACCTTTTAAAAATATTTGTTATCACAGAGGGATAAACTTCAAGAGAAATTTGAATATTTGTTTTTTCTGAATTTAGCAAAATAGCACTATTTAAGTTACCATGTTCCTGTGTTAACTGTGAGAGTTGGCCAGTGTGAAGTCACAGATACTTCTGAACGGAAAGTGATTGTAAAAAACAAGTCAGTGTTGGGAATTTTGAGTGTCCCTTAGATATTGTCCTTTGCCTTCAGTGTAATAATAGGGTCTGTGTGGAAATGCACATTTCACTGTAAGTATGGGCTCTGAAAAAGATTATTTGCTTCTAGATTAGTCCATTCAGTTCTATGCTTCATAAAGCACCGAATGCTAAGCTTTGTTCTTCTCTGACTTGTAATTGGAATATGAAGTCAGTTTTCTTTCACAATGCCTACAAGTATTTCACAGAAACAGGGTTACAAACATTGAAATGAAATGGCTGTTTAATTTTACCCTTGTGAAATGGGAAACAGATGAAGGTGACAAGTGAAGGTAAAAATCTTCTTGTGAGACTTGTCACTAATGTTCCCTGTTATAAGCCTTTGCATGATGTCTAAAGAGGAGATACATTTTTTTTGTATACTTTAGGTTATTTAATGCTTTTAATAAGATGTTTCTTCTGAATTACAGTTTACTGAATGCAGGCTTGAGTGTGTTAAGTAAAGAGAATAGTCTATCTTTTGCCCACCTTTTGAGCAGACATTTTAACACATACGTCAGGGTAAAGTGATACCTGTATTGAAGCTGCTCTGAAAAAGTGAAGGAAAAACCTGAAGTGACAATATCCAAAAGAGGAAAAAAAGTTTTCTTATTTGGATCCAGAAACTGAGTTAAAGGTCTCAGCCTTTTCAAGTGGATTTTGCTGTAATCATCATAAGCTCTCTTTCTCCTGTGGCTATGTCTGTCATAGGACCTTTTTTTACACTGCAAAGCCATGTGTCTTCTACAGCTGTGGCCAGCACTAGTTCTGTATTCTAAGTAAAAAAGTAACTCTGTTTTCGTAACTGCATTTTTCTTCATTTTGTTAGGAGCGATTACTAAGATAAATAAATAAAAATTAATACTGAATTAGATCTAAGTAATTTTCTAGCCTTTATAAAGTTGGTTTTATGAAAGCCCAAAGAAAGAAACAGTTATGTACTGGAATTCATGGGCTATTTTAACTTCAAGTCCCAAAAGGAAAAAAAAAAGTTAACTCATGTGAAAATGAAAACTGGAAGATAATTTATATAAAAGCTATAATTTTTTATAATTTTTTTTATAGTTTATATAAAACCTGTGAATTTATAGCTATAAAATAAAACAACCCTTGTGTATCTTAATTCATTGAAATTAGCACATTTCAAAATTTTGCTATTAACTGCAAGTCTATACAGTTGCCCTAGTTTCACAGTTTCATATTTTATAGTATTTTATTTTAGTCTGTAGCTACCCTTCTTGACTATCATCACATTATTCCTCAAATCTGCTCCAGTCTGAATCAAAATTTAAATAACTGTGGATTAATTTCACTCATGGTATGAAAATCTAGGAGCTGAAAGTATGTGTAGAGTACCAGGCTGCTTTAGGGGGCTAGTTGAATTTTTTTTCACTAATCAGAAGCTATTAAAGTCAGGTTGATTTTTGTTTTGTCTTGTTTTTCCTTTTAAATTGAGAATGGGAAGAAAAAGTGATGCCTCTCATTTATGGCAACTCATTTTAGAAACTTGAGGTCTTAAATATTTATACAAATAACCTGCACTTTTTCCAGGATTGAAGCACATAGTTCCTGCTGGATGCGTGCTCTTGCTACTAAGCTATGGAGCTTTTAGATTCTTCATCTTGATTAAGACTCTTTTTCTCAAGAGGCTAGCATTGGGAGTTCAGTGGTATGGCAGTCATGGATTTCTGTGAGGAAAACTTCATGTCTTTTCTGTGGTGGTTTGTTCACGCAGTGACAATAATACTTTGTTGTTGAGCAATGGCTAAGAATTCTCAGTAAGTAAATTCACATAACTGTTAAGGCCCCAAGTGTCTCGCATGTAACACATCAGAAGATGGCGTGTTCTTTTTTGAAAGCTTTTGCCTTCAGAGTTCAGAGTGGAAGCCACGTTTGCTCCTGCCACGCTCTCCTGGAGTTGCAGTGTCTGTGAATGTACCCTGTGAAAATTGGACCCGCAGAGATTTCCTCTTGTTCTTTGAATATTTAGATTTTGGGTACATGAAGGACTAAACATAAAATGGAGCTGATCTTCGCAAACTGTGCGTGCTGTACTTTTGACAGTTCATTTTTTCCATTCTTGCCCCACAGTTTTAGTATCTCAGTACCCAAGCTCCTACGTTTTTAGGACCTAAGTAAGAATTTACTTTCTTAATGTAAATTGGCAGATTCCCACCCTCATATTAAGGTCTGTAGTGACATGTGCCAGTGATTTTCGGTAACCATACAATTGTAACAGTGGTGAACCTTCAAACATACATTGTCCGGTCCTCATCAGTGCTTACGTAACTAAAACAATAAATGGAAATTATGATCATTATTAATACTTCAATTGTAATTAGTAATTCATTTTTTCGCCAGTAGCTTTTCTAGAAAGCTGTTTTAAATCTGTGTCTTGTATCTCTTAATGGTGTGGAAAACAATGTGGCAGTTCTATCTTGCTTATTCAGAGGTAGTTTACAGATACCTGGCAAACAACTGAATTACGAAAAGCTTATATAACAGTTGAAACAGATTATGATTCCAAAAGTTCCCTGTCCTACCTTGTAGTGGGAGGAATTGTTAATACATCCCCAGTTCTCACTTGGCGCAGATACGGACTCCTGACCAAAATGCACAAATTCTTTCTACCTCAAAGAAGCGTGGTGCACAAATGGGTCATAGCTCATCCTTAGCCTAGCTATGAGATTTTTCAAGTCTTACAGAGAACTTAAACTATTATTTTATTTCTTTGCTTTTTTCTGTGTTTTAGATTTGTTAAATCTGCAAATTGGGAATTTTAATCCATTAGTCTTATTTATGTATGTATTTCCTATATGTAATATTGTATATATTTCCTGTAGGTAATATTGTATATATTTTTGTCAGCTTGCAGTGCAGCTTACTGTAGTCAGTGTTACAAACTGAATTAAGATGCAACATTACACTCCACTTTCAAGATTTATTACCAGTGGATCTCTTGAGTTACTGTAGTTGTCAATAGAAATACTAATAGGAAGAGCTTTCACTCCATTAATGAATGATAAAAGGAACATAGAATTCTATGCTTTAAAAAAAAGCAAACCAGCAAAGCTGTGATGAGTGAACTTAGTAATTTATTAGCCATCATCAAGCTGTAATGTTTCTTTCTGAAGATCTTTGCACTTTTATCTGAGAGATATTTTTTTTTTAAGTTGATAGGTAGATAAAGCATTATTTCTTTTCCACCTTGCTCTGATTTTGAAGAAATTGTGTAAGTAATGGCTTACCTCTTCAAGTCTTTGTGTGTATGCATTAGCATACAAAGAGTATGTCCTATATGTAGGGGCCCTAAGGGAGCTGGGAGGTAGTTCACCAGAACTGTAGTGATAGGACAGGGAGGAATGGGGTCAAACTGAAAGAGTGGATATATAGGTTAGATATATGGAGGAAATTCTTTACTGTGGGAGTGGTGAGTCACTGGAACAGGTTTCCCAGAGAAGATGTGGATGCCTCAGCCCTGGCAGTGTTCAGGCCAGGTTGGATGGAGCACTGAGTAACTTGGTCTAGTGGGAGATGTCCCCGCTGATGGCTGGGGAATTGGAAGTTGATGATCCTTAAGGTCCCTTTGAACCCGCACCATTCTATGCGTATACATTAGACACATGTCAAAGTTATCTGGAGAGTATACAAAATATTGAAAAGGTCTGTTGGATGGCAGAAATTAGAGATATAGGTAGTTTTCAATCTGAATGTTTTTTGCTATTGCATGATCATGTTATCTGTAAATTATTCAGTCAAGTCTCACTGAGCAGAAACTTTCATGCTTTCCCCTTGGAATCTGTACTGGAATCCTAAAAAGCCTACTTGAGTAACTTGTACTTTTGCTGTGTCCAGGTTATCTTTACATTCTTAGCTTCTCATGCTGGTGAGGATTCAAAGTTTGACATAAAAAGCTATATATATTATATGAATACTAAGCCACTTTAGGCTTAGTATGTTTCCAAGTTACTGCTTACTGAGTAAGTTCTGCCTATACTCTGAATCATGCCAAATTAAATTTCTCCAGTTTGTAATGTCAGTTTTGCTGTTTTCTGAACTCCCTTCTTTTTCTAGTTCCTGACTTACTATTGAAAACCCTAAAACTAATATATAGTCTTGCAAAAGCTGCACGGAGAAAAAATGTTAACTAATTGTTCCTTAGCAATATGTACACATAATCTAAAATGGAGACGTAAACATTGTCATGGTTATTTTATTCTGTTTTCTCTGTCAGTTAGAATTTTCCAGACTTAGAACTTGACTTTCCCTTTCCCTTTCCCTTTCCCTTTCCCTTTCCCTTTCCGTTTCCGTTTCCCTTTCGCTTTCGCTTTCCCTTTCCCTTTCCCTTTTCTTTTCTTATCAATGTTCACAATATCCCCTCATGGAAAAGAATCGGTAATTGCCATTCTGCTATTGTTTTTGTAGAGAGTTAATAAAGCCAGGCATAAGAAAACCCTTTAGGTGCTTACTGGATAGTTTTTCTTCTTTCAGATAAATGTAGTTCTTCTGATATTACAGAATGCGGTGGTTTTAGAAGACCATTTGAGTTAAGGTATTAAGAATTTCTTAAATGCATCACTAAAAATTGTATCTTTTCCTATTAAATCTCTTTTTATTTATTGTGTGACTGCCTCAAAAAAAAAAAAAAGAAAAAAGCTTGTCTCATCCGATTTCTTCTTCTTTCATGAAGAAATTTCAGTTATTGCTCTTTGTCTTGTTTTGCTTATTACCAGCGTTGGGGAGAAAAAAGTACAATGTATTACAAAGATAGGTTTCCTAAGCTCATGGCCCCTGGCTGAGGTTTTGTTTTTAAGGAACGTATTTTATAATGCGTTTCAAAATTCTTTGTAGTTTTGATTTTTTTTAATTGAATATTTATTCTTAAGAAAGGAGAAGCACGTTACCATCCTAGTTTAATAGCTGTGTAATCTGTGTAAAGTATTACCTTATCTTGAAGTTGTTTTTGGAACCGATCCTTTAAGGAAGAGGGTTTGTTTTGCTTTTCTCCCCTTAAAAAAAGCAGTGGTACCTGCTTGAATGTTGTTTCATTTAAATTGAATATTTTTTTATGCAGTGTTTTTAATTAAAGTTGTATTAAAGTGCACAAGGTGAGTATTACTGTAGTGGAAATTTGATGCAGTTTTTAAAATCAAACTTAAGAAATACTTTCCCTTTTTCAGGGTTACCAGGGAATGGTTGATGGAGGTGATAATATTGTAGAAGTTTCATGGGAAAGTGTTTCAAGTATCCTGCAAGTGGTAAGTGCTAAGGGGTGAGAATGGGGCCCAAACCCTCTTTATTTAAACAGAAGAACAAATTTCTAGATCCTGGCAACCACTGTAATTATGTATTTGGACTGTGTGATGACTGAGTGACCAGCATATACCACTTCCAGCAGAGCCTGATTTCTACAGTGTGGATGGCTGACACTTTCTAAAGGTCTTGGTGTGGTCTTGAATTTGGTGCCCAGAAATAATCTTGAAAACCTTTGTTCTAGATTTGCAACATTACATGTCATTAGCCTCCTAAATCCATATTGACAAATCTATATTTAATAAAAAAGACATTATAGGGCCAAAACATGAAACAGGTGTGTTTTGTAAGGCAAATAATTTCTTACGAAACCCTGTTGGCTTTCTGTGTAAGTGGATTTAGAATTATAGTAACGGATGTAATTACAGTGCAGTTCTACAGAGCACAGATACTGCCAATGACTTTGTACATTTTTATTACAACATTCTGCACTGTGGCCATTTGGATCTTCTCAGCTTTTGCTCAGCATGGTAATGTTGTTACCTCTTCCAGAGCAGGTGCTATGTTTGGCAAAGAGGCCTTACTGCTTGCCAAGCTTTCTGAAAACTACCTCCAGGTGAAGCGTGGGTTTCTTTGGAGCTTTTTGTAAAGTTAATGAACATAAAGCAGTTAGCAGAGACAATTTTTTTTTTTTAAACCAGTGCCCTGGAGTACTGTGAAGTATTTTGGCACCTGTGTTTGGTTGTTTTTCTTTTCCTCTTTTTTCCCCTATGTCTATCTTGCAGAATCTGTAAATAGAATCATAGAATATATCAAGCTGACAGGGACCCATAAAGATCATTGAGTCCTAAAACTAAACAGTATGACTAAGAGCATCATCCAAATGCATACTAATGATTACATTGAGTTCTCTTGGCCAAGCCACACAAGAATGTAGGCAGGAGCAGGATGTAGGCATCCTATACATGTGTGGACCATACATAGTATAAGAAAAGCATCTTTCTGAGCTTTATTGCTGGTAATTCAACAGACCAGCACTGAACCATGTATCTTACAGAATGTGTTTAGTTGTTTTGATGAGAAAGGTTTTTCAGCCCATTGTATATTTCTGTTTATTCAGAACAAGTAGCACTTTGTTTCAAGTACGTAGTTCTTTTCCACTTACAGCTATGCTTTTTCTAAGTAGGAAAATACCTGATTTTAGATGTGTTTCAGTCCCTTTTTTTTTTTTTTTTTAGAGTATCTCTGTGTGTACGCATCTACCTTTTTGTCTCAAGACAGCTGAACTTCTATTCCACTTTCTTATTTCTCTCCATTAGCAGCTATGCAACACAGATGGCAAACTGGCTTGAGAGCTGAAACAGCTGTTGATAGGGTAAATCGTGTCAGTACAGCCTCTGCAGATTTGAAGTTCAAATTTAGACGGATGTGACAGATTTACTACAAGTTAAAGTGAAGGGAATGTTTTTGCAAAAGTGATGTAATCATCTCCAGATTTGTTTGCAGGGAAAAAAATAGTTTTTTCAGTCTTAATTGATACTACTTTTTACTGTGACAATAAATAAGGCAAAAATTAAACTTCTTGAGTGACTGAACAACATGAACACAGAAGATGTGTAAATAATGTGTGTCCAGCAAGACACCCGGCAGTTTTCGGTGACTGGGAAATTCAGTTTTTTTTTTTAAAAATGATCACCACCATTTCTGAAAGAAGCTTTTTAATTCATATTAGTAAATGCAACAGATAATCAGTAAAACAGAAAATGTAGCATTAGTCTGATCTATAAGCAATTAAAGGCACTTATTTCCATAATTCTGTGGAATGACAGTGACTGCTAATTTTGAATTTCAGGGATACATTTTTTCTCTTACTGTTTATGTATTTAGTGGTTTTAGGGGAAAAAACCCACACTGACACAAATTCATCTAAATGCTTAACTACTTAGTATATCACTTTTACTCTTGCCATTACATATAAGTAACAACCTATTTATTGTAATGCTGCTAAAATTAATCCCATGTAATTTAACATTTTCCTTCCAGAGTAGCTCTTTATCAGTCATCTTTGAGTGGTTTTTTTTGTTTTTCCCTTGTGTGTGTATCTGCTCATGAACATAAATTCCCACAGGTTTGATAATTTTTTGTTTATCATTAGTCAGTGTAAAATTAAAAGATGGAGGCTATGCTACAAAATTCATCATTGATCCATCTTAGAAATATACAGTAATAGACCAGATTATTAACTAAACCTGCTTCCCTTTCTCAGGGAGGCACAGTCATCGGCAGCGCGCGCTGCAAACCCTTCCGCACGCGCGAGGGCCGCCTGCAGGCCGCCTTCAACCTGGTGCAGAGAGGGATCACCAACCTCTGCGTGATCGGCGGCGACGGCAGCTTAACAGGTGCCAACCTCTTCCGGGAGGAGTGGAGCGGGCTGCTGGAAGAGCTGGCACAGAAAGGTGAGTGTGCCTCCAGGCCCTCTGGACTTCCACTCCAGTCTGCAGGGAAGTTATGAACCCTCACTATAGGTATGCAAACCGTATCCGGAGGGTATCTCTAAAGTTTAGAAATCAAATGCATTCATTCTAGGAAATCGCGTGGTTCTTTGTAAAATAATAGCTTTTGGTTTCTGTACATCCTCTCATGCATATCATAAAGGTCCAAAAAAGGCCAAATAAGTTACTGCGCAACAGTCTGTGTGGCCTTTTTCCTCTATTATGAATAATTTTCAGGCTCTGAACTTCTTACCTTTTTCTTGAAAAGCCCTATGCCTTCATATCCAAACTGAGGTGGTAATTCTTTCCCTACAAGTTAAACATTTGTATGTTATTAAATTATGATGCTTTCCTGCCTGTATGTCACTGTTTAAGATCAGAACATTAAGTGGCTGTTGATAGAAGTACAGCCAGTCCGGTAGTTGTCTTCGATAGAATCCAGGAGAATGTATAGGGAAAAGTAAAAGAGTAAAGTAATGCTGTGTTGATGTTATGTTTTACTCATAATACATAAATACTCTGATAGCTTCCATCCATTTCTGTCTTCAGGACTTCCTGAACCAGATGCTGTTAGCAGTCTTTAATGGATTTCTCTTCCATGAATGTATAGTCTACTTGAAAGCATACAGAGTTTTGCTGAAAACATTGTGTAGCAAGGAGTTCTGCAGCTTTACTGAATAATAAAGATTGTGAAGAATCTTCTTGTGTTTATTTTGATCCTGCTGGCTTCTAGATCATTTGATGCCCATAGTTTTTGTGTTAGAATAAACAGTGAATGATCAGTCCTGCTTCCTCTCTGCATGCCACTTGAGATTTTACAGCTGTCTTATTTTCCCTTCATCATCTCTTTTTCTAGATGGAAGAGTCCTAGTTTGCTTAGTTGTTCCTTATATGTAAGTTCTATATCTTTGATCATCTTTGTTGCCCTTCTCTGAACCTTTTCCAGTTCTACCCTGTTTTGAGGTGGGGAGGACCACAACTGCACCCAGTATTCAAGATGAGGGCAAACCATGGATCTACACAGTAGTATAATGATCTTTGTTTTGTTCTCTATTCTTTTCCTAATATTTTCTAATACTTTGATTTTTTTTTTTTTTTACTGCTGTTGAGCATTGAAGCTGATCTATTAATGAAAACAGCATTATTATATTATGCTGGAAATAGTGTTATTTTGTTTGTGATGTTAGGGTACATTTTTTTCATGTGTCTTACTTTACATTTATCTTCAATGAATTCCATCTGATACTTTACTGCTCACTGTGTCTTGCTAGTCTTCTTCATTCCTTCTCAGACACTCCATACGTTTATATCCCAAATAATTCACTTTGATCAGTAAACTTTGGCGCTTTGCTGCTCATTCCCTTTTCTAGGTTATTGCTGAGTGCGTTGAACCGCGCAGATCCCTGTAGAACTCCATTGGTTACCTTTCTAAGATACAAGAATTTGCATTTACCACTGCCCTCTGTCTCGTATTTTTTACCCTCTGTTTCACATTATTTGCTCTGTGAAAAGCCTTCTGTCTGATACAGTGACTGCTTAGTTTCCTCAAAATCCTTTGGCAAAAGACTTTGTCAATGGCTTTTTAGAAATCTAAGTAGAATATGTCAACCAGATAGCCTTTATTCATGTATTAAGTCACATTTGGAACTCTAGAAAAGGTTTGTAATGCATGGTATACATTCATAGAAAACATTTTGATTCTTCTTCACGATGTTATATTTATCTTCATGGACATTAGTTATATTTTTCATTATGGTTTCTACTGTTTTTCTGTAATGTAGACATTAAACACACTGATACATAGTTCTTGAATTTCATATTAAAAATTTGGCATTATGCAAATGCAAATGCACAGATACTAAGGTAGTTTTAAGTGCTTAAGCAGCTAAGATGTTTCATCCTTGAGATCCTTTAGATCCTTGGATGATGCAGCATTTTCATTGACGTCTTGGGAGACACCGCTAAAACTTAGAATAGGAGCTTTTCTGTTCTGTTTGCTTATTAATCATGAAATCAGAGCCTTTCAGTGTTGCAAAAGAGAAGTCTTCAAAAGTTGGATGCTGGTTTTTAATTGTTCACATAAGCCCATAATCACATCCAGTTTGCATCCTTTTGCTTCTTTGTTGCAAGTTATACACTGAGACTACAATTTGAATAATACTGTTTTGAGACCATCAATTTTAAGGTTGGTTACAAAACCTGATAATTATTTGACACTTTGGGATGGACTGAAAAGCTCTTATTTCCTTCCTTACTGTAAGGAGTTCTCTGCAGGATTCTTGTGTTTGGATGTTTGATTGGCTTTTGTTTGTAGTTTTGACTAACCTTGTTACCTAAAATATCTAAACATAATTTAATGTTTGGATATGTTTAATTTATAAAAGTAAAGCACCCAAGCAATATGTCTAATTTTTTTTTTAATAGTCTTACAGTTCTTTCTCTGAATACTTCTTTACAGGAAAGATCGATGCAGAGGCTGTTAAGAAATACGCGTATCTTAACATTGTGGGAATGGTTGGATCCATAGACAATGACTTCTGTGGCACTGATATGACCATAGGTACTGACTCAGCTCTGCACAGAATAATTGAAGTTGTGGATGCCATCATGACCACTGCTCAGAGGTAAATTGAGCATATTATAGAGACTGATAACAAATAAACAGATGTTTATGTGTTTGTTTGAGCTCATTTTAAATAAAGGTTAGGTAAGTGGGATTTGTAATATTTCTGGAGTGGAAATAAAAGTTCTTTTTGGCTGCATCTTTCAAGTGTCTTGGTTTCTTTTTTTCTTAGTAACTGCTTTTTCATCATTCCTGTCATGGCAGCACTTCAAGTATGTGATCGTAGAGACTGCATCAGCCTTAGGGACAGACTTGGTTTTTAATGTTTTTAGTCTTTCACAGACATAGTCTGTTAGAGAAGATCCAGACACACCATGAATACATGAGTACAAAATAGCATCTGTTTTATATAAGCTTTATTTCAGTAAAAATTAAGCAATTAAATGATATTTTTTTAATACAGCTGTATCATTACAGTTCTTAACTGTGGGTCTGCATCATTTACATTTCCAGTAAAGGTTCACATCTTCTCTCGTAGCTGCCCATACATGTTTTGGAAGAAAGCAGGGAAAAAGAATTACGCATTGGAAGATACTTAATTTTAAATATATTGTTTAATGTGACAATAATTTTGTTTTCCTAATGTTTTCTGTCTTGCTAATGAATTAGGAGTTCAGTAAGCACAGTAAACACAAGCTGTTTCCTGATATTAGGTTCAGTTAATTTGTTTTCTTACTTTTACAGCCATCAGAGGACATTTGTTCTGGAGGTTATGGGGCGACACTGTGGGTATGTATTGTCTTCAGCATTTTGTGTCTTATATCTGTATAATTGTGTAAGAAATCTGAACCATAAATGTATAATCATTTGTTCTGTTTATTAGGTATCTAGCTCTGGTTAGTGCCTTAGCCTGTGGTGCAGATTGGGTGTTTATTCCTGAATACCCACCCGAAGAAGGCTGGGAGGATTCAATGTGTGTTAAGCTTTCAGAGGTAATCTGTTAATATGTTTGAGATTCCCCAATGTCTTTGCAGTTGTTTATTTGAAAGCAGGGATTAAAAAATGTGATCAGGACTTTCAGCAAGTCTTTGGTTTTGGTGTCACATAAAGTTCTGTGTGATCTTGAACGTTTCTTTTCCTGCACTCTACGATTGTTTTGAACAATCGTATGACCCACCCTGGGAATTGCATAAAATTATACCTATATAAGCAGTATGTGCACATTTCCGCAGTAATTTGATGTAAGACATGTTACTTCATCCATGAAAAGACACATAAGAAAACAAAAGGTGTGAGAACACTTCACATACGAGTGATCAAATACAAGAAATGTTTCCTCAAATCCTAGCAGCTTAATGTAGAGCAATTGATTATAAAATTATGCTGTAAATTCCTCTTTTTTTTTTTTTTTGACTACACGAATGTGCTTTTATTTTTATTACAGAATCGTGCGCGAAAGAAAAGGCTGAATATTATTATTGTAGCTGAAGGAGCTATTGATTGTCACAACAAACCTATAACATCAGAGAAGGTTAAAGATGTAAGTGGCAACATCCCTATAATACAAGATTTCTGTTCATAAGATGGGGCTTATTGTTAACAGTAACATTTCTGTAGAGTAAATCTGTTCCTGTAAGGTAGCTTATCCCACAGTTGTATTTTATGCTTATGTTTTATTATTTAAAAGTCCACAGTCAAAAGGCAGTGTTTTCAGTCGCAATCAATTAGAACCTTTTCTCCTTGTAATACAACACAGCAGTTCAAAACCATCTGCTTCATGGGTGCCTTAACTGATAATTTGAAATCAGCTCAAATCAGTATTTATAATCCTATTTTACTTTGTATGTCTTGTAAAATTTTTGATACTGGTCTGTCTCACAGTGAAGTAATATTATGTGCTTTGGAAAAAGTCTTGTCCAAATGGTTGCTTTGCTAAAAATTTCATTGGTGTCTAAGATTAAGAAAACTTTTAAGCTGAATTTTTCTCCTTTTTTTTTTGAAGGGGTCATTAAGAAAACAAATTGGAAAACAGCCATTGGTACAAAGGAGCTTTGGCTTTACCTGGGGTTTATCTGTCCTGTGACTATGATGTTCTGTTTTCCATATCTGTTGGTTTTAGGGAACCCTTCGACTTTATTCAGAATTGCAGTTTTATGAAGTAACATTTAGCACCAAGTGGTGTTAAGTGTACATGATGCTAATGTGTGTATATAAAATAATGATAATGATAAACCCACTGTTTTTGAAATTCTGTGCAGCTTGTGGTTCAGCGGCTTGGTTTTGACACCCGAGTAACCATCCTGGGTCATGTGCAAAGAGGTGGAACCCCCTCAGCTTTTGACAGAATTCTTGTGAGTATTCCCAAAATAACTGCTCATGGCACCACATAGTGCAACTGCATTTTAATTATCTGTTTGGGGGTGGGATGGTTCCCTACCTGATGAACTTGACAAATCAAACTGTTATCTCACATTAACTGTCTGAATAGCTCGAATTCACTTGTGTATTCAATTGCACTTTGTGTAAAGGATTCTATATTAGGATTAAAATGTGAAGCTTCATCGTCCATACTTACAGGTATAAACAGCCCACAACATTTTCAACTTACCAAGGAGTGGTTTGTGTCAGCTTGATTTACAGAGAAATCAGGACCATTTCTGTGACTGGAAGCCTTGTGCTTTTTAAGTGCTTGCTTGAACACTCAAACATTCTCTACTTCCAGGCGAGTCGTATGGGTGTGGAAGCTGTGCTTGCCCTTTTAGAAGCTACTCCAGATACCCCTGCCTGTGTTGTGTCCCTGTCTGGAAACCAGGCTGTCCGTCTGCCTCTGATGGAGTGTGTGCAGATGGTGAGGTTCTGGCAAAAAGCAAATTTATGTTATTTATTTACGACAAGAGACTACTATGTAAAATAATTGCCTGTTCTCATTAGGACATTGATGGAATGTGTACAGCGCTTACCCATATTTGGGAATGAATAATGAAGTTCATGTATGTTCTCTGTGTGTTACTATTTATTTGCAAACTATCAAGGAATAAGAAATATGTATCTTTTTAATTTGTTCTAAAATTTCATCTCAGGTCTTCTGTTTTTATTGTTACAACAAATTCTTCAGATGCTTGCATCCATTTCCATGTCATTCGCAAGTCAGATTTCTGCACTAAAACTGCTCAGTTTAAACTGTAAAAAGAAAATGAATAATCGATACATTGATTTCTTTGTCCCATGAAGGTGTTAGGTATTTGTTTCTATTTTCTCCTTCTCCTGTACCCTGTAATTTATGCTATGAGAGGAGGTAGCTCATAAATTGAGGAATTGTCAGTATTTCTTTTTCCGCTGTGGAAATATATTAATACATGGAATATATTAAATAATCAGCTGCCTGTGTTTTTTAAACATATTGAGTAATCAACTTGTTTTTTCAAGACTCAAGAAGTCCAGAAAGCCATGGACGAGGGAAGATTCCTTGAGGCTGTGAGGCTTCGTGGAAGGTATGGCCAATAGCTTGTATCAGTTTATTTGCTGTAGAAAAGCTGAGTTGCTTTGCTGTTACGCTGGCACGGGACATTTTATTTTAATTATTTTACTAACTGTATGGTTTTATGGGTTTGAGAATGAGAGGAGGCAGAATAGAATTGCCTAAATAGAATAATTGAAATTCTTACCTGCACAAAAACATGCAAAACAAAGCAAACTGTAATTCACTGCTCTGTCAGACTAGTGACTGTTCCTAGGCTGACTGGTCACAAAGCAAAGAGCTTCTGTGCTGTATGACCTGACTGGTAGCAGCTGTAAGTTTGGTTATTCATGATTTTGAGGCCTGTCCTGTGAGCTTGTTTGTAAGTAGCTGGTAGTTTTCCAGCAGTAATGTTGGAGGAGGTATTCTTCAGTCCTGTCAGGAAAGTGGTTTCTGTTTCAAGTCATTTGATAATAAAATGCTTTCTCCCCATCTAGAAAACTGATTTGTTAGCTACATAGTTGTTTTACATTTTATGACTCTTCATCTTAAAGAATTGAATATCTTTCATTGTTCTTTCATTTCCAGTTTTTGTCATGTTTTGCATTTGTAATAACAGTGGTGTTAATAATTTCATACTAATTTTTTAAAGTTTCTGAAAAATTCAAATGTTCCTTTAACATAACTATGAGATTAAAATTTTACTATTTTATTTGCTTATCTTACTCATTTGTTTAGGAGCTTTGAAAACAACCTTAACACATACAAATTACTGTCGCACAAAAAGCCAGATGCTGAGCTTCCAAAGGTAAGGGAGTTTGTTGAGCGTGCAGTGCATGTTTGCTTTTGGGATACATTAATAAATCCCTTCAAATCTGTATTATAGGACACTTTATAAATTAAATATTATAAAGATGTTTGAAGCATATTAGTTTGTTCAAATAATAAGTCACATTTTTTGTGACTAAATATCATTGTAACTAGAAAATTCCTGTGTAGACAATTTCTTTCTGTCTTGTATGTACATCCGGTCCCAGTTGTTATAGTGTATGGTCCTAATAGTTACTGTTTTGCCCTCTGTTCCTTACCATGGCGAGAAGGAAGGGTAATGTTTAAGATCGTGATTAAGACTCTGAAAATCTTAAGATAAAGGAAGACTGTATTAAAAGAATTCTAACCCTTCCTTTTGAAGGGTAAAACTCAAGAGCAAGGGCAAATCCGGGAATTCATGGGAAGCAATACTGAGAACAGATACATCACCTTTACCTGAAATAATAAGTCACTGTGCATAATACAGTAATGGACATACAGTTTCTTTGTAGTTCCTAAGATTTGTATAAGAGGAAATTTGGAGTTATATAGGAAGCAGATACTAAATTTTGTGTGCAAACAAATTTTAGACAGGATTTTCTTTGTTTTTATTAAAAGTTTACTGAATAGTTCTGTGTTTGATCGTAGTTGGTGACTGTGTCATCTCACCTCTTTTAATTGTGGTTTGTGACCATTTGTTACCCTATTTGCATAATGATGTTGTTGTTACGTTTTTTAGAAGTCTTTTTGCCAAATAAATATTTAAGTGATGATTACTGATAGCTTCTCACTATTATTAAGGAGCAAAATTGAATTGACAATACAGTAAGGACCTAAGATTGACCTTCAAGAGATAAAGGAATTCAGGATATTTTAGGTGGATATTTAATGTTTTCTTTGGCAGATCAGGTGTTTGGGTGGTAGGATTTTTTTGTACAGCAGTGCAAATCCAGGACTGTTAGCACTGGACTTACGTGTTTTTTTTTAAATACTGTTGTCATACCTTCTGTGATAAATGGCATTAGAAGGAAACGTAGGCCTCGTGTAATTACTAACTACTTGGATTTGACCGTACTAACAAAATCTGTGTACCTTCAGTGAAAGAGGTTGAATGGGAATTAAAAATTAGATGAAATGTGCATGTCACAGGATCTGAGGAAAGAGCTGAGCTGATCAGGAGAGCCAGCTGAATGCTCTGCTTCAGCAGTGCTTCTGCACATGTTATATTTTGCTGTTTGTGATTCCATTGCATTTTCCTACAATCCTTCGATTGTACCAGAGCCAAAAAAAAGAAACTAAATATACTCTGGTTCATGTCTCTTTTTTTTGTGGTTTTTTTTTGTGGGTTGTTGTTGGTTTGGGGGTTTTTTTTGTTTGTTTTTGTTTGCTTGTTTTGTTTTTATCAGATGAGATTCCATGAGCATTATCTAACAGCTGTTCTATTTTTTTGTTTGTTTGTTTTGTGTTCTCATCTTCCAGAATAAAGCTAAATAACTTTTACCTCTTCTGCAGGACCAGATTGTTACAATTGTGTCATGTCAATAGTTGTAAAGAATTTAGGGTCATCCTGCTGACTTAAACCATGATGGATTTTAGTGTGTAAAGTCAGGCTGTCAAGTTTTCTTGCTACTTTGCTGTCATATAAATTGTCTCTGCTAAATTCATACGAAGTGATTAAACTTCTCCAGAAAGTTCAGGCATGTAAAGTTTAAATTCTTTACTTACATTTTGCTCTTAGTATTTAGAAGCTGTAAAAGTTAAACAAAATTATTGAATAGCAGTGCTTTCTTTATTTTTTGGTTATTCATTATATTTATATCTGTTGTAAATCAACTGCTATTGATATGAGGGAAACTGTATTGATTTATACTACCTGACAGTTTCCTAGTCACAGAGAGTAGCCTGTGATTTATCTGGAAATAAAAATTCCATTTCAAGGAGTACATCATATACAAATCAACGTTTCATGCTTTAAAATTTAAAATTTAATCAAAGGTGCTTACTAGCATTTTGCACCCAGTTGCACTTTTGCTTTATGTAGTAAAATATTTATTATTTCATATTATGTTTTAAATAGAATCTTTTCTCTTACATTTCGTGTAGTTTAAATTATGAATATATTTTTTTATTTTTTAGACTTTTCAGTTTGAGTATGTCAGCTGCTTACCTGGATACTCATTAAACCTGGGGAGACACTCCATATAAGCAGTTATTTTGAGTCATTAAGAAATATTTTTAAAAATGCCATAATCTGAAAATGTGTGGTGTTGGGAAAGATGCTGAGTGCTCCTTTTTGCTACTGTGTTGTCAGCTGCTTGAAAAAAATAGCCAATAGCTTAATTTTAAAACTTGTCTGTTCCACTTGGCGTTGTACTGATAATACACAAATGCTGTGGTGCTACAATCAGTTCCTACCTTTTTTTTTTTTTTTTGCTATTGTTTGTACGTTTGCAAAAAAAAAAAAAAAAAAAAAAATTACTGCTTTAGTAATGTGAAGCTGCTTGAATTACACTGGCTGGGTTGGGTGGAGCTCTGAGCAGCCTGGACTAGTGAAAGGTGTCCCTGGCCATGTCAGGGGGTTGGAACGAGATGATCTTTATGGTCCTTCCAACCCAAACCATTCTGTGATTCAGTTTTATGTTTCTTAAACCTGGGCTAGAATATAAAAACCTGAATAGCTTAACTTGCAAACCAAAAGGAAATATGATGAAGTCTTATTTAAAAACAAACTTTTTTTTTTTAATTGTCTCTTTGATATTCTGCAAGTGGGGAAATGTGTTTGCAACTTCTCGTTAAGTTTAAATTTTCAACATGTTTACAGACTTTGAGATTTCCTTTCCTGCATTCCAGTATTTAGCAACTGTTTATGATGTACAAATTAACCATGGTGTAGAAATTAAAGTCCTTACTAAATAATATTTTTATCTTGCAGACTAATTTCAATGTGGCAGTTTTAAATGTTGGCGCCCCTGCAGCTGGAATGAACGCCGCAGTGAGGGCTGCCGTGAGAGTTGGCATGACTGAAGGTCACAAAATATTTGCTGTCATTGATGGTTTTGAAGGGTTCGCTAGAGGGAAGGTCAGTATCACATGTGTGCGTTACCGAGTGGTACGTACCCCATCCCCATTCTTCTGTTCCCCTGTTTTTAAATGTTAAGCGTCAGTTGGTGTACTGACGAGAAACTGAATGCAAGACTAATGATTTCTATGCCTGGCTGGAGCCACAGATCCCAAAACTTACATCAAAGACCTAGGTTTAAGTTTTTGTACTTCACATTCAGTAGGAGAGGATGTGAAAATAAGATTGAGATATGAAACACAGAGGCAGGGTTCATCTTGGTGTGGAAGAAGAAAGAACAAATGGGATGGAAGGGGACTGGTAGTAATGCAAAAGAAATGAAGTTAAACTCCTGATGCTGTTTTCTTTCTTTGCTGCCTTCAGTTTTAGTGATGTCTATGCCCAACAACTTTTTCCAAGAGCTTTTCAGGAAGTAATACGTGGTGTTTGCTGCATCTCAAGAGAAGTAATTGGATAATCACTTAACAAAATCTCCTTTTTTGCTTTTATTCAAAGATAAAGGAAATCAGCTGGGGAGATGTTGGAGGCTGGACTGGTCAAGGAGGATCAATTCTTGGCACAAAACGGTAACATCAATATTTTTGTCAATTGATATGATGAATTTTAGTGTTCTGTATAACCACTGTATGATTCCATGCTCTTCTTGTTCCACAGAATGTTTTTAAGTCCTCAATTTCCGTTTATTGGGGTATTTTTAGTTTGTTTTTTGTTCAAATCCTTGTGTTCCAAGTTGGGTGTCTTTATAGTACTGAATCAGCTCTGAACAGTGGGAGTTGGGACCTCAGCTTAAGAATTTCCTGAGGTCCTTACATTTTAAAGGATTGCAAACCTGCAGTTTCTTTACACTTGACATGATTCCTTATTGCTTTTTGGGAAGAGTTACTTGTATGGGTAAATACATAAAACAAAAAATACTGCATTGCCTTCTCAGTTTATGGTTTCAGCTTAGTAATTAGTTCTTACTGCTTCAGAGTCTGTAAATTGTTTTTATTTTTCTTTTGGTTTAATGATTTTTAGTACTCTTCCTGCAAAATATTTGGAGAAGATTGCTGACCAGATGCGCACTAACAACATTAACGCCCTAATGGTTATTGGTGGATTTGAGGTACACTGGAATATCTTATTATGTCTAAGTAGAGTAGAACTCCTAACAAAATTAATAGTCTGCTTTGATTTTTACCCAATCTTCATGTAAGGTGCATTTGGCTATATCTGTATTTGATACATGACACAAATAGTGTTTAAAATCATAAGTGTTGTCAATCACTGGTTCTCTGGAAAGCTGACATTCAAGACAGTGACTAGCACTGCTAAACAGATATGCTAAATGGGTAAATGAGATAGCATTGTAGTTCTTTGTATTAAAATAAATCAAAAACTTCTGTAGTGCAAGTTTCAGTCTCTACTGTATCAATTCTTAGAACATACTTGCAGAAGTTTTTGAGTCTTAGTAGAAATTGCACTATGATTCCTTATTTAAGCCACTCTTCTCACATAGTGCATTTCAACATCTAATAGATCTAGAGAAGTATTTTTTTTTCTGTATTTCATGTTTGCTTTGTTTTACAAAAATAATTAATTTTTGAAATTTTGATTCAGGAAAGTATTTTGGCTACTCTTTGCAGAGAAGAATGTGCTCATTGCTTCTTGATAAAGAATGTATCATCCTTTTTGTCCAAGCTGGTAGCTGTCACCCTAATTCAGGAATATTAAGATTTTTAAATCAAGAGTAATAGTACCTGAAGATTGGGGAAGTAGTTTGTTTTGTTGAAAACCACTTTGTTGTGTCTAAGTTTTTCATTTTCAAGAGAACATATGTTCTATTTATTGTTTTCAAATGTATGCCTGTTTCTAATGCTTTCTTTTTTGTCTGTGTTAGATTTTAGTGGTTCCTTAGTGCTCTGACTTGCTGAAGCGTGCTGTGGTAGAAATGGCTCCCCCTGTGGCCCTTCCCATTTTGTCACTCCCAACTGTGCCCTTATTTTATTCATCCTAATTTTTCACCCAATGCCTGTGCCCAACAGGCTTACCTTGGACTTCTGGAATTGTCAGCTGCCCGGGAGAAATATGACGAATTCTGTGTTCCAATGGTTATGGTTCCTGCAACTGTATCCAATAATGTACCGGGTTCAGATTTCAGCATTGGTGCAGATACTGCTCTGAACACTATAACTGATGTAAGTCTGCTCTGGTGTGTGCACATACTGACAGTTGTTTAAAACTTAATCAATTGGCTACAACTGGATATTTTTGTAGACCAGAACTTCGGAAATGTAATCTGGGGTATTAGAGTTCCTTGATATAGCCATATTCATGACACCGGTTTGAAAAAGAGAAAGTCTGGGATCCCAAATTCCTCCATTAAATTCTACTGAAACTACAGCGACCTCTAAATTTTTAAAGTGCAAGATAAGATGGCATATATCTGTTGTATAAGGAAGAAAGGAGCCTGAAGCTGAGACCTGATGATCATTTGCATTGTAGAGGGGAAAAAATCCACACTTGTTACATGGAGAGTTGCAGTATACCCAACTGCAGTGAACACTGAAGGAAAGTTGCTCTGTTGAGAAGGAGATCCTTAGTTATATAACATCTTTACTCTTCTAAGAGTATGTAAAATCCGTATTTCTCTAATTGTAGGAGTTACATTTATTCCGCTAATAGCAGATTTAATAAAAGGAGTTGAGACATGTTAAGAAGTCTTTTTTAAAAACCAGATCCAGTAATACAACATAAAGTAAAATCTGAATGTTTAATCTCTTATGAGGAAAAACCTTCTCTACTTCGAGTGTGATAGAGCACTGGAGGAAGCTGCCCAGGGAGGTTGTGGAGTCTCCTGTGGAGATAATCCAAACCCACCTGGATTGTTCCTGCGTCACTTGCTCAGGTGATCATCCTGCCTTGGCAGGTGGTTGGACTAGATGATCTCCAGAGGTCCCTTTCAACCCCAGCCATTCCTCAGTTCTCTAATTGTAATCTCAGTTGAACAGAAAGTGTAGTCAGTTTGACAAAAAGAGTTTCAAGTTGCTTTTGAAAATTAAATGACAGTTCCCTTACCACTTTAATGTATTTGAAAATTTTAATTATGATAGCTTTTTATTTCAAGGATTCTTCAAATGTTACCAACTTTGAATGCCATAATTTTCTTCTTCCTTTTTTTTTTTTTTTACCATTCCAACATAAATAATTTTATCTTCATCAAAAGAAACCCTTCAGTTAGGAAATACCAGCTTCCTGAAGTATTGCCTGGAATGAGACTGTAAGCTAACTAAAATTCATTGAATGTATTCTTTATAGACAACTTGGGTTATAAATGTTGATGTTGTTTCCAGTTCTGGTAAACAAAAATATCCCTCCAAAATGACTGATCACAAACTAAGGTGAGTAAAATGATTGTGCATAACATCTACTTTCCTTCTCCTCTTATCTTCATAAGCTTTGTTAACCTAACTGACTTCTTTTTATAGGTTGTTTCATGCAAAGGGGATATATTGTAGTCAGTCAGTCTCTCCTTGTTGCTGTGGTTTGCTTTATATTTAGGTTTCTAGGTATCATTTGCCTTCATTAGGTAAAATGTTCTTATTTCCATATTTTCAATGTGGGAGTTGAAAACTTTTAGAAAGCTTTTTTTTTTTGGTAATGGCTTTCTTCTTGTTTTGCATTTTATTTTGCCTACATTTTTCTCTGGAATAAATATGAAAAATAATGGCTTTGTAAGATTTAGATTCAGTTGAGTGGAAAATTAAATTTGAGGGGTTTTTTTTGGGGTTTTTTTTTGGGAAGGAGCAGACTTTTGCTTACGGAAAACATTTCTGCTTGGTATCTTTTCAGTTTTCTGCTCTGATTATTTGAACGTGATTCACCAAAACTGCCAGTGCAAAATACATCCTTTCATTCTTGTGGCATGCTCAGATCAGGTTCAGTAGCAACTGTTAAATGTGACCACATAGGCTCAATACACGTCACACAATTGACTGCGGTAAACAAAAGCAGGAGCTGGACGTGAATATCCATTTTATCTAGTTTATATGTAGTTTTTTATTCCTCTTACCACTGTTAGGTCAATAAATGCATCATAGTTTACAGTGCTCTCAGAGCAGTAGAACCTCTTCTGAACACCAAAGTATCATCACACTTAGTTTTTCTGTGGTACTGTTCTTACTTGTGTGATCTTGCCTGCCTCTAGTAAGGTAAGTACAGTTGTGCTGATAATGAGGGCTTGTTATTGTTTGGCATCATTAGACACTTCTCAGTTGTTTAAACTTGTCAAGCCGTGTAAATAGTACCCTGAAACATTTGCTGATAAAATGTGTTAAAATTCTGCATTTAGAAAGAACAATTAAAAAACAGACTCACCAGATACGTAACTTCTGAATAAGAGAATAGTCAAGAGATTAGTCTTCACAAAGGCATAGGTAGTGGATACATTTCTCAATAACTGAGAACACCCTTTAAATAGGTAATAAATAGAATTGATTATGGGACCCTTTTGAAGTGTTCCATTTTTCCACTTTTGTTTTAAAACACGGGCTTCAGATTCAATTTATCTTTTGAATAGTGTTCTATATTTATGATAAGCTGTATTTTTCACTTCAGTTTTCAGAGTATTAGAAAAACTGCTAATGACAACATAAATGTAAAATACTTGGGGGAAAAGCTGGATGTTCCTACCTGAAGAAGATATGCTTAAGGCTTATATATCTAGCGCATACAAAGTAAATCTTTTAGGATTGCAGGATAAGAACATGAACTTCGAATTTGCTATGAAATGAAGCATCACTAAAATAACTACCATAATAAAAATACCTATATTCTCAAGTGTGTTGCTAATTCAGTGAAATTAATAGGATGTTATTTTGGATATCAGACCTCAGGAATGTGGCAAACCAGAAAGTGTTAGGTTTGGGTTTGTTTTTTGGTTTTTTTTTTTTTTTTTTTTTTTTTTTTTTTTTTTTTTTTTTTTTTTTTTTTGCAGAACCATGAAGGGTAGAAATTTCTTCTTAAATGCAAATTGGATTACTTATAGTGATCAAAGAGACATTAACAATACATCTTGCAGGTGGAACTGAAAAGTAGAATCCTGATCTGTAATTAGGCAGAATAAATTAAAAGTTACTCTTTCAGCAGCAGAACGTAAGAAGAGTGGAAGAATGAACATTTAATTTGGAAAGAAAAACTATTGATAGGCTAGACGAAATTTGATGGAAAGAGGAATAAGCCACAAAAAATTATGGAAGAAAATTCATTTGATTTAGGAGATGGAGAATTAAATGGGGAAATGAAAGAAAAAGGTATCAACTAGATTAGAAAGATGGAACTTGAAAAAGAGAGAGGCTAAAACTTGCTATCATGTTTCTTTGGCAATCTTAACCTTTCCTTTCACCAAAGGAAAAGGGGGTACAGACTGATGATTTGGTCTGGGGGGAAAAAAAAAGGCAAACATCCCTGAGGAGCAAAGAAAGCTACAGTCAGATTGCCTTAAGGCAGCCTCCACACGTTTCCCATGGAAAACACAGACTCCTCTACCTTCCCAGTAGCATATGTGGCTCCGCACTACTCTGAACTAGGAAGCTGAAAATTAGCCCTGGCCACTAGCTAACCTGTTAATTTTTCATCTCCTTCAGTCCTAGTAACAGTTGGTATGGAGTAAGGGCAGTAACGCCATCACCTTCAATAGCCATTTGAATTTAGATCAACTCGAAGTCAACAAACAGTAGTGTTTGCTTGACTGCATGAATTTTTATAAAGCATCCTTGGTTATGTTGGTTATGGCAATAACCTTTCTAGTAACACAAATCCAGTAAAAGGGTAGGAAATTATTAAACCATTTTATTAACATAGTGCAGTATCCCTCTATGACCTTACTGTAGTAATTCTTTAAAAAAAATAGCATAGCAGTTATTAAAACCATTGATCACTTATTTACCCTTTATAATTAAGTGACCATATATTAAAAGCATTTTCATATTTTGCCACAGTGATGCAAAGATGTTGCATATAATCATCTAATGCTCGTGCTTGGTGAAGGTACAATCATTGGATATGTTGGCTGAAATCACTTGCATCAAATAAAATGGCAATATTTAATGCAAGTAAAACATATCTTAACTGCATCTTAACATACCATAAATGCAGACTAACCAGTTATGTTAGTTACTGCTCTAAATCTCCCTTTGACTTGGTTTTCCAGAAGTCTTAATATAAAACTTTTAAGAGAAACTCATGTTTAGCAGATCTCCAGGAAGCTGTGTGGTTTTACCAAATCACTGTTACTTTGTGTGTATTCTTTTAGTAAAAACAAATGTTCAAAGCAGCCTGACTGAGCTGAGTTGGGCCAGGCAGTTACTGAAATTTCCTAAGCGAAGCCTGATCCACTCAAAAAAACCCAAATCCCAAATAAGCCACCCCTATTTGTTGCTCCTGGCTGTACTTCTTCTCAGCTCTTTGGGTCTGAAAGTGCAATCTTTTAGGCTGTGTTTCAGCCTCCAGCTGAAAGTATAGCACTGAGCTGTCGCATTTACAAAACATGTGAGAAGAGAGAGATTTTTAGAAAGACAGTTTGCATTTATGCACCTACAGCTATAAATATCCCATCTTCTCACTGAACAGGATCTGCTCTGTCTAGGACAAAAGCCCAGGGAGGAGAACTCTCACAGGTAGGGGGTTTTCCCATAATTTTCTTCCAAGTTGTTTCTTAAATCAGTCACTGTGCAGATATGCCTGGAGATACCTCTATAGATATTTAATTTTGATCTTCAACAGTTTACTTCCCTGTACCAATTTGAGAAATCAAGAAAATGAGACTTCTGTGAACATCAGTCCTTTCTGGGAGAAAGAGATGAAAAAATAGTGTGCTGTGTAATCAGGCTTTCTGATGGAGAGCCATTACATAGGCAGTTCAAAAAATTGCCACACATCATGAGAGATGCTGATTAGTTTAGATTAGAAATAATTGGAATAATGTAACGTATGTTTACTTAAAACAGCTGCAAAATCTTAGCTGTTGTTTTAACATCTACTAGGAGCACCTAATCCTTTTGATATGATTACATATTTTGTAGAGTTTGGAATCTTTCCAAGGACCTACAACTGCTTTTCAAAGAATCCTTGAACTACACTTGCAGATTTTCTTAACTCATCCATGTGCACATGTTCCTGGATTTTTCTGAGCCTACATCCAGTCTATGTGCACAGAGGCAGATGTGTGACATTGATAAAAACTTTGAAGGCATGGGTGAACCTTCTTTTCCTTTCTCTTGGTGGAAATAGATGTGTGTCTTGACTTTCTAGGATAACATAGTTTTTTTAAAAATCATCTTTCTTTAAGCATTTTCTTCAAGTTGCAAGGGTTTTACTAGTTAACTTTCTAAGCTCCTTAGCATGAATCAGACTTTGTTCTTTAAGTCCTTTCTTGTGGAATGATTTCCAGTCTAGCTTCTTGCCACCCTTTCCTGCCCAGCTGCTTCAGACCTCTCTGCTTTGCACACTTCACCTTCAGTCTGTACTAACTTGTACTAATCCTCTGCATTTCTTCAAAGAGCATTGTGCCAATGCAACCCCAGTGCACTGTTGTGGTGTGTACAGGATATTTCGACCCCCAAATAATCTCACCAATTGTGTTTACTTGGGCCAATGGACAGCCACATTTACCATCACATGCCAGGAGTCATTAGCAGAGCAGTCCAAAGACAAGGAATGTTTCACTCACACTTGTACCACTGCTTCAGGCCTTTGAAAGTTGTCTGCAGCTCTACGAGGCTCGTTCCAGCTTTGAGGAGTTTAAAGTTCCTATGTGTGTGTTGCCTGCTACTATTAGCAACAATGTGCCAGGCACAGACTATAGCATTGGTGCTGACACTGCCTTGAATGCTATTGTGGAGGTAAGACTGCGCATCTTTTAAAAGTTAAGATGATAAAATGCATAAGAGGAGGATACCTAACAACCTTGAAATGTTGTCTAGCTTTCTTAAATAATACAGTTACTGTATTTATTTAATGGTTTAATAGTTTAGAAGTTTTCCAAGACTGATTAAAGATTAACCTTAGAAAAAGTATTTTGTTGTATGCTTAACTTTTGGGTACTCTCCTTTGTTCTTCAAGACTGCTGCATTAGTCCTTAGGGCATTTGCTTTTACTGAGAATAAAATATTTTGCTTTCTTTGATGTCAATTTTATTTTACGTATTACTGAGGTAAAAGAAGAAAGCCCATGTTTTATAAATAAATGCCCCCATTTTTTGGATGAACTATTGACTGAGCTCAGTGCAGTAGAGCATGTAAAGTGCACGATTAACACTAAACATATGAATAATCCCATAGACTCCATTAGGTTTAACATACATTAAGTGCATATAAATGCTTGGATAGTATAAGCAGTTAAGTCTGTCACTGATGGTCAACTAAATAGTGCAGAGTCAGAGCAATCAGTGTTCTAGTTCTAGTCTGCCATCGTTTTTCCCTTGGGTACAACTGTTGTATGAGCTCTTTCAGTCCTATTTACTCTGCTTAAGACACAGCAAAGGGAACTGAGCTGAGATGTAATGCAAACAGATGAGTAAATCTTACCAGTTCTTTCATCAAACCCATTATTAGCAAGCCACATAACTAATTATGAAGTAATTGGCCAAGAAAGTCAAGCCTACAGATCCGCGGGATTGGGAAAGGCAGGTTTGTTTTCCTGCTTTATGTAGTGTTACTTACATAGAGAGTGAAAAAGCTCCAGCAGATAACTGGAAGAGCTGTGTCAGAAAACAGGGTGGACTGGCCTTTGGGAGCTGCAGTGCAGCATCCCTGGGGTGAGATGTCCTAAGGTGTTGTGTGAGCACATCACGTAGCCACATGTTCATAGGCAGGACATGGGTACTTTACTACTCATTTAGCTGTTTCCCCCTTGGACTGACAATTATAGAAGTAGGTAAGTCTGCTAATTGTGACTGATGCACCTTTAAAAGTGATACATGAAAACACAGTGGGGCAACAAATGATCGCATATAGTGCTGCTTTCTCTTACTTAATTGTTTTTGGTACTAATTTAATTACAGTTTGTATAGATTTCAGTAGTGATCTCAGTAAAAAAAAATGGTTGCATCTTTTGAATTTTATTGTCATTAGTATGTTAGTTAATGCTAATAATAGAACACTTGATTTGGTGAAGTTTTGAATATTAGGATTTTTCATTAAGCTGGATCAGTTCATATGAAAGCTCAACTAGTAACGCAATTCCAGAAAGAGTCTACATGCCTTGTTTAAGATGTGTGAAACCTACACCAGGTGTTTGAGGTTTGGCTTTTCTAGCCTGTAGTGAGTGTAGTGTACGAATTAATGATTCATTAAAGTCCATCTGTGCCAATTTCACATCTTGGTATTTCTGTCACAGTCATTTTGAGAAAGCAAGAATAGTAGAAAGTTTCTACTCCATCTCTTGTACAGTCAAGGATATAAACCGTTCTAAGTAGACTTCAGGTGATTAGTCCCATAAGCAATGACTGTTTTATCTCCTTGCTTAGTACTTGGAGATTCTCAAAAGGCAGAAAATTTCATTCTACTACCAGCAGATGGAAAAGCTTTTTAGAAATCTTGGGGTTTACAAATATTTTAAGTCTCTGAAAATGGTGGAAATCTGCATGTTTGTGTTTATTTATTGTCTAAAGACAAGATTTTTTTACAACATAAGTTAAACACATAGTACCTATCCAGTTGCAGGCAGCTTTTTAAAAACTGAGTTAAAATTGTTTCAGTGCTGTAGTATTCTGGAAAATTTTTTATGAAACAATGTTTGGAAAGAGAAAGTAAAGTGCTTGGGGACACTGTAAAACCCAAGAAACGTGAAGGTGTCATTTTGAAAAACTGATAGAAAGTCAACATAGACTTTTGTGATGTAGCTTGTTACGGAGATGCTTTTCTGCTTAGGATAACAGAATATCCATATTCTGAATAAATTCACGTGAATGCTGCATTTCTGTGTGTAAGCACATAATATGCATATAGGCAAATACATAAATAAAATATATATGTTAAATTACATGTATCTTTTTCTGTCTTGACCTAAATACATGCGTACACTGGTCTTAGTCTTTAAATGCATTAAACTGTATTATGTTAGAAGTTCTAGAGTTTTTATATTAGCTTTTCTCATGTATCAGTTAATTATTTGTTCTGTGATCTGTTAGGTATGGTTTTAAGGACCATATTGCTCACAATCTGAATTTCAGCCTGAAGTAGTATTTTCAGTTAGCTGAATGAAGGTTGTGGTTTTAAAAAACTGAAACAGAAATACCTCAAATATTACAGCACCTGCAGTTACTCATTCAGAAAATCAGTAAGGCAAGGGGATTTTTTAATGTTGCCATAATTCAGGTTGCAAGATGACAAGCTTCCCCGGTACTTTCATTTCCATTTTTACTAAGCTGGTAGTTGGGACAGTACATCAGTTTCACAAAATTCTTCCTGTCACAAAATGTGGTATATCCTATTTATTTATTTGTTTCTAAGACAAGAAAATAGGATCTATTTCTCTTACTTGCTTTCTGAAAGGAAGATACATTAATCAACAACTTTAAAATAACTTTGAATGGTAGAAAAGTTCATTCCAGGAGGTGAGTTCGTCAGATAGATTTTTGAGTATTATTAAAATCTAGAGGTAGATAGTAACCTAGTTCCTAAGTTTCTGTATTTTCCTGAGTTACAATATTTGACTAAGATTCCTGGGTCTTGCCAGACTGGAGATTGCCTCTGTCTTTGTTACTTGCGATGTCTCTTAGGTAGCTCTAATAAATATTGCTATTAATTGGTTTCATGTAAGCAGCAGATCTCATTGTAGAGAACATTCCTTATGCTGGTCAGAGTAAGGTGCAAGTGGAGATTGCAATCTTCTTATAGTAAGTATGTACCTGTTAATAAAAAACCAAAAACATTTTAAAACATGCACCAGTAGTGCTTGAAAGAATTAATTATATTTATGTGGAAATCATTACTGGAAAGTAATTGGACAATACATGTTCAGGACTTAAGAAATTTGGTATAGATGGGAATGTAGTGAATTGTAATATCAATACTAAGATGAAGTGAACTTAAGTAATTAATAGAGTTAAAGAAGTTTATTCATACCACAATTCATTAAAAAGCTTCACTATATCTTTGTATCTGTGTTAGAAAACACAGATACACAACTGGTTAATGCCACTACAAACCAAAATGAATTCTTGTTTCAGTATTTGCAGGAAGCAAGTAGATGTTAAGAGTTGCTAGTATATAAACATTTTATTTTTACTCTGGTGTTCAGTATATGATTTATAAGAAATACTTTATTTGATAATTATTATAGTTACGTGGATTATGCCATTTTGGAATTCCTTAAAAGATTTATTTTTTATAAGTGCTTTATTTTTAATTTTTTTGTTACCAGTAAGTGACACAAAGTTGCATGACACACAAAAATGTAAAAAATCAGGGGTTTTAGTGCATACTGAGGCTCTCGTGTCTCTGAGCAGACGTGTGACCGCATCAAGCAGTCGGCCAGCGGCACCAAGCGCCGCGTGTTCATCATCGAGACCATGGGCGGCTACTGCGGCTACCTGGCCAACATGGGCGCCCTGGCAGCAGGAGCTGATGCTGCTTACATCTTCGAGGAGCAGTTTGATATCAGAGAGCTCCAGGTATTTACCACCTTTTGCTCATTTTTAAGTAGATCCTAAAGTTGTTGCACGTGTATGTCATAATGTGTTCCCTTGAAGTAGATGGCTCAGCTTAGGCTGGGCCTAAAAGCTGCACTTGTCATGCCAGTTTCTGTGCCATGACATTATATAAAGGAGTGTAGACACAGTTACTGTTGACACCCAAGTTCAGTAAAATGACAAAAATAATTGTATTGGCCATTAAGGACTACTAGGTGAATTGTTTCATTTTTAGTCTTCTGATTGAAATTGAAATTCAAATTAAATGAACAGACCTGGGTAGTTTAAAAATAAAGCCAAAAACAAGAGAAGAATATTTTTTCATTATGGGAGAATTGTGTTAGAAGGCTGTTCAGGACAGGAACTGACTAGCATGTCAGGTTTATTAAATACTGACTCTCTTACCACGGCTATTCAGAGCATGTCTGGAGGTGTTACCAAATAAAGCCCTCAGGCTTTAAGGATTATGGATTATGGTGTAGTACATACACTGATATGGAACTTGTCTACTGTGAGGATTTTATACTTCTGAGGCAGTTAGTGCTAGCTGCAGTCATGGACAAATACAAAGCTAAAAGCATAGAAATTTATTTCCTGAAAAGCAGAGAGATGTGAAGTGAATCAGAACTTATCCCCACTCAGCTGTTGGCAGGACTGGAAGTAAGAGCAGGCTGTGAACTTCAGTGGCAATTTCATTATTTTTGTGTATATCAAGCTCAATGCTGTAGCAGTAAAGCATACAAAAACCACCTTTGAGTTAATAAAATGTTACTTCTGATGTGGAGAAAGTTGTTAGTTTTAACCCAAGATGAATAGCCATGCACAGTATGCTATCCTGAATCTCCAAAAATCTCAGTAATTTGAATTTGCACGTAATGCTTTTTGTGGAATATTTGACAGAAGTTCTCAAGAAATGTAGGCTCATTAGGTTTGTTTTAGAGTTCTGCATGGCCCTTTAAAAATATTTCTGTTGTTTCTAGGCTAATGTGGAGCACTTGACTGAAAAAATGAAAACCAGTATCCAGCGTGGTCTAGTGCTGAGGTAGGTAAAAGTAGATGTAATATATGGCATCAGTGAAACTGAGCATTCCCAGCCAGGTAGGCTGCTTGGCCACTTGGAATGACACTCCCAAGTCTATATTCCTTGATTATTCCTTTAACTTGAGATTTTTAGTGAAGCTGCTGCTCCAGAAGGCAATTCTGGGACCTGTCTGGAAGTTCAAGTCCAAAACTTACTTCTATGTAAATGTATTTGCTCTAATACTTTATCCTATTTTCAGTCTATTTTCTCATCGGGTTTGTCTTTTATTCTAGATTTTCTTTCTAAAGGTAGTGTGTTACATACACTATGACCTTTGCTATAAAAATCCTAGAAATCATGAGCCTGTTACATGGAAGTGAGTGTATGTGATCAGATGAAAATGTCCAAGTCAGGATTACTGCTGTCAAGGGAAAACACATGTCATTCAGTAGCTGTAAAGAGATCCTGCGCTTTATAGTAAATATGCTAACTATCTGGCCTTAATTGTTACAGAAATGAGAACTGCAATGAGAACTACACAACTGATTTCATATATCAGCTGTACTCTGAAGAAGGAAAAGGAGTGTTTGACTGTCGAAAAAATGTATTGGGTCATATGCAGCAGGTAAATAAAACCCTAAAGTTACAGACAAGACTAACTTTATATGCACCAAGTACATACACTGTTCTAGTATTTCAAACACGTCTGACTCAAAATTAAGGAAAAAAAAGTGTGGATTTTTGTTTGTGGGCAACTCAGAAGGGTTTTTTAGCATTTGATTTTATTGCAAACCCTTTTGAAAAACCTAGGGAAAAAAATGCATTAGATTCTTTATGATTTTCATTTTTATTCTTCTCCTGTCTATATAAATAAATATTCCACTTTTTCTCTTATAATTAATTGTAATACCTTCTTCATAATGCACTTACCTGCTCGTCCATAATGTATCTGCCTCTTGAACCCTGGAAGAGCAGGGATTTCATTAAGAAAATCTGTGCAAAGGGATGTTTTTGTGGAGGAAACAGAAGTCAGCTACTCCTTTGGTGTATGTTATATGTTATCTGCATTTCTTTATCTCACTAAGCAGCTTGCTAGTGGGCAAAGGGAGTTCCTGATTTGGCGACACTCATCACCAAGGCTGAGGTGGAGGGAAGTGCACAGTCCCCTCCATTCTTCTAAGTGAGAAGTAGTATTGATTCTGTGAGAATTTTTCAGGTGTTGAACACAAATTTTAAACACCTTAGATTGATTTATGGGGTGAGGATTTTGGTTTGTTTGTTTTTTAAGTGGGGGAAATGGAAATAAGAGGTAGAGCAGGCCATTAGCAGAGATAACTGATAAAACAGACACCAATCCTGCTTTGATAAACTAACCCAGAATTCAATTTTCGCACAGGGTGGAGCACCTTCGCCATTTGATAGAAATTTTGGGACAAAAATTTCAGCAAAAGCTATGCAGTGGATCTCCAAAAAACTGAAAGAAACCTACCGGAAAGGTGCAGAAATGTTTGGTGTAGTCTCTTGTTACTGTCTTTGATTGTCTATCAGTATGTAAGACTACTCCACTTTGCAAACATATGAATGTTTGTTAGTCAACATTCTTCTTCCCCTCTTGGTGTATTTATTATTCAGTAGTGCCTTGCTGTGCTTCCTGCTGTATGAGCATTTCCACTTGAGTGAGGTCAGTAATTCAGATAGCTGTTTTGTCATCCTCTTAAACAAATGGCCAGTGTGAGTGCAGGTTTTCATGCATGCAGGAATTGATGCTTGTATAGTTACATCTGTTCTTTTTTGTTTCATGCTGCCTTCATGGGAGACAGAAGAAGGTAATATGTCTTCTTTGGGAATTTCTGTAAAGCACTGTTTCCTAAAATCTAAGCTAAAACTGGATGCTAAAATTCAATCGTTTTGTTGCTTAATTGCACTGCAATTTCATTGCTAATCACCAAAGTTAAGCTAAAAAGTGAAGATCTAACCCTATTAAAGCACTAATTTGATGTTTTATCATTCTATTAAATAATCAGTAGCTGAAATTAAGCTACTCTAAGTTTTTGATACAGTCTAATTACAGAAAGATGGTATTTGCCCTTATACGTGTAAGAAAGATGCTGAATTACTTCATTCTTTTTAGGAAAAGTATTTGCCAATACCGATGACTCAGTCTGTTTGCTGGGAATGCGGAGACGCAACCTTGTTTTCCAGCCCGTGGCCGAGCTCAAGAGTGAAACAGACTTTGTGTACGTATGCACTGCCCAGTGGTAGACACCTCACCACAGCTTGCCTTGTACCACTTCAAACACTTCCCAACACTTTCTCCTTGGGCCTCCGTTCTCCCAGCTCCACTTGGATTGTTTGCTTCTCTGTTCCCTTTGTGCTTTCACTTCATCCTCCTTACACTTCAGAGTCTCATGGTGAAGTATGGGACTCAGCTGTCCTGTTAAATAACTGACATGTGATTGCCTTTGCCGTGATGCCTAGAGTTACTTCTGTTTCAGTTCAGTGGGGCACCATTTTTGTGCCAAATTTGGTATTATGCTTAACATCTTCCAGTAAGATCTGTTCATTCCTTTGGGATTCTGTGTCCTTGATTCTCCTCATTTTGGGTCAGCGTTTACATCGTCCCATGAAGGTCAGTGCCTGATCCCACATGTATTTCACCTCCCTGTTCTCCCCCCCAGACACAGGATTCCCAAGGAGCAGTGGTGGCTGAAGCTGCGACCGCTGATGAAGATCCTGGCCAAGTACAAGACCAGCTACGATGTGTCAGACTCAGGCCAGCTGGAACACGTGGCCATGCTCCCAAAGGAGGCCGAGACTGGAGCCATCTAAACACACCACATTTAGATTGTTGTCATAGATGCACATTGTGAGTAACAATGCTTTAGAATCGTTACAGCTTTGTTTTGTAACATTTAAATTATTGTTCCAGCACTTTATGTGAAACAAGAAGTTCAGCTGTCACACAGATTTTGTCCTGTTTGTGTGTTATGTTTGAAATAAACCCTTGCATCTAATGGAAAACACCAGTTACTGATACTGCCCTTTAACAAGCAAGTGCAACACTGTTCTATGCACTCCGTAAGTTACTCATCTACTGCACTTTGTTTCAGAGTACTTACACCCCAAAAATAAGTGTAGATGGCTAGTTTTTGTGTTGAGTTACAGGATGTGCTTAATCTTTCCGAAGTGAAATAAAATACTGTTGCAAACACCACATGTGTGTTCACTTGCTTTTGAACTGGGGGAATAGCACTTGAAGGATTATACAAACCAGTGAAGAAAAAAGAAACACACTTTTTCCTTCCCTAACCCTGCAGGAAGTAGTCAGTCACACCAGGGCAAGTGTTTTTCATTGCTGCTTCAGGATTAGGCTAGGAGTTGGAATCCTTTCTCCTTCTACAGGAATGATAAAACTAGTTCTTGGATTTGGGAATGGGGAGGAGCAGCTTTAGCAATTTGAGATTCAGAAGGGTGTAACCTAGCCCTTGCTTCATGTTTCCTTTTTCTCACAGCTTCTTTCAGATTATTAACACCCCCCTCCCATACTGATGAAAAAGGGTAATGATGCTGAAAAACAGCCAAAAATGTTTTCTCATGCCAGTTTATGTTAACTGGACTGTGACAACAAGGTAAATACTAAGTCATGGCATACCGAAGTCTGACTGGATGTTGCCCAAACTGTCAATCTAAACTGAACTTTATATAGAATAGGGATTCACCCACTGCACTGCACTCTCAGCTTGGTGGAATGTAGTGTCACAGACTGCTCAGGCTGGAGGTGGCTTATGCAAAGGCAGCTGGAATTACCACACCACAGAATGAAATCTGTCAGTATGAGAGGCAGTTCTTTATATATCCAACAACAGACACGATTTCAAACAAAACACCATTTAAAACTAAGAGTTTTACATATACAAAAATATTTCATTTATATAGTATTCATGTTGTGATTGGAAGAATGAGGCCTCAGTAAAAGAGTAAGGTCTGTCTTTGCCATGCAGAGCATCTAATTCTTGCTCTCAAATACTGTATGGTTAGAAAATTTTTCACATCGTTATTTCGAGAAGGGGAACTTCTAACTGGTTTAGTGAACACTGTTAAAAAACAGTAATGAATATTTCAGCTAGACTATAGCACTGCTAAAAGTTACTATAAAACCCCTAATGCTGTAGTCACAGATTGGCTTGTTTTCTGTGGCTGTTCAGCTGCAAAGTCATCGTTTGACCCATGAGGGATCTTTGGTGATATCTGCATTTTCTGGGCCAAGTACAGCTTGACCACGAGTGCTCTTCCCAACTGCAAGGTACCTTGAAAAAAACAAAACCATAAACAAGTGAGAAGCTGCTACATTCAGTTAACCACAGCTCTGCTATACAGGTTAAAAATACTCCCATCTCAGGAAGAGCATCCTTTGCTACATCCAGCTTGTGTTTTGCCCAGTCACCACAACAGTCTCTCCTTAACCCTGTACTTGGCCATACTGGAATTCTTACATTTACAGTGGAATTCAGAATGCTACAAGTGGAGTAGAACCAGCTCATACAGTGAGTGTACTCATGCTCCAGACAGTTTCTGGACCTTTCAAAAGTGAATCAAACCCCAACTCCCACAAATTCAGAGTATAAAAGGGAGTTACATCTGCTAAACATGCAATAAGCAGGATATAATTAACATACCCTTTTCTAGGTTGCAGAAGAAAATACTGAAAGTAGTAAGAAAGGCCAAGGGAAGAAATCCAGTGACTTAAATATGACAACTGAGCACAGGCTTACTTGTTTGATACATCAACCAGGTTATCACTGTTGACAGCAAAAAGTTGTTCTCTGTGCAACTGCTTCATTTCATCTGAAATCCCATATAAGAAATGACCCATTCCTAGGAAAAAGAAAACAAAACCACGCACTGCACAGGTGCACTGGAATCTGTCCCAGTGATGTGCAGGAATAAGAGCAAACTACGATAGGAACATGTGCTGGAAAGGAATAGAGACAGACTACCATCAAACCATTGTTCTGAGAGAATATCCAACTGAATCAAGCATTGTAAGTTAAAACCAGAGTGAGGTAGTAACCTTTTCTTATTTAGGAAAAAAATGAATTATTCTGGCAAATTATTTAGTTTGTCAAAAATCTGAACCTAAGGGTGGTCCAGGAAACTTAGACATAATTCATTCTGGAGAGTGTGGGTTCTTTCTAACAACTTTTTAAACAAACTGTATTTCATGAACCTTCTATTTTTAGAACCTTTTTTTTTATTTCCAATTGTGATATATGTGCAATGTGAAGGTTTGATCACCGTTTTGTACTACAGACAGAAATCTGCATTCAAATGCTTTAATGCTTTTGTTGAAATACTTGCCTACAGCATTTTAATACTAAAATTAATATTATGGCTCCTTGAACAACCAGAGAACTCCAAAATAATAACAGAAAAGCTGTTTGTCAGGGAAATAAAGGTGGCTGGGAGGACTTGGGTCAACTAGTCCAACCTCCTGTCCAAGGCAGGGCTGCCTTCCCAGCCAGGTAAGGTTTTCACATCCATATGGAGGGCCCAGTGACTCAAAAGCATGAAGGGACAGGTGTTCCTTGCACCAGTTCCCAGGCCTCTGGAACAGAGCTCTGCTATTCAGTGCTCTGGTTAAGATCTGTGTTCAATTGCCAAAGAATATTTGTCATCCCTCACTGACACCAACACCCAGCATGCAGGCACTGCACTCATGTGCACCTCACACCGATTGCTTTTGAATTGCCCAGACCAAAACAGATTCTGTCACGTAAAAGTCAGCTTAATTGGAAGTGTTCTTGTTTAAAAAGTTAGTGTTAATACAAGCACATTTTAAAATAATGCTGATCTTAACCTTGTAATTCCTTTGTGCATAGGAAGGAAACATATTTATCAGGGCAAGTTTTGGATTGAAATTCAGCTGAGAACGAGGGAGAGAGACAAGTGAGGAAAGCAAAGCTACATGTCAGTAAACTGAAAAGATGAGAAGATACTACCAAGGCATCATGAATGTGCAGATCTGCAAAGAAGATAATACGCTCCATCCCAGCAGACAGCCTTCTGTGCTTTGAACTTCTTCAGAGACCTTATGCACAAAAGGCGAGTGACATTCACAGTCAATATGCCTGCTTGAGTCAGGAAAATAAACCCTCAGCTCTTTTTGAATCAGAGGACCAGTATTTCTTTTCATTTGTCTGCATTTAATGCTTTCCAAACCTAAAGTAATTCCTCAGTCTACCTCCATCTGATGCAGAGGAGCAGTATGAGCACAAAACTTCAGCAGAGCCTGAGTGCATGAGGTGTTTCTAAAAGGGAGCAACAAGAACCAACTGATTCATTGAAACTGCCATCATGTCTCATCTGCCAAACACAAATTTTATCATCTGACACAGTTTAGCGAACTATTTTCTTCCCTTTAAACGTAAACTAGAAAGTAAATAAACATTGACAGCCCTGGGAGGATGATGAGAATGTACCTTTATCTGAAGGAGCTATTGGTGCATCCACAGCAGCAAACACTGCTAGTTTAGCTTCATCAATATCTTGCTGTGTGAATTCTCCAGATTTGGCCCATTCAACTGCTTTTTCAAATGTTTTCAAAGTGGCTAACGAATTTGGGTCTCTTAGAAGAAAAACAAAACATAAAAATTAATTACTTCAGTCTTACAAAATGAAAAGCTAAAATTCCTTTGTTCTCACTTAATTTATAATTTACTATGCATCACACAAACACACATGGGGAAAAACAAATTATAAACTTCCCTTTTTTTGTACAAAAAGTGGTTTTGGGGTTTGGTTTTGTGTTTCTTTTCCAGAAGAAAACAGTGTTACAAACCAAGCAGATCTGGAATTTTAGATACACAGGTGCAGAAGTTCAGCTGCCTAAAAGTAGTTCCAAGATGGCGTAGAGAGAAGTGGTGTAATAAAAGCAGGTCAGGTAAGCCACCACTGTTCACAGCGGGCTCAGAAAGCAGCACTACCACTACTGCCCACACCAGGAACGTTTATGATATACCCTATCTTCTCTCAGTTGCTTTTCTTGCCACACCTGTTTTTACTCTCTGTAAAACAGGTGCCACAGGTTAACTACTACTGGCAAGTTAAGGACGACTGCCAGGACAAGTCCTACCATGTTGAAGCTTCACAGAAAGGCCAGGCTGCTCAAACCTCAGTGAGGAATCCTGACCAAGCACTGTGCCAGGCTGCCTTTGGGCTAGGAAAACGACTGAAGCCAGGACTCCCATCCACACGACATTTCTAGTGAGGATTACAACTACAATACCTCCAGTTCAAATTTCATCTGAAAGTGCCTTGGTAAGCCAAATACGAGGTAACTGTTCTGGACTGGCAAAAAAGAGGAATAGAAGGATCAAGCAGTTCTAGCTCATCACCAGCAATGCTTTCTGCTGAATCTCTGATGATTTCAGCCAGTCGCTGAAGGAAGCTGCATACTTTCAAACTCAGAACCTTAGGGAACATCACCATTCTACTTCATGGTTTCAAATTTAGAGTAGTCTTGAATTTCCTTTCTTAGGGCCTCCTGAACCCAGAAATAAACAAGTGAAAGCCAGTTTTACATAAATCTGATACTGAGATAGTAAACACCAAAGTGCAGAGGTACAGCAGTGGTTGCTACCAGCAGAGATAAACTAAGCTTTCCCAAGGACACAAACAAGAGAAAGCAAGGATGGGTTTATTAGGCAATCTAACTTCATCAGCACTGAATCATTTAATTTCATTCCTTTTATTTCACTTCTTCTTGAAAGACTGCTACAATGAAGTTAAGAATAAGACACATCCAAATGCAGTCAGTGGTCCCCTCACCCATCAAGAGGTAAGAACAAACCCACTGTTACCTGTAAGAATAGAATGTGAATATGCCACTGTGACTAAGTTTAGCACCTCCACCGTAAGCCCCTCCTTTCTCTCTGATTTCTGTATGTAGGAACTTAGCTGTCATCAACCGTGCAAGAATTCGAAGGCTGGAAGGAAAGAAATAGAAGCAGAGAAGATGTAAAGTGAACTGGACAACAGTAATGGTCACAGTAATGGTCTCAACTACCTCTAAAGCTCACCCAGATCTCCATTTGCAATGCATTGCTTCTTGTAATCTACAACAGTAATGACAGCAATACTCAGTATTTAGTAATACCTGAATAATGTCACATCATGTAAGAGCAGCACTAAGCTTTGTTACATAGAGTAGGACTGTCAACTCAGGACACATCCAAGTAGGCAGGGCTATTTATTCCAAGGTAGGGGATAGCAGCCCCTTATTACTTAATCTCAGCCTTTACAGGGCTTCTCTGGGCCCAGCCATACAACAGCTGCTTCGTAAAGATTTTGTGACGAATGCACTGCGAATCATTTTCTACCAACACTCCATTTTCTGCAGTCAGCTCAACCCTTTCCATTTTTATTTTGTGCTGTGCAGTGCACAGAAAAGCTCCCTGATGTTCTGCTTCCCACCTGGCATAGTCTGCAGCTGTGTAGGGAACTGTTCGAATGCATTCCCCAATATAGTTCACTGGGAAGGGAAGTACAAAATGGGTCTTCATTTGGCATGGCTTGAAAGTAGGATCCTAGGAGAAGAACACATTATTGTCACAGTTAGCAGAGGAGACAATTTATCCGAGAACTCTCTCTTCTGAGAACTAGGAAATTCTGCCAAACATACAGACACACAAATGCTAAAGCTGCCACTTATCCTACCCTGCAACCAGTGACATTTTGCTTGTGCCTGTATCAACAGTTCAGTACAAAGAACTGCCTTGGAAAACTACAGGAGAGGGACACTCTACATCAACTACCCATCCTTGCAGCCCCACTTCTCAGTGCTATGTAGTTTGAATCACTACCAACGAGCTTGGATTTGGCCATGGATTTACTCTGATTGAAACACGTGTTCATAACTCTCCAGTTGTGTCACACATGTACATGGTCACCACATCGTATCCCAATCCATCCACTAAATTCTAGACATTGAAAACAGAGTCAGAAACTGTAACCCACAGAAAAAGTGAAGTATTTATTGTGGATGCTGAAAAGCTTTGGTAGAGAAATCTTTCAGCTTTCTGCAGCGTTCTGTGAGAACTTTGCAGTTCTCACAGAAGCTATGAAAAACACTGCTATGGGTTCTTGTAAACTAACTCCTTATCTTGCACCTGGGTTTGTTATGCAAGATTGTTATGGTTCTAGCTTTCTAATATTTTGGAGTAAGTGTCTTAGAGCTTGACCAACCCCCTCAAGGGGTAGATGGCCGAGCACCCAATTGTCTTATGCCATTCAACACACTCTTTGCAAATCCCTGTTATAAAAGATAAATTAATTAATTAATAAAGGGTCAAAACCGCTTTCCCTTCTGGACTTAGTTGTGACATTCCTTGCCGTCAGTGTCGCTCACAGCGACAATTTATGACAGCAGCTGTAGTATAAATTCCTGCTCAAACATCCCCTGCAATAGACTCATTTTCCTTACAACCCCACTTCCAAACTTGCAGTCCTCCTCATCTCTCTGGGCCTCTGCAGAGATCGTTCCTTTGCCTCTTCCACACGTGCATCTGCTTGTGTGCTCACTTAGCACTAGCAGACCCTTACACACCTCCAGTGACGCCGTTTCAGAGCTCCCCATCCTTTCTTAAATTCAGAAACCCCATCCCCAGCCCCTCACACAACTCTGGCTGGCTAGGCCAAGCAGAGCAGTGTATTTACAGCACTGGTCAGCAGGCAAAACCTGGGCTGAGCTCTCCCTGCCCCTCTCTTCTAAAAGGAGAGCTCATGGTACACTTTTCTTTCCTGTAGCCAAATGCAGCTCTCATTTTCACTAATTCTCTTCTGTCAGGTGTCATTCACATTCAGAATCATTTAGAGAGGAGAGCAAGGGAAGGAAGAGACTAACTGGAAGTGATTAGCTTTGATGGTCAGTTGTGGAACTGAAGGGCATGAATTATGTTTCAGTGCTGTGCTTCTGTAACAGCTTAAGATGGACCATTACATCAGTAACAGCTAATACCAATACCGCCCACCAATAACGTACTTACATTAACTAATTTCCTTGTGATCTGCAAACCAGTAACCATTTCACTTCCCACAGGTTTCACTTCTGAAGATTTCTACAAGAGAGCCAATCCTCACATTAAAAGATGATTTAACAATTTAGACCAAGACTACTACAAATGCAACCCCTTCCACTCGAACTTGTTTAAGGCAATCATCAAACCATGCCTTCACAAACATAAGCAAGGTACTCATTACTTCTTTATATTTCCTACACAAATACCAAATTAATTTCCTTCCAAGAGTAATGTGGCACTGAGAGACATCAAGACCCAGATTATATGAGGCCCATAAAGTTACACACTATCATTTCACTCATGGGTAGAGAACTGAGATCTTATTCCAGTCTCATCAGAAATTAAGACAGATCGGCATTGAGATCTGTCTTAATTAAGACAGTGACAGAGCAGATCCTTTGTCAACTCCACTGAACCAAGCATATTTTGTGCCAAATGTCCTGAACACCATGATAACAAAACAAATTCCTATGCAACTGAGGAACTGCACATCATGCCCTATTTGCTTTTGGCCAACATTTCAAGTAAAGCTCAGCTAAAAAAAAAGTTACAGTTTTATGCAACAGGGGAAGGAAGAAAATCTTTTTCGACATCCCACGCCAAAGCAGTAACCCCAGGGTAAGGCTTAACAGCTGATCTACAGCATTTCTATTGTCCACTGTATTGCAGTGAAGACAGTCCATGGCAAAACACAGAGCAGCTGAGCACAGAGATGACTGGCAGATTTCTTCAGACATCTTTGTACGGACACAATATCTGAGCTCAAACTTCTGGTGGCACAATGGTATTGACACAATCAAGCCAACTGTATTTGATGGCTTAATCACAAATGACAATTTCTCACCTCAATCACATGGGGACGAACAGGTTTTCGCTCTTTTTTACTTCTAGCTATGCCCTTTAGAAATTTCTCTACTTCTTTAGATGCTTCTGGTATCTGCTGAGGTGCTGCATTCACTGAACATCTGTCAAAAATACGTATCAAGTTTTTAAATATCGTTTTGTGTTTTCAGAGAGTCTTTTATAATTTGTACCACTTTGTCTTTCCCAACATTTTCTATTAAATCATCAGAATGTTAGGTCAGTGATCTCTGATAATCATTAACAGAGAGAAAGGCAAGATACTCAATCTAGCATGTGATGTGAAAAAAAAAAAAAAAATATTACAGTCCAATTGCTTTTCTTTTGCTTGACCTGGAACACTTTCAGACCAAAAGCTGAGCAGTTGCTGTCAAACCACTTCTGTGCACAAGACAGGACTAGCTCAGTTTTGCAAATAAAAATGTCTCTGAAGGAAAATAATGCCCTCTGTATCCTCTCTGTAGAGGCAGCCCTACCATGGTTTTGAACAACACAGACATTTACATAATTTTTCATTTCATGCTTCAAAAAACAAAATTTTGCAACTTCTGTCACTTCAAGCAGACCCATTTATGGAACTAATGCATCTGACATTAAACACCTTAATGTGATCTCTTTACTTTTTCCAATAAAACTTGCATAAAGCAGGTTTCAGAATATCACTGCTTTCCTTTTAGGAGCGAAACAAAAATCCAGACCAAACTATATGCAACTGTTACAACACAATATAACAGTATTTGTCTAATGAGCACCTTGAAGGGGCAAAAAAAAGGCAGATTTTTGACTATTTCTGGAAGATTTCACAGGTCACTTACAAGCTTTGGGTACAACAGTTACCTATGAAATTTGCTCTAAGTCTCTCACACCATTTAAAAACTGAACAAAATGAGCTAGCATAGCTACCACTCTGTAAGCAAGGGGAATTTAAATTAACATTTCTGTAGCTTTTCCACAGACATCCCATTTCACAAAACCCCAGTACACCATGAGGTGCACTGAGAAAAGCACATTCACAGGCCATGGTCTCTCTTTAACCAAAATGGCCCTTTTCTTTTTAGCTGGAACTCACCTGATGTTGTCACTATTTAATAAATACTTCTTAATGCGTGGTAGTTTGCGTAGTATTGGTTTAATATCAGACATTTCTGCTATTCTCTTCATCAACTTCACCTGTGCAGGAAGGGAAGGCAGAAAGACCACAGATTAAATCAACAGGAAGAATTAACAAAAACCAGCCTGTAACTCCACAGTCAAGGATTTGGACCTTGCTGAAGGGCATTATTAACTTCTCACCTGATCCATCCCACTGAACATTTCCTGCAGCTCTCCAGAAGGTGTAAGGTTTTTGCTGGCTCTAATAGAGGCATACAAATGCCCGCAATCTGGAATGCCATTTGACAGCTCCTGGGCGGTCTTCTTAACCAGCACTCTGAAATGCTCTTCCTCCTCAAATCTTGGGCTGAAAAACAACAGAAGCAGGTCTCATGCAAAAAGACACCAATGAAATTCATTATACTGAATCATTCATCATCCCGAGTTCAACAAAGTGCTTTTAAACTGTTGGTTGTCATTTAATCCACTATATAGTCATGCTCTTGATGCAATACATAAGTTTAGAAAGACATTAGAGATAGAATTATGAAAATAAATCCCAAAGTAGGATCTCTAAGAGGAGGAGAATGGTTGGGGGAAGAGTGAAAAAGAGAACCCCAGAACACATGCAAACCCACAAACAAACAAAACCCAATGTACTGTACTTGTTAAATATTTCACTCCATAAATGCATCATGTCTGGCAGATTTCTATCCAAGCACAGAGATGAAAAGAGCACACCCTGAAGGAAAAAATAAACAAAACAGAAAAAACCCTTCACACAAGACAACCACAGCATTGGCTCAAGAAATGCACAGTAACTTTTCATGGAAGTGATGTAATGATGCCAACTTAATGCTACACATCACAAATCACTCTAATGCAGGCTGTGGTACTGAAATCAGAGCAGACATTACATGTGACTGCTCTTCTAGCAAAGCAAGCCTGGCTATTCCTCAATTCCTTCTTCTCAACAGAAAGCAGCAGTTCAGAAACAAAATTTCACTTTTTTTCCCATTAAGTACAAGTTCTGTTCTGGGGTGCACCTTTCTCCAGGGAATCCCTCTAATTTAACTCCAGGATCCACAGGGAGCAGACCACCAGGAAGTTTGAGAAAATCTCAAAAAATATTGCCAGAACTGTTATGTCCGACACATAGATTTAATGATATTGCAAACAGTGATGTAACACGCTAACAGCAATCTCTGAGTGCACCACCACACCATTCTGTCCCCTACCCTCTGCTTCCAAAATATTTTGGAGCACTCAAAATTATGGTGACAGATGCTAGAGAAGCACTGCCTGAGACAGAACACCTACATCAAACACTCCCCTTAACGCAAAGTACTAAGTTACTGTAATTATCTAATTTACATTTTACCAAAAAGGCAGGAGTCCTTTCATATACAAAGCTTTCAATGCACATTAGCTTGACCCTCTCCCTGGAAGCCCAGACTGACCCTTAACTACACAGTTGTTACTGCAAGTGTAACATCTGCAAGGTTATGATTAATTTACCTGTTCATACACATCCAGGTGTGAATCATCTGGAATGATATGTGGGCTGACAGACATACCACCTGTTTTCAGTTCTATTTTCTGGGCTTGTTCCCTGTAATCAAGGGCTCCGCATCCCATCCTGTAAAAACAAGAAATTTGTTTCCCTTTTCAGTGTATACCAAAACCAAAATCCATTTGTGAAGTAGTCTGTTTAGGACAATACTAATTTAGCAACTCAACAATTTGGACCATTATCAAGCAAACATAATACTTCATGCCTTATAAATGCTTTCCACCAAGCTTTTCAATAAGGGCATCCTTACTGAATAGTTAATTTAAAATGCTATATTAAAAAGCATGCTTTATGTGCAGGCTTGCTACCAACATCCATATGAACTACATTAACAACATCACATGAACTGTTCTCATCAATAAAAAGAACATATTCCTCCAAGCCTGGGTCACTTCTGCTCTTCACTCCTCTTTCTCCTGTGATGGGGTCACTGTTTCTGTCCCCACATGGCAGAACTGGGCCAGAAGTCTATTCTCCAGTGAAAACTTTAGCTAGGCTATTTTTCCTTTATAGAAGTTTTCCAATCTGTTGAGGGAATGCTTGTGTTGATGCCAGGCAAAAAGGCAATGCAGAGAGCGATGGAGAAGGGGAAACAATTTGGCAAGTCTGGGGAAAAAAGACAATTTTCTGCAGGGAATCAACTTATCAGCATTTCCCTTTTATATTAAGAACAGATGCTGGAATTATTAAAGGCAATATTAGTATTTTCGCAAGCTGTATTACAGCCTGTTGCTTCAGCTCCTAAGAAAGTAAACTTCTCACTTGGTAATGACGTTGCAGAAGAGTGGCACATATGGTTTGAGCTCCTCAGGAAGTGTGTTCAAGCTGGAAACAGCTCGGAAATAAACCACCCCATTGGTTGGCTGAGCACAGTACTGGACAGGAATTTCATCAGCTAGGAATAAAAAAACAAAAGCAAAGAATAACCAGCAGCTTCCTAGTACAAAAACACAAAAGCAAAATGATTTCTTACAAGAACTTCCCACTAAGAGTAATTTTATGTTGGTGTTTCAGAGCCACTTCTTGTTTAAATTTTGCACGTTACACTGAACGCTGGACCAAAGGGGTTTTATTGTTTCTGTCCATGGTAAGGTAATGGACACCTGGACAATTTGAAAAGAGAATTCTTCTAACAGAGGCCATATTTTAGAGGCAATATTCAAATAAAAAAAAGTAGCAATTTGTTTCTGAACAAGTCGAGAAGTTCTTCCCTCTTATTTTTGCCTTCTTCACTTCAAAAGCTGAGGAAGGCAGCTTCTTGCACTGTACACTCTTCCTAAGCTAGGCCATTAGAATATATATGTTAGAATTCTCACAAAACCAGGTCACTTTTTGCATCAAAATTATACAGTCTTGACACTTGCTGGTAATTTTTGAAGAAAAATGTCTGTTAGAAATATACTAAAGAACGGTATTTACCTGCAGAATTTTGACAGAACCATAACAAAATTCAGATCTACCATCTCCTATCAATCCATGGGGAAACCCCTAGCAAAGCAGGGAAGAACTTGCACTGAAGTTATGAGGAATGACAGTAACTTTTTTTTTTCCCCCTCCATGGCTCCTGTATGTAATATTCTGTAAAAAATGGGTAGGGACTGGAGTAAGGAAGGCTCGCTGCACCAGCTGCCAAGAGTTCTGTAACCTGGGTAAGCCTTTGGAAAGTGGGGAGATTGCTCAAGAGCCTCCTCTAACTGCAGGGCAAGGTGGAAGTGTGCCTGCAGCAGGGAGCTGCCATCAGGAGCTCCTGCCAGCCTTGGGAAGGCTGGGAGGCTGTTCCATGCTGCCCCTCAGAGGCGATGGCCCTGTAGATCCACAGCCGCGTCTGCACAGAGGGCTGGGCTGGAGGAAAAGGAGAACAGCTATGGGCCACAAAGCCAGTCCATGTGCTGGACAAGGGGACACGGCTGGGCCAGCAGCCAGGGAACAACCCAACAGGGCTGCTCTCTGGGACACAAGACAGTGGTGACACAAACCTGTGAGCGTAGTCTCCAGCACAGTGAAGGGGATTTTGGGCTCGATGTCAGACACTTTTAAAGCTGGGAGACAAGAGGTATCCTGAGGTTTGCTTTGAAGAGCAATTAATTCCAAGCCTAGTAAGGAGAGAATACCAAATAGTCATGTTCAGCTTGTAGTGAAAGTGCTGTCAAAACCTAAAACCTAATGAGATGATGCAGACCAGAAAAACTCAAGAGTCAAGTTTGGAGTCTTCTATCTGCAATTTTGCAAATATTGTACTAAAGCAAATTCTGCAGATTATCATGTAACAACAGCAAACAGAACACTCTTGTTAAAAGAGTCTCTTTCCAATCCCCTCTTCACAACCTGTTTACAGTAACATGTAATTTAATCTTTGAAGAAGTGACATCTGTCCATCTGTCCTGTCACTCAGTTCTGCAAGCATCAACCCAGACCCAGCAGATAAGCTTCTTTCTAACCCAGTCTGCTCCAGTTCTTACTCAAGTGCTCCGTAAGAACACTGATGCAGCTAAATTGTTGTGATTACTTTCACATTTCAGCCTTTCAGATACTAGCTGGTCACCTCTGAACAGGTACTCTCCAATTAATCTCTGTAAGTAGAAAGCCTCCTCTGATTTCATGCTCCCCTATCTCCCGTCCCACACCAAAGCTTCAGATGATTAACGACACATTTTTGGACGATTTCTGTTACTAGACACTGCTTTAACAAAATTAGATGACTGCCCATGGTTTTCAAGTGTAAGTTACTCTCCAGAATAAGTTAAAAACAGCATTACTTTTATAGTCGGCTTTTTAACCAGAAAATGTAAGAAATATAATTACAAAATACAAGTTTTACAGGAGCATGGAGCAGACCATGTGCCCATAAATTAACAGCTTCAAGGTACATGATGCTATGTAAGTATCTGAAGGGAGGGTGCCAAGAGGATGGGCCAGACTCTGCTTGGTGGTGCTGAGCAAAAGGATGGGAAGCAACGGGCAGAAACTGATGCATAAAGAAGTTCCAACTGAACAAGCAGAACTTTTACTGTGCAGTGACCAAGCACCAGAACAGATTGTCCAGAGAGACTGTGGAGTCTTCCTCACTGGAGATATTCCAGAAATCTCTAGATGCAATCCTGTGCCACATGCTCTAGGATGTCCCTGAGCAGGGAGGTTGGCCCAGATGACCCACTGTGGTCCCTTCCCACCTGACCCATTCTGGGGTTCTCTGAATTCATCTTCCACTTAGTGCAAGTTAACATGGGAAAGAATAAGCAGATTGATATTTTAAAACAACTTCCTTTCTTCTGCCCTAATGAAGACATTGATCATTCTCTTTTTGAGTGTTAAAACTAATGGAATATACCAATCATACACTGTAGTGTAAGCACCACACAAGTAACACAAGTACACAAATTTTCAATAAAAAAAACCCATCCCTTACACAGCAAATGCTGGAGAGTGCCTGAGAATTTAAAAGATTCTACAGAACACCAGCTAAAAAACTGTTACACAAATAAAAATGTGAAAAAGCAAGTTAACCTTTTTCAAAGATTTGGGTTTTTTCTTCTTCGGAAAGTGCATTGACCTTTTTTTCCAGCTTTTCTGCTTCCATTTTAGCTTGTTTATCATGGTAGTCTTCCTCTGGACTCATTGACAGAGTCAGTTTGTGCGGATTATCCTGCAGAAATACATCCCAAAACAAAGCATTATTAATTCTGAGGGCAACTTCCTTGCCTCAGATTATTGCTCCATCAGCATTAACAAAACAGCCTGTGCATCATTTGGCTTGCATGTTATCAAAAGTATCCCAACCACGCAGACTGAACCCTTGGTTTCATACCGGAGAAGATGCTGCATGGGTGGGGAAGAGGCAGCTCACCACAAGAACAAGCACCAACAGCATTCTGCAAAGTTTCAGTCTGGAGTCAGAATCCCTCAACAGCACACAGTACTCATTAGTTCAATTAAATCAAGGTTAAACAACTGTACATAACACTACAGAGCTACATGCTTTAAGTTTTATCTGGAGAGTGTTCAAAGATGGGCAATTTTGTTAAATGCAGGAGGCTTTGACTAAGCACCTCTTTCAACCTGCCCAAGCTTGAATGCACAGAGATCCCATATGATGTAAAATGTGCATGCCTTATCTTGCTCAGAAATGCTTTCCACATCAGCCTTGCTGCCACAGAACTTCAGGCATTATGCAAGAGTCACAAGTGCTGTTGAATTCTTGTTTATACCAGACTGTGGAATTTTAATATCAAAATTACTCAAGCAGCTTCCATTTTCCTTAATAGGAAAGGGAGGCCAGTCAAAAGACAGTGATGCTGAAAAACTGCCCATTTCAATGCAGGAGTCAAGCAGCAACATCTGCCACTGACAGACACTGCCAACAATTTGGGACAATTGTAATCTGTAGTCAGATTCTGTTTTATGAGTTTATCTTCCCCGTGCCTGGGCAAAAAGACTACAGAAACCTGACTACAGAGTTAAAGAGGGAAATGCAAAATTACCCAGCCATAGTAAAACAGACAGGATGAATGGCATTCTCTCCCTTGCTCCCTGCCTGCTTTAATAACTCCCCAGCACGAGGTACAACAGTGCATAATCTTATGATGCAAGAACATCCAGCTATTCTCATCATTTCCCACCGGGTCATGCCTTTGCCTCAGCCCCCTCAATAGAACTGCACAGTAAAGAAAATGCATAAAAATACTGCACCTGCCTTTCTTCCCTACAGAAGCCAAAACTTTAACAGCTCCCTACTACCTACAGACACTAGTAATGCCTTGAGGAAAACTGACTTCAATCGATGCCACTGTCTCTTGTTGCTTTTGAGTATATTAGAACTAAGATTTACTCCAATCAGGGTGACAGTTACTTATCACAAATCTGCCTTTCAAAACAACTTAAACAAGTTGATTAGGAAAAAAAAAACCCAAACAAAAACCCACCAAAAAAGGCAAACAAACCAAAAAAAAAAGCCAACAAAACAAACAAAACCCACAAAAAACCCACACCACTTTTGCATTGCTATCACTGGATTTTTTTTTTCTGGCATTAACTAATTCAAGGCTTCAGAATGACTCAGTGTTATAATGCCTTTACTGGTTATTTTTTATTTCTGTAAAAACTCCAGAAGAACACGTGGAGAAACAAGAAAAAGAGAAAGTAATTGGCACTGACAGCAAAATTCAGACAGCAGTTCAATGAACATGAGGAGAGCCAAGACAATCTCACTTGTAACCAAACCCTTTGCAAGGAAAAGGAGATATACCTTGCTATGTCAATACTAAAGAACATGTGACTAGGTCCATAATTCTCTGTTCACATCTGAACTTCTCACCAGGAAACACCCATGTGCATCAGGAATCACAGTTTGGTAAAATATTAGCATTTTACTAGTTTTCTATTCAGTGTGGTTTCAAATGATCAACCAATTTTTTTTCCACTTTGAGAAGTTTTCACTTAAACCATTTAAAATTAACATGCTTCATTCAAATGTGCCGCTGTTCAATCTACACCCAGAAACATGCAATGTGGTGATAAAAAATTAGCCTTCAGTTTAACTTCAAATACAAAACTGTGATTTAAACATTAATACAAGATAACTTTCCATAAGTTTGCCTACCTTGAAGTATGTTTTAACTTTTTCCTGAAGAAATCTGGGATTTTCTTTAAGACACTGCCTGAAACGAGAGACTTTATCTGCAATCTTCAGAAGCTCCACTGGATCCCCATCTTGATTCCAACACGACGCTATGTACTGAACAGGAAAGAATAATTAGGTAAGCAGTACAATCCATCTGCATTTCTCTAGTTGACAGCATGTGTTCCAAAACCACCTTGTCACTTATACTTGAGTAGCAGACACAGAATGAGCAGTGCTAATGTAGGTGTAGGGGGAAAAATATTGTTCAGATTAAGGATCTATTCCATCATCTCCTGTGTCCTATTCTCTCCATTCCTGCCTCTAATTGCATCACACCAAACCACCATTTTTTTTATTATTACTCTTTTTTTTGCATACGTGTGTATATCTGGAAACGTACTGTAGTATTCTTTACTCCCTCACATTTAAAATTAATTTTTCAGCTCAAGAAAGAAGGAAAACAGAAACAGGTGGTAGAAACAAGGCAGTACATATATACTACAATCTTGTATCAGCTAGATGAAATGATTTATAGAAAGGTGAGTCAAACATGTAAACTATGTAAAACAGATGGGACTTTGGAGAAAGAAAATACGAAATAACCAGAAATATCCCCAAGACATTTCTTTTATTCTCTAATTTGAGACTATCAAGTTTGCTCAAGTTGCTATCAAAAGTTCTCCAAAAACACAAGTGTAAGATAACAAAAGCTTCTCCATTTCTACTCTGTGTGAATAGGGAAAAAAACCAAAACCAAAGCAAAGTATAAAACTCCTAAGACATATGAAAAAAAAAAGCCTCTAACTGTCAAATCCACCTTCTCTTTTCTTACCTTTTTAATTACAAGCAGGTATCATAAGCCTTCAGCATTTTTTAGTAAAAACAATTCTTATTTATTCTGCGGAAACTCCCTATTATGATACAAAGCATAGTATTCTTTTATAACATGCTTGAGTTAATTCTCTTGAAATAAAAATAGTCACTCTTTATTTGAGGCTTCTGTGGGGCCATTACAACAATTCAGTGCTGGTCCTCAGTGGGCAACTTTAAAGTTTAACCATACATCTAAGAGCATTGTCCAAGCAGTTCTTGAACACTGACAAGCTTGGGGCCATGACCACTTCTTTGGTGTCACGGCTCATCCCTGGCTGGCAGCTCAGCTGCACACAGCCACTCACTCCCTGCCCTCACAGCAGGATGTGGGGGGAGGACCAGACGGGTCAAAGTAAAGGAACTCATCTGTTGAAATAAATGCACTTTAACAGGTAAAGCAAAAGCTGTGGGCAAGCAGAGCAAACCAAGGAAATCAGACGCCACCTGAAGTACCACATCCAGCTCTGGGGCCCGCTGTGCCAGACAGACACTGACCTGTTAAGAGTAGATCCAGAGGAGGCCACAGAAGTGATCAAAGGGCTGGAGCACCTCTCCTACAAAGACAGGCTGAGAGACTTGGTGTTGTTCAGCCTGGAGAAGGAGGTGGCTTTGGAGAGACTTTATTGGGGCCTTTCAATATAAGAAGGGGGCTTATGTGAGGAGAGACTTTTTACCGCACCCTGTCCAGACAGGACAAGCAGCAACAGTTTTAAATGGAAAGAGGGCAGATTTAGATTGGACATAAGGAGGAAACTCTTCACTATGAGGGTGGTGAGACAGTGGAACAGGTTGCTGACAGAAGCTGTGGGTGCCCCATTCCCTGAAAGCATTTGAGGACATGTCAAAAGTGCTCTGAGTAACTGGATCTAGTGAATGATTGCCCTGCTTACAGCAGGGAGGCTGGAACTGGATTATCTTCAAAGGTCCCTTCCAACCCAAACCTTTCAATGATTCTGTGATCACTTTAGTTATAACAAGGTCCCTTTCAGGCCCTCTTCAAAGTCAACTTCTGAAACATGACTTCAGGCAAACAAACTGAAACACAACTCTCCTCTGTGGGAGTATAAACACTAAATGCTGCAAGACTGGTGTTTAAAAGCAAGAAATATTTAAGAGCTTTCTGTTCTAGAATGAAGGCGTAGCAGTTGAATCAACTTCAGGACTTAAAAATGTTGAAAGGTACAATTATATGCATAAATATTTAATCAGACAGAATTACTCACAACATCTGAAGACATGCCAGAAAGTACTGGCTATCAAAGTCAGGCCTATTTTGCCAGATTTACCATGAAACGTGACAGGCACTTAAATATCCACAATTTGCCTATTTGGCTGCATGGCAATCTGATTTGAAACAGCTTTTGTTTGTGCTCTCCCATTTACAAATCTCCTGTTACTCCAGGGCTCTGCTTCTTTGCCTAACTGTATATAACCAGAAATTAAATCCTGCTCATGCAAAGAATCTGCATCACCTGAGAGACAGAAAGCAGAAGAGCCACTAAGCAACTGAGGTTGCTGCAGAGCAGAAAGGAGCTGAGGACATTAAAGAATGAGTGGCTACAGGAGACCCTGATTTCCACAGTGCCTGCAAATACTACACCTCACTTATTCCAAACATGACTTGCAGACTTCTTCAAGACACAACATTCTGCTGTGTAATGTGCTTTTCATAACAGTTTGGTATCAAAATTTGAGGCCAAGAATTGCATTAGTGTACATTTTCCCTTGTGAATCTAGAAATTAACTTATAGCAGTACAATCCTTAAGTCCGTAGAAAAATACAGTCCTTCTATTTGGCTTTTAGAAAATACACAGGCATCTAGCCAAAACACACAGTTCCCAGAGCCAGTATGATATGTCCCTCACCGAAGTAACCAGTGCAACTGCAATCAAAGCTGCTATTCAGGCAAAGACAACAGGCTCACTGCCTGATTAACTCATACAGTGAGAAGTCCACAGACAGTCTGACAGCTACTGAAAAGAAAGAAGAAAGATGTACACAATATGACAAAGGAAGAGCCCTTAAGTGGAAAGTTTTACATATCAAGAGCCTATAAAATGACCCCATATTTTATAAAGACATAGGTAGCAGATTTTTTTAACCCTTCTTAAAAAAAACACACACAGACTTACAGATGTCAGGGCAAGTCCAAAACTTGTAGACTGATGTTTCAACTGTATTTCAATTTTGTGAAGTAGAGCTTCAATCCTGTCTTCCTCAAATCCTTTCCTTTGGGAAGGGGTGATGAGAGAAGGAAATCATATCCATTAACATTGACCACTTTAAGTGAAGTTATGAAAATGAATTAGTAAAGGAAGCATTACAAAATAATGCCTTTCACACTGAATTAAACTGATATGAAATAATCTTATGCTGTGTCATTTAGAGAAACTGAACTAACATCATTTATCTTCTGAAGGTTACACTGATGGGAATAAGCTACAATAAAGGAAGCAGCAGATGCACGTTTAAAGAGTATTGAACAATAACACTTCTGCTTTGGTGCCTTTATTGTAATATAACTAGATTTTTAAGGCATGTTACTATATGCAAGTCTGTATTATTACATGCCTACATATTATTACATTAACTAAGAGTGTTCTTAAAAATTTAGCATTACTCACGCAATAACTTCATCGACTGTTCTATCAATTATCTGTTTCACTGTATCAATGTCTCTTTCAGCAATACCCTGTAGACCCACACTGAAATAAGCTTCTCTTGTTGAGCCATTAAACCTAGAATAAAACACACCCAGCTCAGTGCCAAGTACTAAAACTTAAGCATTAAAGCTACCAACAAAGGCAAGAGAAGGGGAAAAACCTGTCATTTCCACATACACACACACAAGATTTTAAAAGCTAGAGAGAAAGTAAAATAATTACCAAATAGGCAAGAAATGGAACTTAAAAGCATTTTTTGTTCAATTTCAGTAGTAGTAGCCATTATTAAGAAAACACACAGCATATGGTTTAAGAGAAAGAAAAACAGCTACAGAAGTAAAGCCAGTATTTTCTGTTCATCTTCCCATTCATCTGTAATTTCTTTCAGGTAAAAAACTCTCTCTTTTTAAGGTGAAAATTTTAGCTGCATGTAACACCAAACATACTTTCTGCTTAAGACAGTGAGTGGAATGGTACTTCTAAAGCAGTATTTGCAAAGTGGTTAAAGTGAAGTTTTCCATGTTTGCTGCAATTATTATCAACCATATTTAAAAAAAAAATTACAAGCATAAAGACAATTGTATCCAAGCTGTCAGGTAGGGTCAATCAGAGAGCTCATCTTTAGAGACAAATTGGCACTTGCAAAAATATAGAACACCTTGCAGTTCAAACCAAAGCCAACAAAAAAGCAATGGGTGCTCATCCACTCATAAACCACCACTATTCCATGTCTAAAAATCACAGAAGGAATTCAATGGCAGGCTTAGGCATTGGATTCTGCAATACTCATCTCTGGACTCAAACTTATTCTTGTAGATTCATCAGTCACTGAGGCAAATAAAAGCCAGCTTGCTGAACAATTGTCATGGTTAGAAGCTGGCTAGGCACCAAGCCCCACGAAATCTGTTATTTTTCATAATGGGAAATAAAGATAGGGGATACACATCATAAAGTCACCCCAAGACAACAGTTCAACCCCGTATCAATCCAGCCAACGTGGAAAAGGCCCATATGACAAAAAACACAACACAATCTCTACTTCAGTGCCTAAAGATGGATTTCTACTGCCATGGTCTGGAATATTAAGACGCCTACGTGGCACTGGCATGCATGAGACAGGACTTGCAGGAAGCCAATTACTTCATGTAAAGAAGGTTGAGCCGGGCAGAGTAAGACACTGAAATCAAAGGTGAGCATAATAAGGTTTCCCACTCAAACACTTGAGAGAGACACCGGAGAAAATGCCATGATTTTTGTCATCCTCAAGTCTAGAAATCAGTCGGATGAATCATGCCTCGAAGGCACTTCTTTCTTTGTGCTGACAAAAAAGGAAAAACGTGATGAGCAGCTGAGCCTGAGTTTGGTGCAGACAAGGCGCCCACCCTCAGCCTGCAGTGCAAAGTGTGCTCAGGAGGTGGGCTGGGAGCTGCAGTTTGAGCAAGTGTCAGCTGAAACACCTGTCTGTGCTGAGCTGATGGCAAGTTAACAGCACCTAATTACACAAAGGCCCGTTTCTGACAAACCTACCTACTACTACACCACAGAATTAAAGCAAAAAGAGCAACATGGTACAGAGAAGAGCTCGCAAACTCTTCTGAGCAATACTTAATGTCCAGGATGAAAAACCCTTGTAATTAAGGCAATGCAGGTATTCCATGTTTTACTCCATCTATCCATTTTTATAATTCGTAAGCTGTAAACAATACAACTTTGATTAAACCAACTTAGCTTCTATCCAAGTACTCTGACAAGCCAAAAGTTACATTTGAGAATGCTTTACAGCTCGCCTGGAGAAACTCTTAAGATGTTTTAATATTAAAATAAGATTATTCTAGTGTCAATTGCCAGTATGAGAGATGAGTTATTCCAACTTAATAGTGTTTTTTAGCTTTTCTATATTGCTTATAGTGATGAAATGTGAATCACAACACTTACCCAACATCAGGAGAAAAATCTGTACCAACTCCAGACTCAATTAAGGCTTTGTAAAAAGGAGAATTTGGCCCATCAACCAACAGAGAAGACAACAGGCTTAGGGTGAATGTTTCAAAAGTGTCTGTAATACTGAAGAAAAACTATTAGTTCTTAAAAACCATACGTGACACCCAGTATCACTGAGTCCATTTCAAAAGAACGAGAAAACAAAGGCAGAGGGAGCAAGGGAGAAATAATTGTCAGCTATGAACCCTGCATCAGACCTCAGGGAACTAGGAGGGCTCTGCGTCTTTCACTTGTTATAACTACCAGGAAAGCAATTTAAATTGGGCTGCAAGGGGAGGTAAGTTGGGTCACACAGAACAGCTTGCACATGGCAGAGCATTAAAAGGAAGATGATGTTCAAATGTCTCATCCACTGAACAGTTTTGTAAAGTAACACCTGATTTTCCTTTTGTCTGCTAAAAGCAAATTCTGTTTAGCAATTAAAACTTCATTTACTAAAGCAAGGTTTGTCTATTTTCCCATGGCATTGTTTCCCTTAGAGATGACATTTATCAAGAGGGATTGGAGACAAAAAACATGCCTGCACCTTGCTTGAAGATCTAAAATGAACCTTTTATTTAGAATTTCATTTTGATATACTTACTCTGTCAACAAGTAGCTGACACTGACAGTGGTCTGCTTGGAAGGATCAGCAGCAAAGGAGTCCAAGCCACATGTTACCCTGTGTTCTCTCTATAAAGTATAATAAATAATACACACTAAACACACTAAACTCAGAGCAGAAGTTGCAAACAAAAAATGACTGCTTGCACCTTCATAGCATCATCTTTCCAATGATTTAAAGTAATTTTACAGATTCTCATCAGTAAATTCAAGATCCATGAGCAAATACACAAATACAGGATATCCTGAAAAATCTGAGTGATATCTCAATTTTTAAAAGCGGACAATATAGGAGAGGTTGAAGAAAGTTGGACCATAAATAACATTCTGAGATGTTTTTCAAAGAAATGTTTACACTTCGGGACAAGCCAGGGAGGAAAAGGAGGAAAGGGGAGGGAAAGAACATGAAAATTATTTTTGACACCAATGTTTGGAAGATAAGATACCACCAGAAAGCATATTTCCTGACACTAAGTATTAGTGTTTCTTTCATTAGTCCTAAATGCTTCCCATTAATAAGTACTTCAGTGCTTCAAATGACAAGGGACTTGAAAACTGGAAATAAAAAAAACAAACAACTGCAGGCAATCATTACATTACTGAAACTCAAAAGTAACTGAAGTTTTCCCCACTGTAATGAAAAATAAAAATACTTCAGCTCATTTAAACAATTCTAAATAAAAGAGTTACTCCAGAAGGTTGGGTTAAAATATTAACCTGGGGTTTTTTTCAGTTTAATGTTTTTAGTTTGGTTTTTTTTTACTTACAGGCTTTGCCCAGAGTTTCTGTTTTGGGATGCCAGTATTTGATTCAATTCTTTCAAATTTTACCAGTGCTTCCTCATGTATTTGCTTCAGATGTTGCTCCAGTGGAAAATTACCATAAGTGAAAAATCTGCATTTCAAGTAAAATATTGGGATTAAGTATCTCATTTATTATGAAATTTATAGTAGCTACTTATATTGTACTCTGAATTTCATGTGCTTCCCAGTAATTCTGTTACATCTGGAGTGGAACATAGTTTGGTGGGTCTTCAATCTAGAGGTCTTACAATCTGTGACGTATCTAAAACTCACAGATCTCTTGATACAAATACACATTTCTCATCTTGTGAGCCACAAAACACCTTATTATTTTCACTACGTTCGGTTTTATTATGTTCAAATTTGTTCAGTTGCAGGAATACACAATGTCCCAGAAAAAAAAATTAAGTCAGTGAAGCCAGAAACCCTGTGCTCCTAAGTTTCAGAAGACGAAATTCTTATGGTCCTCACACTAAGTATAAAATACAATGATCCACGTCCTAGGTTCTGTATGTCTACAAAACAAGGCTGGGTTCTGTGGGTCACTTCACTAAACACGTTCCTGTACCTACAAGACCTTCACTGGACCAAGTATGAGCACAAGGTATGCCTCAGGAAAATGTCATCCCGATTAAAATCTCAACACAAGTACAGCAGAATACTTGGGATGATGAGAAAAATCAACAGATTGTAAATTCACTGTCATGACACAAGCTGATGTTCCACAAGTGAATTATTCAGAGTTACAGATTGGCCACAAAATTAGTACAGAAGAAACAGTTATTTCCCTGCACGTAACTTTCAAATTGACTTCCAGTTTAAATACCTTATTAATACCAATTAGATCAGTACCTGAATCAAATTACTTATTTAGAACCCTCTACAGTAATATGTGATGCAGGAGGAAATGAAATCATTCATTTGTAACTTCTAACTTAATCTGGGTTACTTGAAAGAGGACAGGAACCCTTAGATTCATCTATGCCATTTGTATCTTAACTCCCTAACATTATTACTAAATGCTTATTAGTATGCTCCCTTTCCCCCCAGCTCATATGAGTTCAGATCAATCAAAAATCCCCAAAACACATACTCATGATCAAGCAAACAGACACACCTTAGAAACTAGCCACACTCTTTCCTGCTTTCAATTCACTCTCCACTGCTCTTCCTAGAATAAATTCCTTGCTTCCATGCTGTTTTAGCTGCTGTAGGGCACAGGTTATCTTTATTGCTGATAAAAACACTGAGCTGCTGGTTTTCTCCTCACAAAAATACAAACAAAGCACTAACTCAATAACCTAGGAAGTTTGTCACCAATTTCACATACCTGGAATTGCTCGGATGATAATGTGTGGCGTGGAACTGCTTAAGCTGCTCCCATGTAAGGTCAGGAATACACAATGGATCTCCACCAGAAATTACAGCGTAAGTGTGATCAGGAAGGATTTTGTTCTGCATGTGTTGTGCAAATATCCTCTCGTTATCTGTCTTAATAGCAAAACACCACATTTCAGTGAAAGCCATCAAAACACATTTTAAAGACAAAAGGCATTCAATAATAAGACCTCAGAGCTCTAACTTACACAACCTCCTCACATAAGAATGCCTAAGCACATAAGCATTGCTGTTTCCATAGTAATGTACGAGAATATTTTACAATAAAATCCATTAACAAGGTGCTTATTTACATGTAAACATACTTTTGACAGGATAACTTTAAAAAAAAAAAACCCATGCAACACTGCTGACTTTACTGAGGACTTAAATTTTCAAAAGGAGGAATGGGAATCTCTGGTACAATAATACCATTGATAACCTACAGCTGAAGACGCTTCACTATCTGTAAGATCTTAAACCAAACATTCACAAAACTTACAAATGCCCCTTTCATTTCATTAAAAACAACTCCTTTGAAGACTAGAGGTGTCTGAGGATCAGCTGGGTTCTCATGTTCTAACCTCCAACCTTCTTGCCTGAAAAATTAATAACGGCAAGTGTTGAGAGTTTGAAGGGTTTGTTGATTTTGGGGGGCTTTTTATTAAAGGTTTGCGTACATCTCAAACTGCCTTACCAGAAATCTAGTTGACGTAAACATGGAAAGAAAGCTGCATCCAGGTACACCGACAGGAGATTCTGAAAGTCCTTGGGATTTTGTGTTGAAAATGGATAGAGTGTGTAATCACTAGCTGCATACAAATAAACATAAAAATAATCAGAATTTTAGAAAGTCTAAGATGCATTTTGTCCTCACTGATTTTTAATTTCTCATCCGTATAAATAACTGGAAGACAAGAAACGTACTAAATGAAATATATTTTTGCCGAGGAATACACAGATATTCAACACTGCAGCTATTTTACCATGAAAACTTTGCTTCAGTCATATATCCACATAAATAATTAAATGTACTGTTGTATACTATAAAGCTCCAGCTCTACTGGGACTTTGACAAATGAACAAGATTTATTTTGTTGTCTTGCCTTGTTAGTTTTTTAATATCTCACGCACAACATCCACACCTAATAATACTGGCTCCCCAAAGTCAAACTAAGGAGAGGCAACAGACAGCTCTACTGCAATAAAACCTCATGCATTTTAAGTGGTATTACTTCCTCTGGGCTTACCTGTGAATGCATTCATAAAAGTGGACAGTGACCTGTTTAACATTTTAAAGAAGGGATCTCTGCAGGGATACTTTTGGGAGCCACACAACACCGTGTGCTCCAGAATATGTGGGACGCCGGTGCTGTCCATTGGAGTGGTTCGGAATTGGATACTGCAAGAGAGAGCATGGAGAGAGATGCAGTCATCTGTGAAGAGCAGTCCACCCGCTCCTACCTGCATCTGTGATTTATGGGAGTATCATCAGTGGCTAATAGCTAACATGGCACACACCAGGATGCAGAGTTTGAGCTCTTTAGATTCCTGAGTGCTCAGCCATCTTTTTCAGAGGGTGTACAGCTTCTGCACTTCTATTTCTGGAGTTAGTCCGGAAGTTTTCAGCACACAAGTCAACACATTTATTTTTACCCAAAAGGCTCAAATAAAAATCTTCATGGAAGGTTATGGATGCATAATCTCTGGTTTTGCAAGTTTTCCAGGCAGGAAGTGCATCTGAATTAAATACTGACCCTGTTTTGAGCAGCGGACTGAACAACAGACTACACAACATCTGTTCCAACCTGCAAAATGCTAAGAAGCCCCACAAAGGAAGTACTGTCCTCCCTGTTACCACAGAATAATCCAGTCATGATGCTAAACTACAAGTGAAAAAACACAAGGTGATGTTGAGACTTCATGTGTAATATCTATAGTAATGTTTTACCTGAACAGATTATTGGAGTCCTCCCGAGCTACATGTAAATACCTGGCTCCTGTACCATCATGACTAAGCTTCACTGCAGTCAGGAACAGCTCAGGAACAGCTGTCACCTGCATTGGAAGAAAACATCTGTATTGCAGTGTGACTTCAACTAGGTCAAATAAATTGTACATGATATAAGAATGTTCAGTTTGTTGATCCTGAATACAATACTGGCTTATACAGTATTAAATAAGTTTTTGCTCCTATGGTTTGAGAGGATAAAGTAATTACGCAAATAGAAAATAAAATTTATAACCCAATGAAAGTATACTACCACCAAAAAAATATACTCTTATGGTATAGATAAAAATTTAACCAAAAATACAAAAAAAAAACGGCATACGTTCAAATGTCAATGGCTAGGGCAGCAAAAAAAAGAGCATAACTTTTGTTCTACCACTAGCTCTGTCACTAGCAATCCTGTGAAGTGCTGTTATCTGTCAGGACTTTTAGAAGGCCACACCGAATGATCACATCTGCAGCAGACACACAAGCTCCCGGGGTGTGTTATTTACTCTGGAATTAGCTCCCTATAAATATATGTGTATATATATATATATATATCATTATTATCATATATATTATTATGTGTATTCTATATATAATGGCACCTAAAGTATTTGTTTGCAGAGAAGTAACCACAAGGAACTCCTGTACCATTTTTATGACTGACCACCCAAAGTAAGTATTTGATCTGCAGACCTCTGGCCTCACCTGAGTGTCTTCCAACCACGGGGAAGTTTATGCACACACAAAGAGAGGAAACGCAAGCGGCGGGCGACGCTCACCTGCTTTACGGTGAAGCCGTGGATCTGCTCGCCCACCCGGTACTGCAGCGCTCTCTCATTCGCGGCAACGCTCTTCCACCGCCACGACCTGCGACCCAAGGACCTGAAACGACACAATTCCCTTTAAACAAACGCACTCCTGCCGGCGGCACCACAGCCGCGACCGACACCGGCCCTGACGCCCGGGGGCTCCAGCGAGGGCTTCCCCGGGGAGCAGGGCCCCGTGCCCCGGGCAGGGGCTCGGAGTTCCACAACCCTCGGCCGAGCGCCAGGGGCCGGGGCAGCGCAGGGCGAGGGTCCCCACTCGCTCACCGGCCGCGGCCCAGCAGCCCCCGGTAGCGGCTCCACATGGCTGCGCGGGGCCAGGCGGGCCCGGCCGCACAGCGGAGCG
>VZTI01002336.1:1583969-1686081 GCA_013397865.1 Struthidea cinerea | reverse complement strand
TCCGCCCGCCCCGCTCCGAGCCGCCCCGAGCCGGGCGGAGCCGCGCCGAGCCCGAGCCGCGCCGAGCCCGGGGCAGCGGAGGTGCCCAGCCAGCTCGCTGTGGGGCTGCATTTGTGAGGGCTGTATTTACCATTTTGGGGAGGGTTGGCCTTGGTGGCAGGGGAATCTGTTGAAATGTCTTTGCGTTGTTCAGGAAGTTCTCAGGAAAATGGAAAGCTCAGTTGGTTGTGAAAGCAGTGACCTTTGAGCAGAGCTTATTGTTTCCTTTTCCAAATTAAAGAAAACAACAAAATTAAACACAATACCCGAGATCAGTGTATTCCAAGGGCTGCATCGCTGCTCGCCCATGCCTTGCCAGTGCATCGATGTGTTAAAGCAAACACTTGGTGAGGAAAATGGGCAAGGTCAGCAGCAGTAAGCGCGGAACTAAAGCCGCTGTAACCTGCGGCTGTGCTTGTGTGAGCAGAGCCCTTGTGGGTGCAGAGCCCCTGCGGCCGCACAAAGCCTCTGCACAGGGACTGCACGGTTCAGATAAGCTTGGAAATACCCGTGTTAATGTGGTAATGGGTCCTCACTGAGGCTTCACAGGATGTCCTACCCACCAGGAAAGTGCTTGTACCTACCTAGGCTTTTATTCCTTCTGTTTTGCAAATGAGTAGGATTTTGAGACAGTAACTGGAAATTTGATTTCATGCTACATGCTCATGAGGCTGCCCAGAAGGACAGCACCTGTGAAGTACGGCCACCAAATTGCCAATCCCTTGTTCCTGGATGTAAGACCCCGGTTATCTATTTAGACATAAGAAGCCTGGTGCCGAATGAGAGTACATGGGATCTTAAACGTAGTAAAGGGCAGGTGCTCGGCATGTCTCACGCCGCTTGTCCTCGATTCTTTGGCTATGATGTTAACAAAAAAAAAAAAAAAAAAAGGCAATTTAAAGTATCCCAGGAATTTTTGTGTCCACCGTCTCTGCTCTCTTCCTCCTCTTCTCTGGCAGGCCTCCAGCTGCTGCTGCGGTCAGTCACTGTAGGGATTTTATCACCCTCTCGTGATTCCGAATGCCCTTTTGCCCTCCTGCCCCTGCTGCCGGCACGCTGTCCTAGGGCACATCCGCCACCTTCCCGCTGGCCACATGGCTCCTGATTGCTCCAAGACCCTTCATTTTCTCTGGTTGTCTCATTTGTGTTTTCCATGTAATTTTCCCATTTCATTAATTTTTAAATTAAATAAAAAAGCCAATAGCTTGCCGTAGTTAATGTCTGGATGTTGTGCATTAGCCCATATAACCTGTCATCTGTCTTAATTACTTATCTTTCTCATTCTTTTTTAGGGTTAGTGCAAAGATCCAGTAGCTCATGTAAAGCTTAGATCCTGGATACTAGCGAATGCCATCTTTTTGCTCCCCATTTTCATTATACCTGATTTCTTCCCTGCCTTCTACTATTTCACGTCCTTTGTCCTATTTTCCTGTATTTGTTTCAGATTAGGTTCAAATCACACCCCTTTCATAGGACCTGCTTCCAGTATATGTTTATTTTCAGTATATGTTTTAGCATATATTTCCAGAAGTTATGTCTAACACCATGAAGAACCAGTCATTATTTTTCAAACTAAAACTAAATGATGTAAACATTTAATGAACAATGTTCTCAAGGCAATGAATGTATTTTAAAAAGTATTTCTGAGCCTTGCATAGAACCATGACTTCACACTGCATGGTTCAGTTTTCAAATATTTCTAAATGTTTTCATATGCTTATGGTTTATTATTGGTCGCAGTAAGGTTAACTTGCAGCAATTTTTGTATTCAAGGCTATACTGTTGTTCCTGTTGACTGTCACTTCCTTAGTTTACTAACAGTTTCCTAATCTGACCATAAGCTACTGTCTCTTTTTATGGATTTCTTGTCATCAATATTTAGTTTGCTTCATGGCTTATAACATTCATCTTAATGGAACACCAGGCTGGCATTCTGCTGCAGACATTTATTTATTTTTAGTTGATGTTTATATTGGAAGGATGATTTTCTGGCTGTCTGTTTTCATATCACTGACATATCGTTTGACAGGCAACCTTTCACAAACTTAACGAGTCTGAGCAATCAGAGTTTCAAAATACATCAAACATCATTCCTAAACTTAATCACAAGATGGAAGTCTTTTATACTATCCCTTAGACAACTTTAAAATATTTTTTCTTTCTTTCTTCTGCTATTGTCTCTCATATGTTTTGTACATTGAAGCTTTTCTTCTGTGAAACAAAACAAACTGGTATGTTACACTACTTCTTTTTCTTTTTCATTTTCTTGCTGTATAAGATTTCTGCTCCACTGATAACGTAAGAGTAGTATATTATATTCTTTGTGAAGAATAGTCACGTAAGTATATATGGATATATGTAACGTGACTTTTGCATCTTAAGAAAAGAGTATTTCAGAAAAAACACTGGCATGTAAAATTGTAGCAGATATAAAATTAGTTTTGTTGACTTGTCTTGATAAATGATGTAAAACCATTTTGATTACCATGACCAGATTTTGCTTTCAGTTATTTAGCAACAAATTCTATGTAACTGCAATTGCATCAAATGAGCTTTTGCAATGGTGAGAATGAGATGATAATTTAATTCTCAGTGTTTGATTAGAGAGTTACTTTTACTTAGTGTTATTTTCCTTCAGAAGATTTTGTTTTCAATCACATGTTTATCTGAATTAGATATTTGGTCTAAAAAGTCCCATGCCTACACAAGCTGTTTCTTTCAAAAAAAATCAACATAATCTGTTCAGGAGTGGAAATACTTTTTTGTGTTTAACTGAGAAGTTCCATTCTTTATCCTCTGCGGTAGAGGTTGGTCCCTCCCGCTTGACAAGAGTGTCTTGTCTTCATAGACAATAAGGCCCAAAGTTTGCCAGGTTAAAATCTGTGAAAAGTACTTCGTAGATGCCTGTTACGGCAGGAAAACCATATTTGCTGTGGTGTCTCCTACCAAGCATGCTTGGATCATAACAGTTCTCCCTGCATACAGTGTAGACTGTGTCCACCTTCCTTCTAGGATTTTCTCAGGCCTAGAGTTAATAAAAATTATTTCCTCTGTGGCTGTTCCACCCTCCCATGGGTGAACCTTCCCATGTCAGCGGACAAACTAATGAAGAGACTCTCTGCCTACCAGCCTTTTTCTGAAGGCCATGAGGAAGTGAAGGGAATTCGTGACAATGGTGTTAGCTGGTGAATTGAGAAGAATGAACTTTAGCATCCCAGATGGCAGCCCTTCTCTACCCCAGTTCTGTGCAATCACCACCCAGCACCTTCCTTAGAGAGGGTCTGCTAATAGTAAGTTTCTGAGAGGATGAGAGCACAATCCCAGCTTCAGCTGTACCTTGAGCGTCACAGAATCTTCCTAGTACCCTGTGCTTGTGTATCAATTTTGTTTCCAGAATTTATCATAGAATCATAGAACAGTTTGTGTTGGAAAGGACTTTAATGATCATCTAATTCCAGTGCCCCTGCCAAGGGCAGGGACACATTTCACTAGGCCCAAAGCCCCATCCAAGCAGGCCTTGGACACTTTCAGGGATGGGGCATCCCCAGGTTCACTGGGCAATCCATGTCAGTGCCTCACCACCCTCACAGTAAAGAACTTTTTCCTAACATCTAATCTAAACTTGCCCTCTTTCAGTTTAAGGCCATTACCACTTGTCCTACCCCTACATGCCTTTATAAAATGTCCCTCTCTAGCTTTCTTGTAGGCTCCCTTTAAGAATGTTCATTTCTATCTTTAAGTGGATTCTCTTCATTAACAGAACATCAGCCAGCCAAGGATTTTGTATCACAATTGTCAGACAGCATTTAGTGAGGCACTGAAATCAGTATTTTACAAAGCCACAGGAAAGGAATGTCCCCATGCCTCAGCACACATTCTCATTTACCTTGTCTATATTTTTTCCAGAGAAGTTTGCAAGAGGCAGAGACAGAAGCTTATGGTTGCACTGCTGATGCGTTTTTGCCTCCTTCCTAAATTCACAATGGTCTCTTTAGCCTGAAGTTTAGGATTTGGGGATTTCCCAGGGACTGTCTGCCTGTTAGCAGCCTCCTGTCTGTAGCATTTGGAAGATTATGAAACAAGTACATGGTAGTGTGAAAGAGACGGGAATGTTCTCCACAAAGATTTTGCAGTAGAAAAACAGAATGAAAACAAAGCCCAGTGTTTTGGTGGTTTAGGGGGGTGATTTTTGTACAATTTATTTCAAGAGATCCCATAAGGTGGAAATAGGCTTTGCACTGGGCTAGTTGATGCCATGCAGGACTGCAGCTGGCATGTGCAGACCCTGCTTGTACTGTCCTGTCAGAGAACAGGATACTGCCATTGCTACACTGCCAGGAGCAGGATTGTTCCCAAACAATGATTTAAAAGAAGGAGAAAAGGAAACTCATGGGCCTTGCTAAAAGCCTGGATGATGTAGTTTATCAGAAGTGCTTTTGTGTTTTAGGGTTATTGTAAGCAGACCAAAATACCTCTTTACAGTCAAGAAAAGAACCTTACTTAATAGTTTACATTTCAAATAATTTTACTATCCTCTTTAAAAATCTTAAAATATTGATATTTTGATTGCTTCTTCTGCTAACAAATAATAGTAAGGAATTCAGGAACAGGAGGGTAAAGGGGAAATAAGAGTTGGGTCAACGTTGACAAAAATTATGTTGTCCTGTAATATTATGCATACATACAAGTGAGGTCACATAAAGTCGTATCAATGTTATTTGCACAAAGCAGGATATTATGAAGGAATAAATGAAAAACATTGTGTCTTAGTTTGGACAAATTTGGAGGAGAATACCCTCTGATAGAAGTCAGGTCACAACCACACCTCCCCCCCAGGTTCGGGAGAAATTTTCCTCAAAGGAAAGTGAAAGAGATAACAAGCTATTTATTTAACAAACACACAGGTGGGGAATAATAATGCTAAATAATGAGATCCCTCTCTCTGTGGAGAGAAAACCTGAGAAGATTTCAGAGATCCTCTGTAGGTGCGGTCTCTCTTCTTCGGAGCTGGTCGGCGAGGGGCCTCCCCCCCGGGCCTCCGGGAAAATTCTCTTGATGTATTCAGATGTTGTTGAAACAGTCCAGAAGAGAAGAAAAGAGCAAAAAAACCCAAAAATCCTAGGAAAACGAAATTCAACCCTCCGTCTCTCGCTGGGAGAAAAAAAGAGCCGAAAAAAACCCCAAGGGTACTGCAGAAACAGAGGAGCGTATCTCCGTGTCCTTGAAACAACTGCTTTGAAAAGTTTGGTTTCTGTCCTTCTCAGGCTCCGTTTAAAGACACAGAAAAGATTGGTGGGCATAGGGTAGTGATAGGGGATACACATTATAAAGTCACCCCAAGACATATTGCTACAGAATACCAGAAATGTAGAAGTGGAAAGTTGCTCAACACCTCAGTTTCTCAGGAGTTAAGCAGAACTTTATGCACAACTTGAATGCTGCCTCCAGATTGCAATTTAATGCTGTGTTCAAACTCTGTGTGAGTCACTTGTTAACAATGGCAGCTGAAGGAATGGCAGCCTTGGCTAGTTGCTTATTATACTCAGAAATACTTGGCTGCATGGTTGCCTATTCTTACCAGACTTTTCATTCATCCTTTTAGAAATGTTTTGGGATATCTCCACTTAACATTAATAATGTTACTTGCTGTAGGGAGGTAGGTCTAACACAGATTATCATGAGTTACATCAAAGTCCATTTTTTACAATAGAAAAAAACCAAAAGCCTCGCTGTTGAGAAATTTCACTGTTGTTGTCACAGACCTGTTCATAAACTATAGTCCACAACACCAAGAAGAGGATAAACATATTCTCAATACTGCAGAGCGATCTAGATTTTATGAATTTTCATTTAACCTCAGTTGGATTATATTTAATTTCTCAACTTCTTTGTTGAACCACAGTGAGACAAGCCAGGGTAGAGATTAATGCTGTGCAGATGTGGTTTCTCACATAACTCTAACAAGGTTCATCAGTCTTGCTCCTGTCACTCTGCTGACAGAGAGCCTTTATTAAGTCCTTAGCAGTGCAGATAAACAAATAGTGCAGCTTCAGGCCAAAGCAAACTCTTTGTGTGTGGGAATAACAATGTCTGCATAAAGGAGTTGTGGAGTTTATGTTAAAAATTTCATTTTTAAAGGGGCTCACTGCCCACATCTGCAAAGCCACATTCTAGATCCTGTGGAGGTGCAGTAATGGAAAAAACATGAAATGCTTGCTTTGGTTTACTCTAAGTGAAACATATATTGAGGACAGGTGGGATCTAGTCCATGTCTGATGCTGTCCAGAATAGTTGTAAAATTGCTCTGCATCTATTTACCTTTCAACTGCTACACTCTGGAAATAATTTTTTCATGTTATCTCTTACTTTTCATTTTGGAAGGAGGACTGAAGGGAGATAAAAAGTATTTAACCCTCCCATTTCTTGCAATTTTTGCATACTTAAGTGTCAGTGTTACAGGGCATCCCCATGATGAAAAGCATCTTCTAACTGCAAAGCCGGAGAAGGTTGTGTAAATTAAGACACTTGGCCCTTGGTCTCGTCAGGTCCCTGTGTAGCCCTATGATATAACTGAGAAGAAGGGAATTTCAGTTTAAATTACCTGAAATAGTGTGAGAGTTGTAATACAGCTTACTGGGGCAGTGTTTTTATAATATAAAACTGTGCTGCATCCCTCTGTGTGTGGGAAAAGGGCCTTAAAGAAATCTGAAGTGCAAAGCCCTGGGATTAAGTTGACAGGTGGTGTAAAGTGATGGCAGCCTAACCCTGTAAAGTCCTGTTCCAGCTGCCTTTTTAGAAAAGGTTTTTGAGCAAATTATCTCCATAATTTTACCAAGTTTCATTCCAGGACTAGGTTATTCACTTCAAAAGCCTGAGAGTGAATTAATGTTTATGCTGAACCACCAGGGGATGGTATAGCCAGAGTCTGTACTCCAATAGCCAGAGGAGCAATTCTTTACTGATCTTCAGCTTTCCTTATTACGTTTGAACACATGGTGTACTCAGCTGGGTGAATTCTGACATGCTGAAGTAGCAGTGACAGCAAAAATGCCATATTTGCATATCTGTGACTACTTGAGGTATTAGAAGTTTGTAATATGAAGAGACAGGTGCTTACATAAGTTGTGTACATTACATCGAAGAGAAGCCATTCCCCATTATCTGTCCCCATATTGCAATGTTCTTAAAGCCTCTCATCCCTACTCTGATTTTTCATTTCCTGTGCTAGCAGTGTAAAACCATGGAATCATGACATTTGGAAAAGACCATTAAGATTATCAAGTCCAGCCATTAACCTAAGACAGCCAAGTCCACCCCTAAACCGTGTCCCAAAGCAGTGCATCTACATGTCTTTTAGATCCCTCTAGGACTGGTCACTCAGCCACTTCTCTGTTCCAGTGATTGACAACCCTTTACATGTTGACATTTTTCCTGATATCCAATCTGAATTTCCCCTGGTGCAACTCAAGGCGATTTCCTCTCATCTCTTGTGTCAGAGACTGAAATATTATGTTTTACCACTTAAACATTTTCATGAAGGACTTTTAGAACTGTATTACAAAAGCTGCAGAGGAGACCACTAAGCCTTGACTGAGGCCCTGAGGCCTTACACCGCTCGCTGATGGAGAGAAGATAAAGTGACTCAGGTCCGGGCTGGGGGAGAAGAATGCATTCAGAGAGATCAAGCTTAGCACCTTCGGGGTGGAGACCACAGCCCCAGGGCTATCGGCTGCCAGGCTAGTACATACCCTCGAACCAAAGGGTGGGAGGAGAGAGGCTTTGGGTGTGTGTTGGAAAAGCCTCTGGTCAGAGGCGCAGTGACCGCCCATCCTCCACTGTGCAGAGGAGCCCAGCTAGGGGCCCCTTCACCCGGGGAGAAGCTGCATCCACATGAAGGACAGAGGGGGTGACATGGCCCATGAAAGGGGCCCTCGAAGGGGTCCCCAGACCCTGCACCAGAGCACCAGAGATGATGCAACAAATCCCCAATGTTGCAAGGGACAGTGTCAAACTGGCCCCCTGCAGGGGAGACACGTGGGCGTTCCCACCTGGCCCAAAGCATATATTAATCCATGGGATTCTGTACTCTTCGGCATGTGGCAGTGTGTGGTGGTGGGGGACCCTCACCACCAGAAGACCAGATGGAGGGGAGCAACGAGACATTGTTGGGACCCTCGGATGGGTGATACCCTTCCACCTAACCCCTGTCATTTCTCTCTCTGTCTCCCCCCACCCCCCCACGCACACTTCTTTCTCTATTCATTTCTTTCTTTCATTTCTCTTTCTTTCTCTTTTCCTCTTTTACTATTAAATAAAACATATCAATTTTTTGGCACCAACACCTAACCTTGTTTGGTTTTAATCACATTTTTTGGGTATATTTTGAACCATCAAAGTTCATCAAAGTTCAGAGACTTAATTTTCTTTGCTCTTCTGGGTTTAAACCAGATTGCAACATCTTGTCCCTGGGAGAAGAGGCTGATCCCTACCTGGCTGCACCCTCCTTTCAGGGAGCTGTAGAGAGCAATGAGGTCTCCCCTGAGCCCCCCCAGCTCCCTCGGCTGCTCCTCACAGGACTTGTGCTCCAGACCCTTCACCAGCTCTGTTGCCCTTCTCTGGAACTGTCCATCACCTCAATGTCTTCCTTGTTGGCAGAGGCCCAAACTGAGCACAGGATTCAAGGTGCGGCCTCACCGGTGTGGAGTACAGGGGAATGATAACTTCCTTAGTCTTGCTGGCCTCTCAAGTTGGGCTGGGTTTGACTGATGTAGAATTAATTGTCGTCATAATGGTGGGTATGGGGTTGTATTTTGGATTTTGCTGAACACAGGGTTGATAATTTAGTGATGCTTTTGTTATTGTTGAGCAGGGCTTACACAAAGCCAAGGCCTTTGCTGCTTTCTTACAGCCACAGTGGCCAGGAGGCTGAGGCTGCCTGGGCGGCTGGGAGGAAACACAGCCAGGACAGGTGACCCCAACTGACCAAAGGGATATTCCAGACGTGTGACATCATGCTTAGTATGTAAAGTGGGGGGAAGAAGGAGGAAGGGGGGACATTTGGAGTGATGGTGTTTGTCTTCCAAAGACACCGTTATGTGTGATGGGGCCCTGCTCTCCCAGAGGTGGCTGAACACCTGCCTGCCATGGGAAGCACTGAATTAATTCCTTGTTTTTCTTTTCTTTGTTTTTGCTTTCCCCGGGTCTTTATCTCAAACCGCAAGTTTTCCAGCTTTTACCCTTTTGATTTGCTCCCCCATCCCACTGGTGGGGCAGTGAGCGAGCAGCCATGTGGGGCTTGTTGGCTGGGGTAAAACCACAACATAAACCATGATGCCACTGGCCTTTTTGGCTAGCTGAACGCCATGTAGGCCACCTGGGCAATCATATGCTGTAGCTGATTTGGAGTGATGCACAGGTAGATTGCTCAGCAAACTGAGTTTATAACGGATAGGCTCTTCCTGCTTTTCCCTCATCTGAGCACTCAGCTTTTCTGTTGCTCATCTGTCTCTTTTAACAAAACGTGGAATCTAATATCCCTGGGACTTCCGCTCCCATCAGGTTCCATTGCAATTAGTTGGCAGAAGAGAGGGGATCTCAATGACAGGCAGGAAAAGCATGAGCTGCAAGTCTAATTTTCTTAGCAAACCAAGATGTACAAATGATATCCAGTTAAAGTAATCAAAACATCCTCCAGTTCACTGACTCTTTCTGAGAAAAGCAAGGCATGTTATATTCTAAGTCGTACTTGATTTTAGATTTTGTCATGGGTCTTAAACAGCTGTTTAAAATGCGGCACAAAATGCAACTTGACTTACACTTTGTTATTGCAAACAAATGGTAAGCAGAAACCATCTGTATCTTCTACTGTTAATGTCTACATGGTGGTGCAGTTGGCCAGCTCTTATAAACACATTGTAGACACGAGACACAATTTCAAGTCTCGTTAAGTGTCTTTTTTGTGTCATCATTTTGTACCATTGAAATTAAACTTCAAGATGTGGGTCATTGTTCTGAAGATTTGGAGTCAAAACACTTCAGAAATGTTGAAGATTGTGCATATTTTTTTTAAAAATTTGCTCAAAAACCTTGTTTTCAGTTAATCTTCAAGTCTCATGGGTCAAACAATTTCTGCTAACTTACATATGCTGTAGTCAGTCATATACTGAAATAAATAGCATTTAATGAAGCACAGACCAGTGCAATATTGTCCCATGGCTTTTGTTCTTTATGCTGCTTTCTCCATAGCTATAGTTACAACGGCAGCTGACTGGAAGGAGAGGTGCACAAATACTTCCGCCACCAAAACAGCATCCTTCTGACAGACAGCTGCAGCTTCTTCAGTCCTTGTGTTTTGGGCAGGGTACAGGAATTCCTGTAAATCTCCTGGGAGCTAAACCTAAGTAAGGTTGCAGAACTGAGGCAGGGCTTTTATCACGCACATTTCACTTTTACTTACAGTTTTCAGGACATGTAAGTCTCTCTCCTTTGAATAATCCATAAAGTCTTCAAATAGGCAATGTGACCTAATCTGCTGAATGATCTCATGCTTTGTCAGATGTAAAATGTTATCCAGAGTGAATGAAATGAGATGATTTGAAGTTTTGAAAAGATGTCTCTGGAATGTATGAACATATTTGTTTCATCTTCCACATGTAACCCAAATAAAAAGCCCATTATGATGTACTCCACATAGTATACAGTTCATTATGTTCAGCAACATGTCTCTCCCTTCATGTATTAAAGCAGAGTATTCTCTTTCATCTCTGTTCCTGATAAAGACCTGCCACCTTTTACTGCTTAATAATTGAAGGCAGCCTACTACAGAAGCTTAGTGTTGGATGACTGCCTGCACCAATAATATGAAAATTGAGTTAGTATTTTTGATGGCTTTAGTGTTATTTAAACTGAAGACTGGATGTCTTGACTCCAAGAATCTTTTAACTTTGCCACTGACTTACAAAAAGAAGCCCTGACCTTGCTAAGTTTAATGGTGACTTCTGCATCACTATAATCTCTACTTCAGTCATCAAGTCTTTCAGCTTCACTGTTTCTCAGAGGAATCATGAGTTAAGGTTGCTATTCTTATCCATTTTCTATATAATAGAATTACATTAATTGATCGGTAGGACTCAGAAACAATATTAATTTCTTTGTCAGAATTATATAACACCTATGTGTTGACATATATAGGTGAAACTTCTTCTGGAGTTCCAGGAAAGTTGGCACACTTTTTACATATATGTAAATTTATTTGTATATATTTGAAATTCAAATATGTATTGCTCTTCATCTTTCGTTATGACTTTCAAAACAAGGCAATTTTCTGGAATACTTATGTTGCATAAATGGATTTCCTAAACAAATGGATCTGGTTTGAACACAGACTTCTAAGTCACCTCTGTGGTGATTTTATACATTTTGACAACTTTGGGGGTTTTTTGTGTTAGTTTTCTTGGCAACATGAAAACTAATTCAGCAGTGAATCTTTCTCAAGAGCAGCAAATTCTCTAAAGCTTGCTTTTTGCTTATTTTGACCAAAATCATAGCAAAATCAGTGTTAAAAGAACTCCTATGTTAGCTTTGTAGCTACAGCCTCCTTCATTGTTAAAACAAACAAACAAGCATCATTTCAGTGTAGATTGCATCCATATGTATGTGGAATGTACGTGTCACTCAGCTTTCTGTCTGTTTGCGATGTCATCTCCCATGTCTTTCACAAACAAATGCAGAATGAAGAGGATGTGAAAAAATGCTGATCAAATCAAGGACCACTCTGCAGATAGGGTCAGCACAGCAAGGTTTCAGTTATGGGTTTGTCCTTGCATTTTATCAGGAGAAACTGGACTGAGCTATGACTAATGGAGTATGTAGTCACAAACAGAAAAATTCCAGCATAAAGTTGTGAGGCTATGACAAAAGGGAACTAAAAGGACATTGGAAGACTCTGATTAAAAAATGTATAGCTAGAAGTATTGAATCCTTGGAGCCTCCAAATCTTACTGTCAATAAAATATATATGTACACATTTCTGTACTTAACAAATCTGAAAAAGGCACTCTGTTTCTGGAGCATCAAATATAATTTTTTATTTTTTCCTGTAAGATACCCAATAAAAACATTAAGGCCAGGCAGTGTGTAAGTGTCAGTAGACTGTGTCTCTAGAGTGACAACTGAGCACAACTGAACATGATAATAACTTTGACTTATTGAACTCTTAAACATAACTTAGGGTGCAATTGCATTCAGATGAGGCATTGTCTAACCTTGGCATACAGAACTGCTGCGATGGGCTGAAGTTTTGCCCTCTTGCAGTTTGTGTCCTGTTATTATGATAAGCTTTCTATTGTGGTTAACTTAAGCATGTGCAGTTTGCCATTCAAAACAGGACCAACAGAGCTTTCAATAAATGGAATAATGTATGTCCTGAATGTCAGATACAACACCAGCCATTAGAAAAATCACCACACATGCAAAAATCATTGAATATACATGCCCCAGGCCTGCTTACAGATACCCTTCTTTCAGTAATTTATCTATTAGAGCTCACCAAACTCACATTCTGCCTTCAAATAACAGTGTTTGGCTAAAATAAACTATTTAACTGTTTGCTTTGTAATGTATCAAACACCCATGTATATGTCATACATGTGCAAACTATTTAAATAAATTAGCAATCATGCCAGTTTGAGATTATAGATTTTAGATTATAGATTATAGATTATAGATTATAGATTATAGATTATAGATTATAGATTATAGATTCTGCTTTCTTAATGTTGGCCCTGAACCTTCTTCTGGTACATCAAAAATTTTCAGAGGAAGGTTTAATGTAATTAAATCATGAGAAGGACTGCATTCATTTGCAAAACTGAACAGTTTCTGATCCTGCTTAACACATTGTTCAAAAACGGAAGATATTAAGTCCAGCTAGGAATTCAAATACATTTTCAAAAATAACAATTTTGCACAAATATGCTTTGAAATAATGTCTCATGGGTAAGCTTGTTTTGAGAGAAGATTAATTGGAGAATTACATAACGTTGTTAGTAAGCAATTAAAATTCAACAGAGCCTTAAAATTTACACCTTAGGGAAAGCTGGTCAAATTTACACATCTTTCAAAAATAAAGTACAAACTGCTTCCAAAGTGCTATTACATGTCATGCATATTTAAGACTTTTCTGCTAAATGATCCATTTAGCATTGCTTAAATAATCTTGGGAATACTCTTTTAGTTTGGTGACTTTGGAACTATCAAAAAATTATTTGTCCTCGACAACCAAACAGGTTTTGTTATACCCAATCCATTCCTTGAATGACACTTTTGCTTTCTTCACATGTATTAATGACTCACTTTTTAAGGAACCAGTATTGACAGGGGAGAATTTTAGGTTGGTGTGATAGTAGGTGTTGGATTAGTGAAAAGTTAAAAAAAACTCCCCCATCTTCCACACCTTTAGAGACTGTAGAGAGGGTAGAAGGAAAACTAATAGAATGCAAGAGAAAGCTGGTGGATACTTGAGCCACACATGGGGAAATTAAAGCTGGACAGAGAACAGGGAAAGGGAGGAAAACTAAATTGAGGCTATGTCATGGGAAGGGTGATAGCATCAATTTTAGGTGAGACTGGGGATCATGTCAGACTTCATGCTCAAGAAATGGTATTGAAAAGTGACACCTGCTCTGATTTGTTCCAGGAAAGTCACAGTCTGCAAGTTTGTAGCTCAAGAGATTCTTAAATTGTCTTATAGATAGCTTAAGTGTTTAGACCAATAGCAGTTTTTGCCATGAGTTTCATGGTTCAAACTCAGACAGCAGCTAAGCCCCACACAGCTGCTCACACACCCTCCCCCAGTGGGATGGAGGAGAGAGTTGGGAGGGTAAGAGCGAGGAAGCTCATGGGTTAAGTTAAAGATTGTCTAATAGTGGAGGGGCAAAAGCTGCATGTGCAAGCAAAGGAAAACAAGGAATTAATTCCTGCTTTCCATGGGCAGGCAGCTGTTCAGCTATCCCCAGGAAAGCAAGGTTCCATCATGTGTAATGGTGACTTGGAATGACAAACCCCATTGCTCCGAACGTACCCCCACCACCTTCCTCCCCCAGCTTTGTACACTGAGCATGGTGTCACATGGTGTGAGACATCCCTTGGGTCAGCTGGGGTCATCTGTCCCCTCCAGCTGTCCCCTTTTTCTGCACCCCCAACTGCCTTGCTGGTGGGGCAGTGTGGGAAGCAGAAAAGGCCTTGGCTATAAGCACTGCTCAGCAATAGCTAAAACATCCCTGTGTTATCAACACTGTCTCCAGCTCAAATGCAAAGCACAGCCACATACTAGTTATTGGGAAGAAAATTAACTCTGACCCAGCCAAAACCAGCATGGACAGCTCCCCGGACCACACACAGCGCTGTCCTGCCAGCGTCCCTGCAGCCCAGGAATTTCCATGACCTGAGCCTTTTCACACATGAGCTGCAGTGAAGGATCTGTGAGACCAAGAGAGCCAGGGCTGGTTGTTGGTCACCAGGCCTCTGGAGGATGAGGTCTCCGTTTCAGGTCTTAAAACCTCCTGAATGCAGGATTGAGTCCTGTTTTGCAGTATTGCTTCTACCCTAGTCTTAATTAAAGCTGATGCTATCACCCTTTTTTATGGCAAAGTCTTGGCTTAACCTCCACTTTCTTGTCAGTCACCCTGCTGGTTTTAGCTTCCCTCCTTTTGCTGCTCCAATTGCATTATCGATTGGGTTGCCTCCAGGAGGAGCTTTTGTTTGACACAGTTGGCAGTGAGACAAGCCGAGCACTTAGAACTCATTAGGTGGGTGGGATTAGATTCTAAAGCTAAAATCTGACACTGCAGCAAAGTGATAAAACTCCTCTGATGCTATTCACGACCGTCTCTGAAAATTGAAGTTTTTGCGTGTGCAGTTATTGAATGTGCAATTTATGATTGGCTGTTTTAAATTATCTTGGTTGAGATGTGGATTTCCTCTGAAATTATACAAAATTTGTAATATGTGATCTAGGCTGGGTTTTCATTATTTACCTTTCTAGAAAACTGGTTATGCCATGACAAAGCTTTGCAATGCGATTATTTGAACTTGAAACTGAAAGCAAAATCTAGGTTTGCAAGTGGAGCAAAAAAGAAGTGCATTTTAAAGTGACATAAAAGTGCTGCCATCACTGAAAAATCAAGCTGAAAGTATTTCATTATAGGAGCAAAAGCAGATAGCCTTTTTCCTAAACCAAGAAGAGCAATATCTCCTTTCTCACAGCATAGTGAAGATAAGGCCACGTTTGTGTGATACAAGACAACACCGTGTTCCAGATCCCTCTGCCAGCTTCAAGTTGTTTGGTACGGCTGAAGGGCAGAGCGCCTCCCGTGCGGAGATACTCGTCCGAGTTACAGAAACAGTGTGATTCTCATTCTGTGGCAAAAACATCTCCTTAAGACAAGGTGTAGTGTGACACTGATACATTTGTAATGCTTTTAGTTTTGTGACTGGCCTGTCCAGCACTCCACTGCTTGGTGCAGACACACCTGGAATTAATGAATACTTGTGAAAAATGGAGCTAGGGCTATAGCATGCAAAGGCCATGAGGAAATGGAACATCCTATGTGCACGTTTGGCTTTAAACACCACATAGTAAATAAAATCGCAATGCTGAGTGTCCTGACAGTTACCAGGAATATGGGTTTATGGTGTAATAGCTATTATCAGCACTAAATAACATTGTGGAAAAAACAGTGCGTGATCAAAGACAGTATTCATCAATTAACAACTAGTTAACAATCTTCAGTTTTATATTTTCTGTGCTCTGGGTTTTGCGTACCACTTAAAGTTTCTTAACTTAGTTTTGTGAAATAAAAAGCAAAGATTGATATCTAATGTGTATTTCTCTAAAGGAGACAGGACCTCTGAGAAATGCTCCACTTGGCAGTCTGGGCAAGAGTAATCCAGAAGGAAGATAACTGAATTATGAAGAAACAACCTGAAGAGTCAAAGCCAAGACTGCAGAGTCTCTGTAAAACTTCCTGGCTGTTACAGCTCCAAAGAGAACCACAAACAAAAAAAGAGTGGAGGCCCCTCAGGTTCAGATGTAAGAAAACAAAGTTTGAGCACTCACTGATCAGTGAATACTGCCCTGTGCAAAACATCATTCTTTAATTAAAACTCTTCCTGTCTGCCAAGGGAAAGGATACTGTGTGGTTTTGCTGGCAGCTAACTTTAACAAATATATTGTAGGATTCTTTATATACAATATTTTCTTGAAGAACTGGAAGATTGTGGTTGAAAGGAATGAATGTTTCTGCCCTTTGCGCCCTTGAACAGAGGGAAACTAATTGTCCATGAGGAAACAGCCAGCTCAGTTTTCCCATGGCCATTCAAGCTGTTGCACATCTGCACAGAATTAAAAGGTATAATTTCCAGCTAAATATGTATACATAAGTAAACTATGTATTTTTTAATTATGGTTATGTTTAAGGGTTGTGATTAAAGATCAAAATCTTCTTGCCTAAAGGACTTCACATGAAAATGAAAGGATAGTTTTTGTCCCCAAACAGGCCAAAGGAAATCGAGTTGAAATATTTCTCCGTTATGAACTATGATTAAGCAACGCCTTGAAAAAAAATCTAATGAAAACATTCTCCATCATTTTCAATTGCAGTTTTCCAATTAAATTGGAGCATAACCTCTTTGACAATTAGCACGCAGTGGTGTCTGTCCCTAGTGGTAAATAAGTAGCAGTTTGACTTTAGTAGGATGAAAGCTTTTACTTTCTAAGCGTTGATGCACGCACGTGTTTGGAACTAGGCTGATATCAAATATGTCCAACTGGAATATACATCCCACTCACTGATGGAATATAGTGTGGGGTGTTTTCTGTGGGCGAAGTTCAACAGAAAGGAAATGGAAAAGGGGCCAATATCGTAAGGGATTTTGAGCTGCACAGAAAGTACTCCATATGTTAGCAACTGAAATCACCAGGCAGAGTGCAGAATGACACAGGGTGGCAGCACAGATCAACAGTACTGCCTTCTGCCCATAGAAAGCATAATAAATCCCCGTGTCCTTGCAGAAATTTGTGATTTTTATTGGGGCTATTTTGTTCATGGCTTATTGTCACTGTGTGATAGTTTTCCTTAAAGATTGTTCACCTCAGGTTGGATTGAAGTCAAGGTAATTACTCTGGCTTGGTCTAGTGCTAAATGAAGTCGTTACTGGGTAAAGAAACAAGCTCCTAGGGTGGGTAAAATTAGACATTCCAGGTGAAATCCTGGAACATAGTTGAAATCAAATTAGTGGGTTTTTATGGACATTCATGGGACCTGGTTTTCAGTGCTAGACTAGTTTTTTCAGCAGATCAAATGAAGGGACAGTAAGATTCAGGTGTTTAAGTAAGTCACTTAGGTTTGAGGACAGTGTAGCAGAGGAGGGATCTGACTTGTTTGAAAATTCTAACCCAAATCCACATTCAGTCACTTGCCTCACTGACCTGGTTCCTAGGAGTTTTGCATGTTTGCACTCCCTGTTGTCTGAATGCATATATGTTGAGGAAGTGTGTAATGTTGCCTTTAGGCAGCACTATTCCTGGAATTTCTGTACTTTAAAGGGGTTCAGTTTGCAAATTTAATATATTGTTTTAATCTCCATGTATCCCTGTTGTGTAATGATATCCAAAAGGTAAAATTAAGGTAAAATTAACCCATAACTTCCAGCAGAAGTAAACTCAAGATCTATTTCTCCGTATCTAGTATGCAGAAATTTGGGTTAATTTTTGTACTCATATCAGCTGCCTTGTCCATCTGGGTTTCCAGCCCACAAAGACATATTCATCTTCTTAACTTTAAGCATACTAGTTTCTCCATTGCAGTGACATGAAATTACTCCCATGTTTTAAGTGCATGTTAGCAGAATCAAGGACCTTAAATACTACACTGTGAGGCAGTGCTCAGTCTCTAAATTCTGTGACTCAGTGGGAAGTCATAAATGAATAATGCCCTTGCATTTTCCGGTCACAGTGTCGGCATTTAATTTAATCCATTGCATTTATTTTCTCAGGAACAAAAGTCTCATTTATTAGTAATTTTGAAAAAGAAAAAAAAAAGGTTTTTTCTTCCATTTGCTTAGCCATTTATTATTCTTTAATGTGCTTTCAGCTCTTGTCCATCCCGAAAAACACTATAGTAACTGGAGATACAATAAAATTATGACATCTCAGGAGAAAAGAGACTGAAATCTGAACAAATGAGAGAAGAAAGGATTTTTAGCTACTGTTCGTAACTCTTTTCATTCATTTTGAGTGATATCTGCTGACCAGCTCTGTCTACTAAACACTATATGAGAAAATAGGTTTTACTTTTTTGTGTAGCTAACCCTGAAAATCGGTGCTTTTTTTCACATTTGATTTCTTGTCTTTTGAATTAAAAACCAAAACACTTCACCCGTCCTTTAAATGCTGCAGTGAAGATAAAGGTCAAGTGCTTTATCTTCATATAAAGATGATTACAATAATCTCCTTACGCATTCCCTTCAAAAAGCTGACTTTTCAGTGCCCTCCGTATCTTTCTTGCAGTCCTTCTTTGCTTCTGGACATCCTTGTTTCATTCCCATTTACTGGGTATGAATATAAGAGCACTGCTTTGGTCCAAATGACTGCACATTGCACCCACTATCATTAGATACAGGGAAGATAATAAATGAAAAAGAAGTTATCTATAAGCGGGAAGAATTCTGCGATGAGTTGAGGCAATCTGTGTCAATGTCAAAAGGAGGAAGGACATTTTCATGGCATATATTATGCAGCTCTAAACACTTCCTTGAATATACATTCTGAGCACATAGTCCCTATGATAGAGGTTGTAAGGGGATTTTTAACTTTTATTCCTCAGGGCTTCATTCTGCAATGTGTTATTGAAAGGCTGCAACTCCTTCTGAAATCATGAAAGTGGTGGCAAAACATTAGCTGATTTAAATTCTTGTAGATCCACTGAAGTCTTTCTCCTTGTTTCAGTAACAGTTTACCCCAGCAAAAATCATAGTCCTTAGGAGAAGGAATTTAACAGTTCCAGAAGCTGTTCATTTGTTAGAGGATCAGATCAGCAGGCATCAACAGCACCATGAAACATATTCCCAAGGGACAGCTGGGATTTCATATATCTTTGGTATCTGTCAGAATTCTGGTGCTAAGAAAGTAAGCACAACTCAAAGAGGCAGAAAAACCTGAGCAGTAACTACTTTGTTACTAGTATTAAGGTGGCATCTGGTATTTGAAGGTCTAATCCTGTCATATTCTAATATACTCAGAGTAGACAGTAAATGAATTTTTATAATAGCCAAAATGGCTAGGGATAATTACAACCAAATTGTCCTCAGTATTTTTTAAAGAATCATTAAGATAATAAAGATCATTAAAAAATTGCCCAAAATAGCCCCAGCTATATTATCTCACCTCCAAGTAAAAGTGCCGAAGATGATTCCATCAGCACATCAGAGCACTGAGAATTTCTATGGAGATGTGAGGTGTAATGGATAATCTGACAAATGTAACTATTATGGTTTGAGCACATCACCAAAATAGCTCCCTGTCTTCTGGAAAGTAACAGTACGTTTTAGAATAGCTCAGACTCAATTCGTATTGATCCACATAAAGAATAATGACCAACCACACTGTTTCAGTAGAATTAATTCAATCTCTTTCCCCACTTCTCTTGTTGAAGCCTCAAGAGAGAATTATTGATTTCTTATACTGTTATGCTCATTCACTTACTATGTGGCAATGACCCACTTTCTGTTTAACACAGTAAACGCAGAACTCTGACTGCCCCAACATACAGCATTAGGCTTATGCATATAGAGTTGTGATTGTCAGAGATAAAATCTGGCATCCAATAAGTCTTTGATCTTGAAAAGAAATGGTGCTTATTTGCATCTAAGTGCTTGCAAGCAGTTGCAGGTAATCCAAATGGAGAATCAAAGCCAGAGAAGCTTTTTGTGAGTAATTCACATTTTAAAATTCCAGGCAAAAAAGCGTCTTCGTTTTGATTTGCTCAGAGAAGCATGGGCACAAAATTTGTTGAAGTTTATAAAAGCAGCTTCTTTCCAAGTCCCTGTGACCTTGCCTTTGGCCATTGCAAAAGAAATGCTAATTAATGGAGCATAAAGTGATATTTGTTCCTTGTAAGTCTCTTACTTGAGAAGGATGCACCCGGGAGGGGATGTTGATATTGATTATTATAAAAAGAAAATGGCATGTTTCCTCAAATGTTGCAATCTTGCCCATGTACTGGAGAGAATGGAAAGCCAGGTAATGAGTAACAGAAAGGTTTGGCTCAAAGGCTTGTGAAGTGCACATCAGCATACCTCAGGATTGCAGGCAGTAAGCAGTGTGAGTGACACATGGCTTTATGGCAGGACTGCTTTGGTACTGGGCAAAGCTGTAATAATCCTGCATGTTTTGTGCCAAGAAAAAAATTGATTTGCTTGAAACATGGAAAATTGGATGATCCCACTGTCAATGAGTGACGTCCTTCATGTGAAGGCAGAAGAAAGACTCCAAAAAACAAAGAAGAATTGGGAGATTTGAAAATTGGAAGTAGAGCAAAACTTCCCCTGCAAAAATTCTCTGCAAATGGAACTTTAATTGGTGATTTTTGCTTTGTCTTGTTTTGTTTTGTTGGTGTTTTTTAATGGTTTTTAAAATAAAACTAGCATTTTGCTCAGAAGTACTGGGCAATGCTTTGTGACACGAATAAGACTTACTTTCCGTTTTCGTCTAACTTAGATTCCTCAAAATGAATGCAGACTGCAGTACATACAAGTTTTGATTGAATTCATATTGTAAGGCCTATATTCGTATTTTTCTTTTCAGTCAGCATTCCTCCAGTGTCTTCATAAGATTCCTGGTGAAGCTGGGTGTTGTTCACTATAGATAAAGTTATCAGGCAAGCTCTAAGTGAGTAATTAGGGCTTATCTGCATGAGAACCTTTAGCCAAAGACAGAGTTTAGCTCCTTGTCCTGGTGTGCATGTCCTAGTTTTCTACTGTTAAAAGCTTGTGAATCATGGCTACATGGATATTTATATATATATATAGTCAGAAATTTCTTTATTTTCTGCTGCATTTGTTTGAGAAAATTAACATTTTCATCTACACAGAAAAAAAGGAACTATGAAAAATGAAAAAAAAACCTTTGGTTTTTTATATAGTCTAGTGATAAAATATCAACAAAAATTTACATTTTTGCAACTTCTGGAATCTTTTAAAAGTTAATTTTATTTCCGTTAAAGTGCTCTCTTTCTTGTGTTTAACAAAAATGAAGCTTTCTCTTGAAAATTAAAAAAACCTCCATAATAAATGAAAAACAATACTGCTATAAGACATTTTCAGTGACAGATCCTCAGATTTACTATTAATGTGCATATATGACAACATATTTTTAGAAGTTCAGAGCTATGCCTCTGTAGCTACTAGTTGCCCTGTGTTGCTTGACAACCAAGTCTTTTACAGTGCATCAAAGAACAGGATCACTAGCCATTTTTCACATGCCAAGTTTCAAATACAAATTTATCCGGTTTTTTAGTGTTCTTTCTGGGGGCAAAAGTGCTCATATCACTTTTTTTCACAGTTCAAAAGCAGCATGGCTTTTCACCTTCTCATAATTCAAAATACCTTACCAACTTTACTCATGCCGTAAAAGTTAATTAGCAGCTATTATAACATTGCTTTTACTTTCTGACAAGACGTATAGGTGTCTGTATATATACATATATAATTATAGTTTTACATCCTTTCATTCAGTGTGTTGCATCATCTGAACCTGCATGGTGAATGAGAATTATTGTCTCTGTGTTTTCTAGCAGTATTAATATTCAAAGTCACAGCAAAGTGTCCTTCATATAAAGAAGTTTAATCCTACAGTAATTAGGTTCTTCTTTCATCTTCTCTCACAAGATGGAAAAGGGGGAAAAAAAATCCAAACCACTAAAAACATGCAGTCATTGAATAAGTCTTTCCATTATGACTGTAAGCGAACACATAGACCACAAACTTTCTGAAGTCAGAAGAAATCCTTTCATGTGGTCTGGATCTCAGAAACCCTCTTTGCAAATGTCATGTATGAAATGGATTATGTTGGAAGTGAGGCTGCCCCACTGCAGCAGCTTCGTTCACTGATGCTTTCTAGGTTGATTGAAAACAATCAGCTGGAAAGACCTGCGTACACAGGGAAATGACACAAGTGGCCCTTGCTAAGATATGTAATTTCCCTCTTATTATGCTAATTAAAGAAAATTGCCTTCAATAGTACAAAATGATATATCTATATTGGTTCAATTTAACTAATGTTCCATAGCTGCATAGGCAGTCCACAAAAGCAAATAAAAAGATATTCAGCTAGAATTTATGGAGAGTGTTCAAGCAGCTCTCCAAAAGGTTTCCACACTACTGATCCTGCTTTATGCTGTTCAAGGGATTTTCTACATTGTTTTTCTGATTTTATAATATAGCAACTGCTGACTCTCCTGATAAATCTGATTCAATTAAAACAGTATTACAAAGTGAAAAATGCTGTCTCCTTTGACAGAGAGAAAGCCCATATTTTTTGTCAGAATTATGTAATTTCATTTCCCAAGAACAAGAACAAATAAAAGAAAAACTCTTTTAGATTTTTACCAAGCTACTGAAGATTCATTGGGCATCTTTTAAGTTAACATTAATAAAACTTCCATCTAAGCTGCTTTAACTCTGATTTAAAGTGAGTGAAACAAGTTATGCAGCAACTACATTCTGCAAGATGAAAAATATAATGTCTGTTGTCAGAACCATAGTTTTGTATTCCCTGATTAATTTCCAAACTATCCTTATATCTTTGGGATACACTTTCATGTAATTTCCATTTGTTTTAGGAGACTAGAAAGCAGAGCAAAATATATGGTTATTGAAGTGTTCTAATTTATTTTGAGAAAAAAAATCATTGTATAAATAAAATGTAACTTGATTGACTGCAATAATCACAGTTTACATTCCAGCAGCAACCATGAGAAATCAACTTTTCCTGGATGCTACTGTAAAACATTATCCTTCTTCTCTGAATGTGGGGGATCATGACCTTATATTAAAAAGGGTGCAGCACTTTAAGTTTGTTGTAGCTCTATGGTGACTTGGTAACTACTGGGGTGCAATTTGACTGTCTATGGGTGTGTTAAGTACAGGTGTTAGGTTTGGCAACCATAAAGTTTATATTATTTGTGGGAGGATCCATTTCTTTACATGTTGGTGTTTTCCTAGCACTATGGGCAGGAGCCTTAAAATACACCCACCACCAGCAAATGAGCTACCATGATAAAGTAATGACACTGTCATTGCTGACCGTCCCAGAGAAAGTGCCAAGAAAAGTTAAAGTTGGGCTTTAAACCTGTGAACATAAGCCCATGTGGAAAGTGGAAGGACTCCCAGCAATTCCAGCTTGGAAGCACACCCTGTCACCTACAGCAGCAGAAGGATCTTGCACACTCTTCAACTCCTGGAAAAAGATTCCGTTTCGAAATCTCTTAAATCTTAAAACTTGTTCTGCTTGGATTGCCAACAAGTCACCTAGTAAGTGCCAGTTACAAAGTGCTTTCCTGCTCAAAGAATGAGGTACAAGGTGTCAATGAATTTCATAACCAGCCCCTGAGAGGTTAAACTTTGAGTAAGTTTTAATAGGTAGTCAAAGTTGAAAGATTCTGCCCAGTTGCTGGTTTCTGAAATCATTAAAACTCCCACCTCTGGTCAAAACTTATAATCTTCAGCTCATATTTTAAGTAAAATGAATATTTGGAAACCTCATTTAAAGCAAAGTGACAGCAGGATGAATTAAGTAATTTATTTTGTAGCATTGGCAGAAAAAAAGGAAGTGGACAAACTAAAATATTTCAGCTTTGCTGGCAAGAGATTCGTAAAGGAAGACCAGTAGTTTGGCTTTTAAATAGTGCATGTAAACTGTACATTAGGTTCCAGTCAGATCAACTAGTTTTTCAAGTAACTAGGGGTTTTTTTCTGAGGTCTCCTATTTCTCAGAAGTAGCTAGAATTCACACTTTGTTTTCTGTTTATGCTCTCATTGAAGTTTTATCTGTCTGCATTTTTTGTGGATTGTTTTTTATTTGTGTTTTGTTGTTTTTTTGGGTTTTGTTTGGTTTGGTTTGGGTTTTTTGGGACCGTACTATCTAAGTACCTCACAAGATTTGTTTTTTACACTTCAAGCATTCCTGTTAGGATTTTTTGAGTAATTTTGCAAATAAATTAACATAATACAAAATGGAAATTCTCCAAGGTCCCCCTTTGGAGGACTATAGATTTGGAAAAGATTATATCACCTGCCGCTTCCTGCCTACGTCTTTCCTATGCCAAATCATTTATATACTGTGATTTTTTTTTTCCGCACAAATGGCAGCCACTGAACTGCTGTGTAGCTCTCTTGAAGAGCAAGCTAAGTACTGGGGACAGGTGGAACGTTCACAAAGCCTCAGAAGGGAGTGGTTTTGGATGTGTATTTGTCTGGGGCAAGTCTTGGTCTCTGCACATGGTCACCACTGTAAGGCACAAACAGGCCTGGGGATCAGAACCCACGCCATCAGCATGCAGCATTCCCTACTACAAATTGGAGGGAATCTGATAGGAAAAAAAGTGGTATAGCACAGTAATACCATTTATCCATAATCTGTCCAGTTGATTCTACTCCTCATATTGTAAATTTTGCCAAAAATCAAACTGCTCTGATTAGAGAAAAAAGAAAGTGTATATGGAAACTAAAAGCAAGGCATCAAAGATTTGCGAGAGGTCGTTTTGTGCTGACAGGTGTAAATGATCTTGGGGTGACTTCCAGGTAAAATTGTGCAAGCTTACAGATGTTTCCCTTTGAAGAGATCTACCTATTCTCTTACAAAATCTATTTTTTAAGATTTCTTGTGTTACCTTTCTTGAATTTCATTTGGTGTAAAAACTAGTTCTAATAAGGCCATGAAGACAAAGAGATATCAAGAGAGACAAACCTGAGCTCTTTAGTGAGATGATAGAAATTTATTATTCACAGCTGCATACACACAATTTTGAGTTCTAACAGCCAGCAATTAGTTTAAACAGTAATACCACCAAGGGAAGCATAACTTAGTTAAAATTTACATTTAAATGAGATCATTTGGAGAAATCAAATGCAGAACAATCTGTTATTTTTATATAACATTTCATTGTAGATTTTCTTAGCAAGGTATTCCTCACAATATAGTTTTATCACTTGCTGGTTGGAAATTACTGTGATTCATTTCTACGTGTAGCGGAAAAAAAAGTCTCACTTACCATTTGTTCATTAACAACCCGATGCAGAAAATTATCTTTGTTCAGGAAAGCATATTAACCACGTTTAACTTAACTTTAGCTTGGCCCTGCTGAAAGCTAAGCACGTACTTAAGTGCTTTTCTGAACATGAATTGAAATTCCAAATGCATTTGCTTGCTCTCTTCAGTCATCTTCTCAACTTACTGTGATAGAAACTTTGTGTTTCTGTTATGAAGCTTTTTGAACTTGTCAGCTATTTTGAATGCTTGTAACTAGTTAAAAACAGTGATACATCATCCTTCACTAAGACTTTTTGGGGACTTTTATGCCAGATAGGAATCTCTTGGGATTTAATTGTGAATTTTGAAATTAGAATGAAATGAAAATTGGATCTTCCATATTCTGGGAAGCCCTTTCATTTCAGTCCTTTTTTTAAAATCTGAATTTTTGGCCATTACTATAGTTAAAATTTTCCACAGAATAAAAAGTTTCTAAATAGAGGTTATTGACGTTCCCAAGTTCATTCAGTTTTGTTTTGGTGTTAAGCATTAAACTGCAACTTCTAATGAAGGCAGAGTATTTATAGGGTTTCAGGAATATTTTTTTTTTTCCAATTTACCTCCATAGCTGGACTTTCTGTCTGGATTTGTAAGACAGAATATGTAATTTTTAAGGTCTCTGGAGAGTAACTGTCTTTCCTATGTTACAAAACAAAATTTCCAGCTATTGGCTTAAACAGGATCCAGGCAAGGATTGGGGGAAAGCTTTTGGGGCATAGCGCTCTGGAAAAATACCTTGCAAAGAGATTGACAGAGCAGGACCCTTAACCCCGAGCTCCCTGGGGAACACTGCCATCCAGCCTGCGGAAATACACAGGATTGTGTACTGGGAACTGATTCCTGGAGTGCCTGTGTCATTCTTTGCCTGAGCTGGCAGGTAGCAGGCCTGCAGGCAGCATGCAAAGGCACCTACAGGATGCGGCTTGTGGACTTTATCAACAAAAATACCATCAGCCAGGATGGTATCTCCTGCTGGCAGGAATGCAAGAGTCTGCCTGTACCTGTGAGCCATTTCTCTGCTAAATAAACTGAGTATGACAGAGTAGACCAGAGCCTGTAATGGATGACTTCATTATCCATTCTGCACCTAGAATGAGCAAATGTTTCCTAGAGGACACAGAGTAAGATGGGTTCATGACAGAAAGCATTTATATAAAGACTTGATGGAACAGCTAATAATGAAAAACAGTTACATACACAGAATAAGAAGGTCCAGGATGCAAAGGTAGCTGAATTGAATTTGTATTAATAGTGAAGAGCTCTGTGATCTATTAATTATGGAAGAATCTACTTTTTCATTTCTTATTTTCATTACTATTATTTCTTTTTTTTCTCCCTTTTTTGTTCCTCTGACTTGCTGCAGCGGTTTTTAATACATCAGTGGCTTGGCATTTTCTGACTAAAAGCTAAACTGGGCTCTTTGAGCTTTCCTCTCACCACTAGACAATGCTAATAAAACCTCTCTTGAAAAGCATGAGGTAAATCTATTTTGAGATGGGTAGTTGGATGGCGATCAATAAGGCCTGTGCCAGCAAAAAAGTTTAAAAATATAAAAGCAAATGGTCAAGGCCAAAAATGATGTAACTTAATGAAACTTGGCCATCCTCAAACCCGAAACCCAGACTCATCACTCATTCCTGATCAGTGCTGCAAGCTCCAGTGTAATAAAACAGAGTTTTAAACAGTCTCGTTTTGACATGTTTATGCATTTGTGATGCACTCTTGTCTCTATCTGAAAACGACCCTCTGGCAATGTCAGCAGACAGAGAGACCAGGATGGGACAGGCTTGGAGGCACTCATTTCTAACGGTCAGCTGTCTGCCTGGTCAAGTGGGAGCAGGGCACTAGAGGCAGCCAGCTCCCATATCCTTTGTGCTGGCCTCGTGCCTTGGTCTTCTGTGTACCCAGCTGCCACTTACAGAAAACACTAAAATTGATGGTTAAATATGTCCCTCTGGAATTTTAATAGCTGACAACAAAGCTCTAAGTGGCATCATTTGTTCAATTGAGAAGTTTCTTTTAATTATCAAGTCAGTTTACATTGCAACGTCTTAAATATGTGGTTTCAGTGTTTGTTTTCTTTCATTTGGACAGGTCCTTGTGTAAAACCACAGCTTTTCTCTGTTCACTGTAGGCAGAGTGACAGCTTGTCAGGTTTTATTACAACAGTTGCCAGCAGTTTTGGTTCAGAGGTATCGGAAACCTGAACTGGAATAACTTCTCAGGCTTTAGCATTTCCTTTGTGCAGCACAGACATGTTATGCAACCAGGTGGTCAGGCTGGGTGGAGTGGGGTGTGATAAATACTTGGCTACCTGACTTGATCAGCTGATACCAACTGGGCAAACTCGTAAGTGTGAAAATGCTGCAGGATGGATGATTCATTCTGGTTTGGGGCAGCAACCTCCTGGCTTTATTGGGCTTTGGCTCAGACCCTCAGCTTCCAGCAGACTTTCAGATATCCTTTCTGCTGGGCATCTGGAGAAAGGAGTGGGTGACTTCAATTAGAACTAACTCCTTGCTATGAGGGAATTTTACTGCAGGTTGTTCATGTGAAAGAAGACCAGTAATGGCTCTTTCGAGTTAAGCTTTCTTCCTTTTGTCATATATGCAAGGAAAGGCTTTCTGCTGTGCTGTTGCTGTTGGCAAGCCCCTTGTCAGTGGATCCAAGCAGGACTTGAGTTTGCCATCCCCAAATCTGCAAGCAAGGACATATCTGCCTATCTCCAACTTTTCCCATCCTGGAGTATATCGACAGAATGTGGCTTTGAGAGAAAACTGATCTTTGTAGAAACATGTGCAGTTTCCTTGCACGCAAATCTGTCTTCCTCACACAAGCAGAAATAGTTGGCCTTATAAGAACTGTGGGTAAGGTAGATATAGTAAAAACCTGTAGTTTCAAGAATTCATACCTATATAAGTTGATGTGGTATAAAGGTATATTTGAAACATTGCTCTTGATTTCTTGAGCATGACCATTGTTGTCTGTAAGGAGTAAATCAGTCTGCCCATCTCCAGAACTGGACTTGAATTTTTCAGTATTTTTAAAAAATTAAAACTGACTCACCCTTAGAGTATATCTCATTTTGAAGAACTTTCAAAAATAAAAGTATCCTGTTGTAAATATTTGTGAATGAAAATGAAACAAACTGTCTTCAGTTGTTTAAGTGGAGAACGAAAATTGTGCAGCTGCCTTGACTCTTAAAAATTGCCAACATTTTGCTTTCTGTTCTGTAAAGGAAAGAAAAATTTTCAGGTCTCATTTGGAAATCTTTAGAATTCATGTAGTATTCACACAGTATATGACTTACTATTTTCCTTTCAGCATTCTCACTTCTTAGATATTCTATAATCATGGAGTGAAAGTCAGCATACCTTACATTAAACCAGCTGAAACCGAGAGAGTCTGTGTCAAGAAGGTGCCTCTGCAGCACAGAAGGGTATCGATTTTCCACTGTTCTTTGCTTGCAGTTTTAAGGAATTGGTCCTATCTCCTCTAGCCATTGGGCATGAACAGATTATAATTGTCTTTTCCCAGCTATAGCTATTATACTGCGTATGCTGGACAGACACTGCTGGATAGACACTGCTGACTAATCCAGCTGTGCTGACTGTGGTGCAGGTGAGCAGAGCAGGAGAGAAAAGATTTTTCCTTCTCTGGGAAATCATGCCCTGACTTCATCAGATTCCACAAATATTGATGCCCATGTCAAGGGGGGGATGCCCAATGACTCATAAGTGAGCAGGGACAGCGGAAGCCATTGGTCTGTCCCTTGGTTTAGACAAGATGGTGAATAAATGCAAATATGATCTTCACTGGTCCTCTTTAAGGGAGCTTTCCTCCTGCTGAACTGTCACAAGGTTGTGTGGAAGAACCAGAATCAATGCCAGGTTCCTGAGCTCATTTCTTCTTCAGCAAATATGAACCTGGTGCGCAAACTGACACAGAGTGTGTTGCTGAATGCTGATGGGAACTCAGATTAAATCACATGAGATTATGTTCCTTGGTCCCAGTTTTGCTTCTATCTATTTGAAGTGCAAAATAAACTGGACATGTTCATAAAAAGTTTCAGCAAATGCTTGTTATATCTTGGCTCTCATTTTCTGTGTGTGTTGATCAAATAGAGACAGATGGAAGCTGGTGGTGATTTAAGGCATTAATGTGGCCAAGGATTGTGGTGTAAACCATGTTATAATCCATGTTTCATATGGAAGCTGAAATTCTAGACTGAGTAGCAGTTTTACTGTTCAAATACGGTGCATTCACTGTCATTTATAACATAAAAGGACAACTTCAGAGTAAGAAAATAAATAAATATATGGGGTTACTTGTAGGAAAGCAGAATATTTATCTATTGGAGCTCGGAAAGGTGTCTCAGGCTGTGATTTAAGAGGGTAACGATTGCAATAAATCAAATGAAGCAGGGGTCTAGATTAAAGATGAGAAAGCTAACATGGCCAAGATAAATGCATTTGAGTAAAGTTACTTATTTGTGATGATTGCAAGACTGGGTTCAGCAGCTGGTGTAAGACCCATCCTTAATTTTCCTGCTAACAGAACAGGTTTATAGGCACCGTGTTACTTGCTCTATAACACCATGAATTTTGTATTTTAACTAGAATTCTGTCATATTAATGTCAGTTCTATTAAAACAGTCTGGCCAATAAATTTCAGTGTCTGGGGCATGCTGAGGTGCATCATGAACTGTCAAATCTTTGTACCCACAATTCTAATTCAATCATTTCATTGGCCTGGGGCCATAGGACTCATGATACCTGGAGGTAAGTCAAACATGTTCTATGGACATGTGTACATTTATATATTTAGATCTCTGTATATGAATAAGTGGGTTTGTATCTTTATCTGTAGTTTTGCACATAAGAACAACAAGATTCATTTTCCTTATTGAGGCCATTGTTTGAAACAGAATACTTTGTTACTAATATTTTCTGTCTGTGGTATCATTGGAGACTTTTAAAAAAAAAAAACAAAACCACAAACACAAATGGTTATAATTTTATTATTTTGTATGCTTCAGCCATTTTATCTGATTTAAGTATTTTAAAATTATTTCATTTTTAATCTTCGTTTATACAATGAATAGAGCAGTGGAGAAACTCATAACAGAAATTGAAAGCACTGGGATAAAAAAGACGAATAAGGGACTGTGATAAAAAAATGCAAAATAATAAAAAGTATAGAAGTAGATCAGGAGCATCTGTTCTCCCTGTCTCATAACACAACAATATGGGGGCTTTTATGAAATTAAAAGGTGGCAAATTCAAAACAGATAAAAAGAAATATATTGTTGCACAGAGCCAGTAAATATTAAAACTTCTTGCAAAGAATGCTTTTAAGGCTGAAGTCTTAGTAAGATTAAAAGGTAGCTGGATGTTTATATAGTTCCCAGGAATATCCCCATCTACAATAGTGAATGACAATATAAATTCTGAAAGATTTAATAAGCTTCGTGCCACAGGTTTGTTACAATCTTTATCTGTCATAGCTCTGGACTCTATCTGGTAGGTGTTATGTTTTTATGTGTTATGTGATCACCTGCTTCTGGTGATTCCTTGGGAAAGGGCTGCAAGTGAGGCTGATGTTCCTACGAGAAGAAATGGTCTTTTCGTATAATACTGATATTCAAGGAGTTTCCGTGTATTCCTTAGAGGCTCTTACTCTAAACATGTAAAGTTTTATACAGAACTATGTAAATAACTCATTGGCTGAGGCTACAGGCAGGTACAGAGTCTGAGATCCCTCTGTACCCAGTGCTTGTTCCTCATGAGCGAGGAGCTGGGTGGGTAATGAACTAGAGCTTCCAAGGGCTGCGCCTTCACTCATCCCTCTTCCCAGGGAGGTGATCATAGTTGATAAAACCTGGCTCATGGTCATGGGTCTTGTGGTGCAGCTGAGATCATGGGGACTTGTGGGCTGCAGGAGGAGATTTACTTAGGCATCTTTGAGGGAGAAAGAGTGAAATGCAGAGTGCAAGTTGGGGTAAGACATAGAAATATTCTGAAATATACAGATCATCAATCATGCATTTTCAAGGATATGACCAAATTAAAAAAATCCAGCCTCTGTGAATTAAAATTAAAAAGACAATATTAAAGGAACATGGTTTATTGATTTATAAAATTGTGAGTATTTGAAAGTGGGAGGAAATGGGGGTTTGGATTTGCAAAGTACAGAGGGATTAGTCAGATCCTGTTCATTTTAATTAACAGGTGAATTATTTCACTCTCTCAAGAGCACTAAAACTGAGATGACATTTTAAATGGACAGTCTATACTATTCCAGCCCTGGCAGTGTTCCCTTTGTCTCTGGGCACTTGACTGACTGCGGTGCTTGGGCCTCACGTGCTTGGCTCACGTCTAGCAAGCACCTTGGATGGGATTCATTTGAGTAGATGTAAGCATCTACCTTGGACATGAACAGTCTGGATACTGACAAGTAGAGGACATAAGGCATAACTCCTCTGAGTCTGCTCCTGTACTCATTGACCTTCTTGACAGACAGCTTTGGCAAGTGCTCATTCTCTTCTAATTCTCCACTAGGGACAAGCGCCATTCCAAAACCAGTCATTCATAACTTTTGCTCAGAGCAATGAAACACTTCAAATCATTTTCTTGCCTTATTACTCTGAATTTTCTTTTAGCTTTTGAACAATAGATAGAGACCTTCAGGAGCTCAGGAATTACTTCTAACTATGCCTCTTCTTCAAAATTTTGTCTCTCCTTCTTTGTCCCTTCCTCTTTGCTAGACACTGAACTGCAAACTTCTATTCCACAATGTTTCTCCTTCACCCTTCCCTTCCCAATTGTGCTTTATAATGGCTTACAACTCACTTTGTTCCAGTGAATTCCTAAGCAGTTCATATCACCACTTGTTCACCTTAGCCAAGTCTTCAGACTAGAAATATTGGCACATGCTGGTCTTTAAGCACTGCCTTGTCCCAAAGTGTTTATTATAAACAGATGATAATTAAGGTTTAATGACCATTCATTATAATCCATGTGCCAGATGCAAATTTATTTCCAATGGAGTGAAGTCGATATAGAGTGAAAGGAAGCAGTGATGGTAAACAAGCATCACATTTATCATGGCATAGTGAAAAATTCCCGGTATCAAGTTGTACATAGTGAGGTTCTTCAAACACACAGTTGATCATGGTTCACATTATTGGTATGGATTAGTTGTCCTTTGTTTGACTACCCTGCGAGCAAATGAGTTCAAGTCTGGCATTATACATAGAATGATTATTATTTAAAACGTTTCATCAATTCTCTCTGTTCATGATTTTTCTCAACTTTTCTTGATTTTCAAAAGCTGTTTACATCTACCAAAGAGACACAATTCAAAAATTCAACTTGAGAACCTAGCAAAAGCCTTCTTCACTTTTAGAGTGATGGTCATCCTACAGAAGGACATATATCTCACAAATAACAAAATTAGTCTTCAAACCTTTCATTTCTCCCACGCTAATATGTGGAATGCTAAGCATATGTCAAATTCTTGCTGAGCCTCTCGGTTCAGTTTCTGGTATTTAAGTGGAGAACTTCCCTTAATTACTCAAACAAATTAACTCCTTGTTTAATCAATTCTTGGAGATCAAATCTCCAGATAGAATTCCAAGTGTGGAGTTTTGGTGTTCCAATAGATTATGTCCTTTAAGACTGTGGGAAATTCTGTACCAGAGACAATGAAATAAGCCACTTCAGTGTACATTTTGTGAAATTTAAATCCAAGAATGATACCCCAAGTGCTAAGAGCATTCGTCCTACAAATCAAATGAAACTGCTGACTGCAATAAAAAGTGACTGCAGCCTGAGAGAAAATGGGAAAAATCATATGGGACTGAATAGCCTAGCACCAAGGAACATAAAAGAGATGGAAATGTTTGCAAAAAATAGCATCACCCTTTGTGGAAGAATAAATGTTTACATGGGTGCTGGGTGCTTGCTTAAATCACTGCAAGAACTCTTTCCCCACAGCATCTAGAATCAACAACCTGAATTAAAAGGAAAAATAAAAAGGGGAGTTTGGTTTCAGAAAACATGTCTGGGAAAATTTACTATGTCTAAAAATGTGGCAATGCATTTCAAGTAAAATGGTAATAAACATAAGAACAATTCTGTGAATGACCTCTTCATTTTTAACCCTTCTTGTACTCCTAGGTTTAGTTGCCATCTGCTTCCTTACAGCTATAGATGCCAGAAGCTCAGATGTACTTAGAAGCAGATTAGTTAAATGATATTTATGGTTTTTCTAACATGAAACAATTTCCTATCATAATGAGGTCAAGGGTCTTTGAAGTTGAACTCACCCTTTTTTCTCTGAATGAGGAACTAAGAACGTAACTATGACTTTAATAGAATATAAATCTTCAACAAGGGAATGTTTTTTATATAGCCATCAGATGCCTTCTGGTTTATTCCAGTCTGTCTTGTACAGTTTCATTGAAATGAGTTAGTTTCAACTTCCTGTAGTTTTCCTCAGGTATTTTACAACAATGAGGCTATTTCTTGCAATGAGACTACTTCTTGCTTATTAGCATGCAATTGCTATGTTATGAATGATGATAAAAATACTAAATAATTATTCCATTTTACAAACTTGTGTTCATGTTAATGAGTATTTTAAAATAGTATGAGAATGAGATAACATTTGGTTACCATCCAGACATTCTCTTGCTTTTCAGAATATGACCACATGTTGTATTCTGGTCACGAGTCAGAAATGAAAGGTATTTTTATAGCTTATGTGAAAGGCCATAATCTTTACACAGTATTTCTCTTTTTAAAGCAATCTTTATACGTTATTTGGTTTGATTTTAAAGGTACACATGTATGTCTGAGTAATAATTGTGAAAAAAACCCACAAAGACATTCCCTTTCTTCTTAGTAAGTGGAAGGTGGGTGAGGGTTTAGCCTCAGATGAGCTGACCTAGGAGATGGTGACTTAGTGGGCTGTGCTATCATGCTTATGGAAAAGTTCCAGGTTTGAGGAAATCTGGCAGTAGGAGGCAGACAGAGTTTTATGCTGATGATCAAACATGGCAAAGGTTCTGGTGCTTGTAAATTCCAGTCACATTATCTCTTCCTGAAAAAAGATGACTTGTTTTGACAGTGTGTCGCTAAATACATGCCTCCTAAATTAGGAGCCGGGGCTCTGGAGAAATGAATATAGGATGGGGATTTAAAGAATAGTAAAATCTAAACTCTGCTCCACTACTGACCTGTTCTGTGTCCAGAAGCAATGTCATCAACTCTCAGTCTCAGTTTCCCCCTGGAAAATTTTCTCTACTCATCTAAACTAAACATTTATTATGGATAATTAAAATTGTCTCATTGCAGGGCATTGTGAGAATGGTTTCAGTGTTCTTCTACTGTTCAAAAAGTAACATTTTTTATAAAATATTAATTTACTCCTGGCTTCTTTGAGTTCAATGAGTCTCCATTTCTGTTTATTCATGTATTTATATCAAACTAAAGGCATCAATCTTTTTTTTTTGTATTTGCATTCCTAATCTTTAAATTCAGTTAGATAGTTAAACAGCCTGTTGAATGTATAAAGCCCCCAACTATGATTTGTGATATATCAGGTATTCTTGTTGTATGAAATTCTAGCTGCTTCTGTATTTTTCAAAGGTTTTAGGAGATTACTGGGTCAGATCCTCAGCTGGTTTCAACTGCCATAGCTCCAATGAAGTCAGTGACAGTGTCTTTTAAATCAGACCTTCAGGACCCAAGGATGATGGCGGCCAGCTGCATCAAACTGTCATATTTCACATCATTCTGTATCAAAGCTAAATGCAAATGCTGCATTGCACATGATACAGTGCTCAGGAGTCAATCAAATCCAGCCAATTTACATCAGCAGATTAGCTTGCCCGATTCCTATAACCAAACATCCAACACTCACAAAAACCTCCAAGAAATTAAAAAAAAAAAATGTGGGACAGTGAAACCACAGAACAGAGGCACAGGCTGTCCCAACATGTGGCTGCAGTGGGGAGACAGGGATGCCTGGGGTTTAGCTCTGTTGCTGTCACTGATTTATTGAGTGACCTTGGAAGTGTCTTTGTGCCTTAGTGACCATCTGTAGCACCACTTAAATACCTTGCCAGCTTAATTGCTGCTTCTAAAGCATTGTGAGACCCTTTGGTAAAAGACATGATGTCTGTTTAATGTCACACTGTTTTATTTGAAACCCAGAAATGTTCAGAATATGAAATGCTGAATGTAACGCTGTTCAAAACCATATGTCTTATTTCAGTAATTCACTGTAAGTTCCTAGGGGAAATGCTATGCAGTAAAATCCCGTGTTGCCCTTCCTCAGATACTGTAATTGTAAGTTATCCCAGACGTCTGTAGATTTCAATCTGAGGGCTTGTCTCAAATTCCAGCTGCTTTTGTAATTTATAAATTACGGATCTCATCCAACTCCCACTGAAATCAAAGGAAGGACTTCCACTGATTTTGCAGGATGCTGGAACTGGCCTAAAAAGAATATTTGAGAACCACAGCCTTTAAGAGAAAATCATGCAGCACCATCATGTTTCACAGAGGAGCAGAGATGCACAACCAGTCCTGAGATGGTGATACCCAGTTTTTAATGGCAATTAAAAGGTTTTAATGTAGGCAGACTAAAGGTAGAGTGAAATAAAATTAACGACACCATGTTCTGTGAGGTGGACTGTTAATTTTCATATGGAATGGTGCAGATGATTGTGTAATGCAGCTGGTTATGATAGGAAACCAGGTCTCAGTGGCTAATTTGTTACAGCAAGTCTGTATTAGTGTGGATCCAATTTTTTAGTTTAAGTACAAAGAAACCTAATAGGTCTCTCACAAAGTGCCCCTGTCAAATATCAGAGACAAATTATGCTTTTTACAGTGTGTTTTATTTGTACTTGGGGGCACGTTCCTAATTACAGTTGCGGGAGTAATTTGTAGAGGGTATGCAATTTGAAAAATAGAGCTTTTCTTTCTGTTGACAGAATATTTGCAAGTGGACGATGATGTCCTCCAGTGTCTGCTCTGAGGTTCACTTGGTGAATCTCTCTTCCAGGCACTTCACAGAAAGCAATTTTGAACTCTAGAATAAAAGGTATCTTTATCTCATGACCCCTCATTCGGGTCTTGCTGCATACTGAAAGAATGAGAGGAAAAGTTTGGCTGTGGCACACACCAAGCTGAAATTTGTGCAAGATGGCATAGTTGGAAGATTTTTAAATTTATAGCCCTTGTCTCTTTGTATCCCTTCATTTTGCCTAGTTTCATTCTTCTGGAAAAATAATATGTTCTGCTTCTCCTTGCCATGGCTGAGCTGCTGCTAAGAGTTCTGTCACATTTGCCTAAACAATCGCAATAAACACCATTATTAATCTCTACTTTATAAATAATTTCTGAAACATGAAAAAGAGTCTATGAAACTATACTTTGTTTTGTTTGCAATATATTGTCCTTCCTCAGTGCCTCTTTGCTGTACAGGAATTGTACCTACCAGACTCCAGAAAACACGGTGACCCAGTGCTTTACTGTTCAGGTCACATCCAGAGGATCTCAGCACAGACTGACAAAGGACAGATAATCCCTCATAATAGTGCTTGTCTTTGCCATCCTTAAGGTATAAAAGGGCTCTAAAGAAGGCAAAAGTGGTCTCCAGAGGATACTTTATGAGAGCTTGGGCACAAACAGTCTTACAGCCTGGCTGAACACTAGTGGACATATTAGGGTTTTTTGGGAACATTCTGAACACTGAATAATGTAACTCTTCTGTGCCCTTTGGGCACCAAGGAAAGCAAATCTGTCTTCTACTAAGAGCTGGGAGGATTCTTGTACAGTCCCTGCATTTAGTTAATGAGAATAAAGCTGAAGTCTGGCCCTGTGCTCTCCCCTTACCAAAAAATTGCACAGATTAATCTCAAGAAATATTCAACCAGATTCTTCGACAAAGGAACCTCATGTACCCATTGACAGCACTGGATCTAGCCAGGTATTGGACAGTCTGGTCCAAAATACAGTGTCCTAATGTCCTAATTTTGCTGATGATTATTCCTGTTGCTGATTTATTAAATCAGAGGTTATTTTAGGCAAATCCATCTTGTAATTTGAGGTCTGTCAGAAGGCTCCTGTCTGGAAGAAGCAGAGGCTAGAAGTAAGTTCTACTTAAGACTACTTGTAGGAGTAATTTCCCTTTTAATATCATATTATAAATCAGGTGCCTGCTATGCGTCAGCAATATAAAAGCTGGAGTAATCAAATTTAAAATAGGATGAAAGCAAAGCATGTTACTTAGCTTTGTCACATGCTGTTTCTATACTGTGTACAATGGAAGCAGGCATTGAAAGTAGAAGTACATGACATTAAATTTTATTTAACATTTGCCTACAGTGGATTTTCATTTAGCAATCTAGAGAGAGACTCCTACCCATTCATGCATAAAGCTCTTATTTACAGTGCTGTGAATGACACGAGTCCCAGTGTAAGAGAACATATTTTTTTCCAAACAGAACTATACAAGTGATGCTTTTGGTTGCTTAGAGATAACAACAGTAACAGATAGTCCCAGACTTTGCCTACTGGCTTTCTTCAGCTTGTCTGTGATTTTATTTATTTATTTAAACAATTGTTTATTTATATCGTTTTGGGGTTTTTTTTGCATATACAGAGGTCAGCGCAGCACAGCAGCAGGGACTTGAGCTGCCGGGCAGCCCCGTTAGTGAGTGCCGGGCTGGCTGCAGGAGCATTCCACTAGGTGACAGTGTGGTCCTCGGAATCCATGCCGTGAAGTGATGGGAGGTATTGAACCTTGTTAGGACTGTGATCATTGTTTGAAGAAAAATGTCCCCCAGAATAATCACTAGGAAAACTGCATACAAATTACATTGTCTTTTCAGGGAAAAAAAAAAAATCCCCCATGAGTTTAAAATGTGCTAAAAATGGAACTTGAATGCATATAGGTAACATGCTGATTATTCTGTTCTCACCTCAAGAGAACCAAGTATTTAACTGAGGTTAAGAACTGAATTAATACTAGAAAAGAATATTAAATGCCCAACGCCCCCCCTCCCCCCACAGTATTTCCTTTTTTTACTGAAGTAGAAGATGTTTGAGATTAATGGGGAGGGGTTGCGAGGAAAATCCTTCCATCTCTCCTGGTGGAAGAAGCAGACAATCAAACAAAGTATATATACATATTTTGGGGGGAATATCAGAAGATGGCTACAGGAGAGATGCACCTGAGTGCTGTCCTGCAAAATGGGTCAGCCAAACTGAAATTTAAGAAGGGTTACTGGGGAGATGCAGGTTCTTGGAGATTTCCCTTCCATCCAGAGAAATGAGATGTGAAATTAGCCTGTCACTCAGCAGGGTTCTCTGTCCTTCTGCAAATCAGAAGGAAGCTGAGATTCAAAATGAGCAAGCTGATCATGCAAACCCACTTAGGAGGAAGCAGTGTGATGTGCTTGAGGATCAAGGTATAGGAAAATAAAACACTGTGACTCCAAATCCGGAAGGCACTTTCACACTGACGTGTTGGTGGAGATGAGTTGTGCTCTTCCTTTCAGCAAGACCACATGGTGTATTTCCACTACATGCACTGAAATATCTGACTGAATTAGAGTGAGTGACAGAAGTAAGGTAACAGGTTTGAGAGCCGTGTGAGATGCTGCAACCTCCTGAAATTCGTGGATCCTCTGGAAACTATTCATCACCTGAATGAAACACTTTGTGTCATAAAACAGCCTTTCTTTACATTAGTCTGCAGGGTGATTTCCTCTAAGGTGACTTAATAACATTACTAACATTTCAAGTCATCCTGCGGCTTCACCAACATCAGCATTTTCTCATCAGTAAATTTAGTCACAGCTTTTTATGCTGGTGGCTTTTTTTTCTCTCCCCGTTTTTTGGCTGCTGCTATGAGTATTCTGGGTATGGATGTGATATTCGGGAAGTTGTGTGTGTGCAGGGTGATTGCTGATATCAAACGTGCTTCCCAAAAGCACCAGATGCGGTTCTAAATCAAGCTGAGCCTCCAGGCTTTGGGAAGTGGCTGATATCACAGAGCCTCAGGAAGACTGTAAAGAAGGATGTTGCCAAATGGCATACATCCAATTAGCTTCCTCTGTGGCATATATAGGAGAATTAGGGGAGACTTGTGGATATGGAAGACTTGTGGATGTGGATTCTTTGGGTTTTTTTTTCTTTTCTTTTTTTTTTTTTTTGTGTCCAAGAAAGTGTGCAGCAAGCTATATGTTCTGGTTAAGTTATATGTTCTGATCGCCATTGTGCCTCAAATGTCCTACTGTTGACTCTAGGTAATAATGGTGTTACATTCTCAAGAATCAAAGACACAATACAATTAGGAGAGGTATTATTTTGTGTTTAGCAGAGCACTAAATTAATGATATATGGGCATGATTCCGCTGGTGCACATCCCTGTTACCATGGCAACAATATTATGTCATGTGAGTCTGTCCTTGGTGTTACTTAGAGCAGCAAGGTTTCAGCAAGCTCCTCATTTATTTCAGAGACTTAAATAGCCGCTTTCTCTCTGTGTGGAATGAAATAGGTTTTATTAAAGCTACAAATGTTATATATTCCATTAATTGCTTCTTTTATGTTATTGTGTTAATTTACTTTACTTACATGGAGCATTAGCATTAACATAAAACAGATAATTAGTGAACTGCAAATGACTAATGCACCCATATTGTGCAAATTCCTCTTTTCATATTCAAAGCACTACCATGTGCTTCAACTTCTTCAACCCCAACCATTAACCTCAAGCATTTGCAGACCAAAAAAGGAGATGGAGCCAGTCCAAGAGGAAACATTCCCAGCTCCAGAAGCACTATCTGCTGATTCACAAAGAAAGAATTTCAGAAATGCAGCCTCTCTCCTTCCCCCATTACTTCTCCTCCCAGCTTCTAAATAAAAAAAAAAAGAAACAGTTTTTAGAAGGATTCCTGCTCAGTGCACATGGTTCGGTTCTCTGTTTTTCTGCTCAGAAACCAAAGTTCTTTGATCAGGATCGCTGTGATTACTGTCAGTCTGACAGGGAATTGCAGTGTGAATAAGGGTGTATCCTAAAGACTGTATCCAGATTAGATTCTGATAATTTTGATTTATTGTTCTGTTTTTCCAAATGTACTTTGATTTGCAGAAGTAACCTCTGAAATGTCTGGATCAATGTCAGCGCACAGCCCCCTCTCCCAGGCTGAGGAATTGCCGGCAGATGGCAGCTGCCCGCTGCCGCTCCACATCATGCATTTTTCATAAAACATGCGAAAGTAAACCAAAGGTACATCTACTGTGTGTGTGCTGGGGGGAGGAGGAGAGGAAATGTTTTGCAAGTCAGAATCTTTTAAATTCTGACAATTAAAGAAAAATGCCGGTTTTTTTCTTCATAATCTAGATGTGTTAATCAGATTTGTTCTGTTAGTCCTGTTTGTATGAAGAAATGCTGAATCCTGGTTAAAACAGAATGAATCCCTTCCCCCCACTTCAAGCTTTGGATACTTTAGAGAAATACTGTATCTCCAAAGTACCAGCTGGTCAATCAATTTATCTTGACATTTACAGCTGGGAAGTTCATCTATTAATAAGAGAGATATCATGTACCAAAAGACGATTAATGATAACCATGGATCAACATAGATACTGTACATAAAGCCATCCTCCTCCTCCTAAGAAAATAGAATAGAGTTATAACATAAGAGCTATAATACAAATTTTTGAATCATCCACTGTTTGTTAATTCCTGGAAATACAGGACAAGGTCCTCGGCCTGTGTAAATCAGTGTATCTCTAATGAAGGCAGCTGGAATGACAGTGATTTAGATCAACAGAAAATGTGACTCACAGGCTTATCTGCAGTTTTTCTTACTGTTACATCTCTCTCCCTGGAGTCCTTTGCTTTCCAAAAAATTCAGTATCACCCGCTGCTAAAATGGATCATGAAAGGCAAAATAAGGTAAAGAAAGAGATTCTTTATGCGCATTAAAGAGTGACATTTATAATTTCTGGGAAGATCAGTTGCCTTTCTTAGTCATTTCCCCATTTTGGGTCACTGCAAAAGGTTAACACCTTCTGTGCAGGGAGCTTTCTGCATGTCACAGAGCTGTCCTTCATCACAGGAAAAGGAAGATACAGTATCATTGTGAATAAATCCTTGTTTTGCCCATGTCCTTTCACTTTGCCCCACTTGGGTGCAATAATGATGGTCAAAAACTCCATGTGCAGAAATCAACATTATTCTGAGAAAGAGGCCTACTTACCCCTCCCCTGACCCTCCTCATCCTTCAGTCATCCTTCAGGCCGATTTGAGGCTTGCTAAGGTCAATGGCAAAACACCGTTGTCTTGTGACTGAAAATTGGGATCTAAAAGGATGTTTTTACCCAGCTCCTTTTCCTTTGTCTTTCTTTCCCACTACCACATCCTCTGGTATTCCATGATAGCCACTGAGACTATATCCATTTTGCTAGTGTATGAGTATCCCTTCTTCCTCAGACATTAATTTAAACCAAGGAAAAAGATTGTTTGCATGAAGAATGTACAGCTGTGTACAGTAGCCATGCCACATAATGTAAGTTTAATTTATACAAATGGTCCTATTGATTTTATTTTGGTTGCTCAAGCTTTTGTAGTCCAGGCTTTCCAGTGCTAATGTAATAAGGGCTGTACGGCAAATAAACCTTTCTGCTTCCCCCTCTCTAGTTTAACCTCCTTCCTTCTTATAAATCCCTCCTTAAAACTTTTCTTAGCCTGATGTCCATTAAGTGACCCTGACAGAAACTAATGTCACAATGGTTCCATCTTTCCATTCCCATTTGCCTGATAGAAAGTGAAGTATCTGTTCTGGCTGCATACACAGCATGAAAGGACCATGCTGTTAGTAAACAAATAGAAGAATAAGAAGGTCTATATTCCTAACCCACATTTATTTGTTTCCCCCTCCAATAAAATAGTTTGAAGTGTGAAATGGTAAAAGTGTTAAAGGGCAAATTACCAATCCCATATGTATTTCTAAGAATAAAAAATAAATAGCAATAACATTCATGTTCCCTTGAGCAAGCTTCCTAAAATTAAATTCCTTAGTATGTCTGCCTTTCTGCTTTCCTCTTCTCACTGAGGAAAGTTAAACATTGTATTATTTAGTTAAATCATTTTAGTTAGGTCATTACTGCAGGCTACGTAGGTTAGATGGTTATGAGTTTCCTTTTGTAGATTTGCTGTTCCTTTTTAGTTACCACTGACAGTTTCCCCATTACCACAGGGCACATTCTCATTGGAAGGTTGGCTGTGCAGCGGATTTTATTAATGGTCTTAATCTGCTGTCGTGTCAGTCAGTGCATTTGCCAAGTGGTGTTACAAGGGTTGACTGAATCTTGCAGTGAATATGAGAGTGAGAAACGTGTGTGAGGGAATCACCCCCCACAAAGACTGGGGTTTTTGACGGAAATATTAGGAAGAGCAGGCAAAAAATAGAGAGCAGTGGGAGCCTGTGTAAATTCCCCTTAACTTTTTGAATCTGTGAACTTTGAGAGACTCTTTCAGTTTTTGTTAATAAGCTATTTCCCATTTTATTTTCTTTATTTTAAATATAACCTAAGACAGCAAAAGCCTAATGCAGTAGAGCAGGTACTTTGATGAAAAGTTAACGGGGGAGATACTTTAAAAATTAATGAGATACATAACTTGGCACTAGTTGACTAATACCTCTTAAAATGCTCACCCTTTATACAACTTACCAGAGAGTTAATGTGAAATAAAAATATCTGGACTTTGAAATCCCAAGGGCCAAGGCAGTTCTTTAGTTTGGAGATCTTCCTGTGCTGATTTTTCTATTTAAATAAAACATAAATCCTGACTGTTAAGAGGGAAAGTGCCAGTCAGATTATATTACTGTGCCTCAGAAACACTGTATGCAGCCTGATCTTCTCATGTATTTAATTCTATTGACTTCAAAGTTTCAAAGGCCAAAAAGAACTGCCTGTTTTAAAAGGTAGGATATGGGACAGGTTATTCTAGGGCCAGTGTGATTGTCTGGAAGCCAATATGAAGAATATTTGAGGCTCTAAAGCACATTCTGAACTGGAAGCTGTCTATCTCTGCAGAGCTATGCTTGAGTAGGAAGTTCCTAACATGCATCCTCGTGAAGTTTTGCTACAAAAGATTGATTACCTCAATTTCCTCAAAGGAATCGTATTTTATCCAAGATATCTTGTCAACTTTTTTTTTGTTAAAATAAAAATGGTATTCCTTCTGTAACTCCAAACAAAGCAGTGGGTCGCAAATGAATCATAGCATTTTAGACTGAAGCTGTGAGCTATTTACGTGTCTTTTAGGTGAGGAGATTTACTGTAGAAGGGACTAGACATAAATAATAAAAAAAAGAAATTGGAATTGGAGTAGAGAATAATATCAACCCTCCTGTTGTGAAAACAGAGCACAAGTATTTGAAAGCAAGATCATGATTTCTTGAAGTCCAGAAAATTCCTGATTCAGAGGACTGGGACCTTTCTCATCTAAATGAAAGCACATTTATTTTATGTTCAGTCAGTTGTTGAGATCTACTGAAACATCAAAAAAGAGAATGCAATATAACTGTGAATGCAGTTGTTTCAGTAGAGACACCTGATTTGTATAAACTGATCACCAAATTCACCTCTGGGTGGCCACCCTGACAATAATAAAAATACTTACTTAGAAAGCACTAACTCCCACTGCTGGATGCAGCAGGGTCCTCGAGATATTTTTTAGCAATCTAGTCACTTAGTGTTTTATTGTTCTTCATAATAATTTAAATTCCATTGGTTTTGAGTCCTTATTATTCCTTTGCCAGAGAGTCTCCCTTGCTGCTCTGCCAAAGACTCGAGAGGTTTCTGGACTGTTGTACAGCAGGCATGACAGAAGGTTAATAATAAAAATAACCCGCCTTGGCAAAGCATCAAATTAGATGAAAGGAACCGCCTAATTCTATGCATTTGCCAAGTAACCTGGCGCAAAACCAGGATGAATGGTTACAACTTGTATTAGTATTTCTTGAAAAAAATATATCAGCTGAAAATTCAGAGTTGCTTTGAGCCTCGAGAATACATATTTAGGATTTGCAATCCATTTCAAAAGGGAAATGAAGGAGATTTAACCGACGATGAACGAACAGAATTAGAACAGCAAATCTGGGACACTAGAGTTTATCAATCCTTTCCTCATTGCATCAAATACACCACAAGATGTTGTGGCTGCTTGAGTAGATGTTCCTCCACCATCCCTTTCAAAGCCTAGGACAAAGGAAAAGTTTTCTTTGCCTCTGATTGACACTGGTGTTAGCAGTCACAGAATAATGTTAGTATTAGAGAAATCTGAACCAGAGCCTGTCTCCAATAACTCTCATACCTGACAGCATTCACATTTGGACTTGATTGTCCTTGTGGGTCCCTTCCAACTCAGAACATTCTGTGGTTCTGATTATTTATTTATTTATTTATTTATTTATTTCATCCAGAGGGTGGTTGGTCACTGGAACAGGCTGCTCAGGGAAGTGGTCACAGCACCAGCCTGAAAGAGCTCAAGAAGCATTTGGACAATGCTGTCAGGCACATGGTGATTCTAGGGGTTGTACCATGCAGGGGCAGGTTGTGCTGTGATGATCCTTGTGGGTCCCTTTCAACTCAGGATATTCTATGATTTTCTGTTGGACCTTGCTTTTCCTTAGAAAATAGAGAATGATCACTCACAATCTGCAAGGTTTCCGGGTTGAAGCTACCCAGCATTTCCTGTAGAAATTCTGAGTAGGAATAGTCGGTGGCCACATCTTAGACAACCTCAGTATTTGTGTAAATTACTGCAGCCTCCAAACGGTATCGGTGGGTTGTTATGCTGCCCATCACCTAAGTAATCCTTCCTACATGGCCCTACACAAGGGTTTGTAAAGGCAGCATTTTCTGGAAGTCATAGGGTTTTCACTAAACACTCCCTTGGAGAAGGAAGAGAGGGGTTTAGATATTGTGTGTTTGGAATTGCTCTGGGGCCAACAGGCTGAGGAAGGTGATTCTAGCCATCTAGCCTGCTCTGGTGAGCCCCCATCTGCAGTGCTGTTTACAGTTCTGATGCTCCCAACATAAGAAGGTCATGGAATGTTAGAGCAAGTCCAGAGGAGGCCACAAAAATGATCAGAGGACTGGAGCACCACTCCTGTGAAGACAGGCTGGGACAGGTGGGGTTGTTCAGCCTGAAGAAGGCTCCAGGAAGACCTTATAGCACCTTCCAGTACCTAAAGATACTACAAGGGCATGTAGTGATAGGAAAAGGGGGGGAATCTCTTCAAAATAAAGAGAGTAGGGTTAGATTTGTTATATGGAAGAAATTCTTTACTGTGGGGGTGGTGAGCACAAGTTGCCCAGAGACTGTGTGGATGCCCCATCCCTGGAAGTGTTCAAAGTCAGGTTGGATAGGGATCTGAGTAACCCTTTAGTGGAAGGTTTACTGGAAGGTGTCCCTGCATGTGGAAGGGGGGTTGGAACTCGATGATCTTTAAGGACCCTTCCAATCCAGACTGTTCTATGATTCTATGTTCTTTCTAGGAAAGTAAGACTTTCCTTTCTGCCACGTAGAACATATCACATGGTTTGAGAGAAGATCAAGTGGACTGAGTTCATCACCATCCCGATATTAAAAATTCATTTATTGCACTTCACACTTTTCAGTTTTTCTCTAAAAGCTACCTGGTTTTGCTGATTGTTTGCCAACATGGGACAGTGTGAATGTTTTGTGTCACGTGGCTATTTTGAACTAACAAACATGTCTAGAACCATTTTTCTGAATCTGATATGGTCCATTAAACATGAGGCAACATGCTCTATTTTTATATCAGTGACACTATTCAGTAAGTATTACATTTGTTTCACCACTTAACACATGGTCTGTATTTATGAATTTAACCTCCTTTTAAGGACAGCTTGCTTTTTTGGCTGAGCTCCTCTCCTTCTATTATTATTACTGGCTTTACAGTTTCACCTACATCTTTTGCTCTTAGGAACACTGTACAAAAACAGAGTAGGAAATTAAAAATCAAGTTGTGAAAAGCTATATTCCCACCTATTTAATGTTGACTTTGGGTTATCCTTGTTTGGCTGATCTACCTTACTTATATATGTTGTTTCCATAGCATAGTTCAGCTGGTGCTGCTCGCATGTGAAATGGGGAGGTTTTGTATCTTCTACTGCCAATTTTTTTTTTTTTTTCCTCTGTGACAGATTATGTGAGGGCAGTTAGGAGTGGAGGTGAGGAAGAGTCTGGACAAGAAAATTCCGGTATATTCCCTGTAGCACATATCACTGTTTAACATTTTTACCAGTGATCTGGACAATGGGATAAAGCACAACCCCAACAAAGTTTTGAATTGGCATCAAAACAGGGAGACGAGTTGACAGTACAGAAAAGGGATGTCATCCAGCAGGAGAATTAGAAAATTCATAAAGTCTAACAAAGAACAGTGCAAAGCCCTCAACCTGGAATGGAACAACTCCGTGCAGCAGTCCAGGCTGGGAAATAACTGTCCACGTGGCAGCTCTGCCAAAAGGGCCTGGGAGTCCTCATGAATAAACACCTGGACATGAATTAGTAGTGAGTCCTTGCAGCCATGAAGGCTAACAGTATGATGGGCTGTATTGGCAGAAGAACAACAAGCAGGTTGAAGGAAAATGTTTTATTTCCTCTACACAGCTCTTGGAAGGGCACCTCGGAAGCAGAGGGGTCTTGTAGGAGTGAGTTCAGTAGAGTGTCCCCACAATGGACCCGGGCTGGAGTATTTGCTGTGTGCTCAACTGGATGTGGCCTTGAGAAGTCCAGGCTAATTTTTAAGTTACCTCTGCTTTGAGTCCGAGTCTGGATGAGGTGACCTTCAGAGGTCTTTGCCAACATAAATGATTCTACTCTTAATGACTTTAAGTTATTACATGAAATTAAGGAAAAGTCTCATTCAGTCCAGTACATTAGTGTTGAAAAGACCAATCCTCTTCTGGAAAGGCAATATTCATCTATTATTAACAGAAACTGCTATTTCAATATTAATGACTGATAGAACACGCATTTCCTGGCATTTGATGACCTGTTTAGTGCCTGAGAAGTAGCTGAGAGCCCTTTGGCTTGTCACTAGTTGACAGAAAATGACCAGCTTGAAGAGCACTGGTGCTATTGGAAACACAAAGAATGTTTAAAGGGAAAAAAATGCATTAATTGGACTAAATTCTGTTATTAGATAATGTCAAGAGGGTTGAATGTGTGTTACCAAGAGCAGATTTGGGGCCACAATCCTTTTTCAAATATGTTTTATTTGTTGAATAGCTGGAAGTAGATCCTCATATTGCTATGGCTATTGTGTTTATAATAGACCATCACATACCTTCCCGATAATTGAAAATCTATTGAAAATCTATTGTATATGTCCTATTAACTGCTAAGGACTGATGCTGTAAAGAGCAGGATGGTAGGATTCTATTCTTATTATCACACCTCTTGTACAACATCTAACTGTCCCTTCAGCCACCCATTGCCTGTCTCATTCTTCCATTCTACACATGAAAGATGTAGCTATTCCATGATATATACCAGGTAGGAAAACGGTGGCTGAGTGAGCTACACTATGGCTGTTGGCCCATAACTAGTTGGGTGCTGAAGGGGCTTATCCTGAGATTTGTCATGTTTCACACCTCTGTCTGTGACCTGAAGGTGGCAACTCTGATGGTGTTGGCAGATGACACCAAACTAAGTCAACATGCCTGAGAAGAGAGCGGCCATCCAGAGGGACCTCCACAGGCTGGAGGACTCGGCCAACAGGAGCTGTGTGAAATCCAGACAGATAAGAAGCATTATCAAAACGTCATTGCCTCTGTCTGTATTTGTGTTTGGATAACTGTACAGGTGTATTGGGCTGGGTCAGAATTCCTGTGACATTAAAGCACATGACTTGAGCTAAGCCACATGTCAGGGTAGATTTTGTCTACAAGGATATTGTATTCAACTGTGAGGTGCATATTCTGATTGTTGTGGGTGGCTCAGAGCCATCCCAGCAATGCAAGGAGCCAGCACTTGGTCAAACCACAGGTACTTCAGGATGCTGGAAAAACATGGCAGTGTGAGAATCCATCTATGTCTGGAAAAAAACATGCAGGATATCAAAAAGGCTGTGAGACGACTTCAGAAAGGGCTATACAGACCATCAAAGGTGTGAAATGGCTTCCCGATGAGGTGTGGCTATGTAGGCTCCGATTCTTCAGCCTGCAAAAGAGGCAGCTGAGGTGGGTGTGATAAAGGATGTGATACAGCATAGACAGGACAAAGAGAGATCAGTTGTTTACTCTTTCCTTAAAGAGCTGGGTGGCACGTAGTGAAACCAGCATGCATGAGGTTCAAAACAAGGAACGTTATTCTTCCTGCAGATGCAATTAAGCTGTGAAATTCCTCTTAACAGAATGATGTGAATGCTAAAAGTTTTGATAGGCTAGAAAGGGTAAATGGATGAGTTCCTGGAAGAGAAATTAATCCAGGGCTACTGGACACAAAACTGAAGAGTTCCATGATCTGTGCTCAGCTGGTGGCCTGGAGAGCATTGCAGGGAAGTGAACAGTCTGCACTTCCTCTAGGACTGCAGGATTGCCTGGATATCTGCTTTTGACCACCAACAGAGACAACTGGAATCAGTGTACCTTTTGTATGCCCACTCACGCAAAGCTGTGTGCTGGAAGCAAAATCTTGCATTCAAAAGGGAAGACTGTTTACTTAGAAGGCTTATCTGAGTCATGTCAGATAAATAGCATGTGTTTAAAAACAATTCAAAAGACAGAAATCTCAGTCAGAACTGTGAAGGAGCAGAGCTCATCCTGGAGAAATGGTGTGGCCTGTGGTAAAAGTAAACAAAAGGCTGTATTCAGCTGTGACACTCATGCGGCATTCTCTCTGAAGTCCCAGGATCCAGGCATGCATCAAATCCAAGGCGAGAATAGATAACGAGCAAAAATAGATCCAAAAGTACCTTTGTGAGGGGAATAATCTTATTCATAGGAAAAGCTGCAGTGTTTTTTGCCTGTATAATCCTTTGTCACAGAATCCTGAAAGAGAGATGTATATGACCCATATCTGGTTAGTAATGAAGGGTTATAATGGATACTTTTCTCTTTAGACATGATTTTTTCAGATTATTTGTGTTCAGAATGATTTAAAAAAAAAATTACTTCTCTGAAGATGACCTGGGTGCACACACCAGGGGTGTGCAGAGGGTGGATTGATAACTTCTATTTCAGTTCCAGGGAATGCCTTGGTTTCCATGCCAGCTGGACAAAGAAGAAGCTCAATAGAAGCTCAAATACGTAAAGGCATTTTAGGCTTTTTAGAGTAATTTGAGGAAAAGTTTGATTATGTTTTCAATTTGTAGGATTATATTTATACTTAACTAGGTCTGAGAATGGAAAAGATATTTAATTGGGATGTGACAATAAATTGAGGTTGAAGCTCAAAATAGCAAATGGTGCAAACACAAATCAGACTGAGTCTTCTGACTTCCAGAGAGGTGTGTTAAACTAGTCTGCAGATGCAAGAGCAGTTCCTTACCTCTCATCTGCTGAGTACGTACAGAATTCATCTACCACTGATGTTGAAAATGTATGATATATAGCATAAATTATTGCAATATTCAGAATTTTCTGAAGTAAATTTTATGGGTAAAGGTGCATGGTGGAAAGAATGCAGCTGTGGTAATTTTTACTTGCTTGAGATATTTCTTTCCAAAGTACAGGTAGCTCCATGTTAAAATTTCAAAGCATGTTTCCAGCCATGGCACAGCATTATTTATAGGAGTTTTTGCAGATGAATTCCTTGTCCTTGTGGCAGTCCACTGTATAATCCCTGTGCTCCCTTTTCTGCCCTAATGTGAAATTTTTCCTGACTTCCATTACCAGGAAGGAATTGTGATATAAAAATTAATTCCTAGGCCCCTGACAGGGAAAGGCCCAAAGGCATTACCCTCCAAAACAACTCATCAAGGTAATTTATTTCCACGTTTTTTTTTAAAGAGTGAGTGGACACCAGCAGGTAACTTAATTTTTGGTGGATTATAGGTCTTCCATTTTGTAGCTGGTGGTGCTAATGATTTATCTGCTGTGTTTGTGGATCATGTTTTATCGGGCTGAGTTTATATAGGAATTGCATTAGACACTCTCGAGGGTTTGAATTAAGAGGAATGCAAAGAAATACAAAATTCTGGAAGGCCATGGGGCAAAAATACACAGGCAGATGAAACAGAAAATGTCAAATATTTGAATTTTTGGTTCATTGTATTAGTCTACTACCTTGTTAATAACATCAGTAAAAGAATCTAGTTAAATAAAACTTAAAAGTTGCTGTGTTACAGGAATTTGAAGATCATTATTTTCAACAGTACATTGTTTCTCAGATGCAGTTTTTGATATTATACACCACTCAAATCCCTAAACCATCATAATCTGTAACTTAATTTCAATTTATAACTAAAAAGCTTTTGACATCTGTTTAAACAATGGTATCTTCACAAGTACATTGAAATTTTACTCCTGCTGGGTATCAAGTAAAAAAATCTGAAGTTTAAAATTACACTGAGCTTAACAAGCAGCTCCTAGTGATTTTAGACTCATGGAATCATAGAACCATTTAGGCTGGAAAAGAACTTTAATATCATCAAGTCCAACCATTGACCCAGGACTGCCAAGTCTGCCACTAAACCATGTCCCAAAGCAGTGCATTAAACATCTTTTAAATTACTCCAGGACTGGTGACCCAACCACTTCCCTGGGCAACCTATGCCAATGCTTGACAACCCTCTTGGGAAGAAATTTTTTCCAATTTCTAATCTAGACCTCTCCTGGCACAACTTGAGGCCATTTCCACTTATCCTATCACTTTTTACTTGGGAGAAGAGGCCTATCCCCACCTGGAAGAAGGGGCAGGCACCTCAGGAAGAGTACAAAAATGTTGTGGGGTTTTGCAGGTAGAAAATGAGAAGGGCCAAAGTCCAACTAGAACCTAATTTATCTACTGCTGTAAAAGACATTTATAGAAATGTTTCTATAAATACATTATCAACAAAAGGAGGGCTAAGGAGAATCTCCATCATTTACTGAATATGGGGGGAAAACACAGTGACAATGGATGAGGAAAAGGCTGAGGTACTTAATGCCTTCTTTCCCTCAGTCTTTAATAAAGACGACTTGTTTTTGGAGTACCCAGCCTCTGCGCTGGAAGACAGGGATAAGGAGGAAAATAAAGCCCATAATCCAAGGGGAAATTGCAGTGAACTGCTGCTCTGCCTAGACACACACAAGTCCATGGCCCTGGATGGGGTCCATCCAAGGTTTCTGAAGGGGCTGTGGAAGTGCTCACTGGGACACATTCCATCATTTATCAGCAGTTCTGGTTAACCAGGGAGGACCCCACTGAGTGATGTTTGGCAAATGCCCATCTGCAAGAAGGGCTGTAAGGAGGTTGAGGGCACCTACAGGTGCCTGTCAGCCTGACCTCAGTGGCAGGGGAAGGTTGCGGAATCTCGAGTGTCGTCAATGACACATACAGGGCAACCCTCTTATAATGGCATTTAAACAGATTTATCCTTCAACATTTCTTCTCTTTTCAGTGGCCTTAGATTCTTACTGAAGTCTTTCAAATTGGTATACAATCTTTTGACTGAATATTGAGATAATTTGATTAAACTTTTGAGCCTTTTTTCCGTGTAGTTTGTTATGAAAGGCAATTGGGCTTCTTTTCAATGACTCATCAGCTCATGTGAACAAACAGCACCAGCAAGGCAGAGAGATGAGCTCTGAGAGTAGTAAGTGAACTGATGCAACTAAATTTTACAAATGCAACTCCTTCCTCCCTCTGTGGCGTTTATGTCTTATCTTTTACGTGTACAGTTTGTATTTATTTCCTTGGCTTGGGGGCAAGGATGCAGTCGAAATATACACACACACACATGATAATGTCAAGTAATTTACGGAAATAAATTAAACAGAGCTGTAATTCTGTGCCCTGACTGTAAATTTCCATAACCCCCTCCTTAAGCAGTATGTATGGTTCACAGTGGTTAGTGTCCATTTTACCATGAATCCAGAAGTTGTTGATCCTGCCTTGTAAGCCCATGACATTTGATCTTAAAGATCAATCTGTTGGGCTGTAGCAGTATGTCAACTATATGTCAAGCCATCTTGCTGATTTATTTTTTCTTTTTGAATTATTTTAGAAGCCTGGAAAGGAAATGTGGGGATTAAATTTGGTCCAGTTAGAGGACCAAGTGAGGAAATACTGCTTTCAGGCTTTATCCAGTTAATAATTTTATTTTGCTAATAACTTTAGTTGTTAGCTTGTTAATTTATTTCAAAAGGTACTTGTCTTAACATGCTTATACTTACAGGCAGATGTCATACCTGCTTTTCAGCATAGAGCTGATAACTGGTTGTTAGGTGAAGTTCAAGATTATCCTTGTCATAGTCTGCATATTATTTCATTGTGATCAAAATCAAAGGTGAGGGATTAGTGGAAGTATGGCATTTTAAAGCTCCCTGACAACTGCTCTCCTGCATGAGATATTATTATCATTGTTTTCCATGGCTATTGTTATCATGTCACCGTATCATGTTCACTTTGTCCTCTTTGTCACCTCGACAAGCGCTAGGCTGCAATTCTGCTTGATCCCAACCTGGAAAGACTGCATTTTTATGTTGTGCAGGAAACAGGAAAAATATTATGTCTTCTACAGTCACATTTGCAAAGATTCGCTATTGTGCTGCAGCCAGTTTGACTTGGAGAAAGAGTTGATGGCAAGGCTGCTGTAACCTGCTTCCCAGGCTGACTGGGTTGTACCCGGACAGGCCCATTGCTCTGCCTCTGAAGGCAGCGGCATCTGTGGTCAGCAAAACTTCCTTTTTCTCTGGGTGAGTTTTATCTGGGGTCCAGAACTGGCAATCTGCAAAGACTGCAAGGAAACTTCAGGTTTTAAACCTGAGCCCTCCACCAGGGCTCCTCTTCTCTCAGCCTCAAGGCTGCAATTGCTCCATCTGCATGTTAGGAAGACAAAGCTCAGTTTACCCCACAGTTTGTGTTTTCATGTTTGAGCTCTAAAAACTGAAGTACTGCACAAAATCCATGCAATCATCCTCCTTCAGAGGTAGCTGCACTGAAATGTTCTTCTTGATGTTTTTTGGAGAGTTAAAATTTTCCATGTGAATGAATCCCTATGCTGCTTTTCCTCTTTCTCACATTTTATTTAGATCACATCACAGCAGCTTTTGGCTTTAGTGGAATCTATGGGCTTAAAGTTCTCTGATCCTACAAGTAGCATGCTGAACAGAGCATGTTGAGAAGAAAGTCAGCCTCTGTCTCTGGGTTTTTGTTTCGCCATGCCCATATTAACTTTTCTGTTGGCTTAAAGAGAAAACTTGGCACCTGTACTGACTCTCTAGGTCGGCAGAACAAAATGCTGCCTTCTCAGCTGGCTTGAACTTGTCCTTGGTAGTTTCTTTATATGGAAAATAATTCTCACTGCTGGTAAAAAGAAAGAGTTCAAGCTCCCAGTACCTTTTGCAAACAAAACCAGAAGCATGAATACTATTTTTCTTTCTCTTTCTCTTTTGTGTGTCTCAGCATTTTCTGCCCCTGCCCCAAAAAAAGGAAAAGCCGAAGAACATCCTGTCTTTACAGTAATTCCTACCAATGCAATCAGGAACTGAAAAGCTTCTCATCTGACATTTCTTGTCCAATTTCCAGACCTCAGATCTTGTTACTGAATGGGCAGTCACCTGGTTGAAACTTTAGCTCTTTTTTTGCAAGCTGCTGTTGGCAAAACTCTGTGACGATTGCTAAGTTTATACTGTGAATGAAATCAAAGGAAATTTGGATAAGTAAAGAATCAGTGATAACTGAATGTTAGAAATTAATTCTTCTGTTGTAATCTCTGTCTGTAACTTTCAGACTTTTATTACAGGCTATGCCTTACTGAAGCCTCTGAGCTCTTCCCCATCAAGTCCCAGTTTAATCAAGACTTTTATTTTGGCTGATTCTCTGTCAGTATTTTCATAGTTCAAGTCTATAATCACTATTCAATAGTTTTAATTATAGCTACTGCTCAAGAGACCTGAAACATAGCTTTTCATATCTTTATGAACTATTTCTTGTATGGGGTTTTGAAGATCTCATAATTTAAATGCTATTAGAAAAGTTTTATGTGAAGTGGAAGTGAGATCTGGACCAGAGTGAATACCCATGAATGGCTTCAAGATTTTATTAATTGCTTTGTGCTTGGGTCCTGCAGCCATCACAGACTTAACAGGTACAAGGTGAATGTGCACACTACAGAACTTTGTGGGGGCTTCAGAACACAACTCTTTAGGGCGATGAGAAATGCCCAGGCCTCCTCTGTAGCTTATCTATTAAAAAACAAATGTCACAAAACTCAATGCCTTCCAAACCCACAGAAATATCCTTGCGTGTCTGTATACACTGAAAGAGTTTTTTCCTGCAAGGATATCATCAGGTCAAGGTGGTGAGAAACAGACGGCACAGGCAAACATCTGCTTTGCTTTGTCTTATCTATCATGAGATTTGGGCAGCCTGTGGACGTGATTAGAGATCCCGTGGGAATACTGCCATGCTCCAATATATATCCTCAGTGTTTACCCTGTTTTGATTCTTTTTTTCACTCTGGCAGATATCACCAGCTCACACAGTGTACACATCACTGTGCTTCAGTTTCCCTCATCCAGATACTTTTGACTGTGGACACAAACAGAGTTTATAAGGTTGCCCTGGAAGGAACAGGAATTCAGCTTATGCTAAGCCTAGCTCTGGACAATGAAGTCTTCTAAGATAGATCAGGTACATTTTTTTCCTAGAAGTGCCTTTCAAAATCTCCACAATCAAGCTTGGATTTCTTAAGGATGCATAATACCTGGAGCTACACACAAGGCAATACAATTGCTCATAGACACCTTTAGTGATGATTCTTTTATATTCTCTTATATTTATAAATAGAAAATGTGATGAATGCTATTACCTGTCTGCCTTCATGTGTCCTCCTGGGTTGGCTTCATCACTTCATTTGAAGGTGATAATTTTTGTTTTGTCTTCTCTCTTTTTATCTCTGTTCTGTTTTCGTTTCAGTGCTGCTCCAACTCCAGACTAGTGGATGTCAACATCATATCTAATCCTCTGAAACTGAACTCTCAATTTTTTTTTTTTTTTTATTATCTTCTTCCAAGGCAAAGTACTGTCTATAATTGCTGCTGGAATGAAAGCACTGGAGAATGAAAACAATATTTGTCTATTAGAGACAACAGAATAACAAACTTCTCTGTAATGCAGTTGGCATGAAGCTTCTGTATTTTCATCTGTGGGTAATTGTTTCTGTGATCAACAAGGAAAAGTTGCTAGACAGTTGTAGTCTACAGAGGGAACTAAGAGCTGTTCTGTCTGAAAACACTAAACTAATTTAATTCAGGAAAAGTGATCAGAAAAAAACACACAATTGATTAATAGAAATTTCTCTAACACATGGAGGAGGGAAAGAGAGTCAAGGGAATCTGTAAGAATCTTGCTTATATCTTCAGTGGGTTGTGAGTCTTTTTGTTTTTCAAATGCAAAAAAAAAAAAAAGCATGAGAGAAAAAAGAGCACAGAAGAGGTAAAAAATATTTATCTGAAGCAAAAATGGGCTATTTGGTCACTGAAAACAGTTGTCTGATGCGACATATGACAGGCTGTGCGTGACAGAGGAAAGATTACTTCATACTTGCCCTTCTTCTTTGGTGCTAATAAAGAAGCTGTTATACTCCACTTTCAGGGACTGGAAAGCTGACTAGGACTGAGCTGCTGTAGATCTCCTTGAGGATGGTATGTTCTCAAGGGGAAAAGGTGGGACTGAAAGCAGTAAAGAGTGGAACTGTATCAGAATTAGGAAAGCTGTGGGAGAAAAGTTAGATAATCAATTCTTACTTGCATTGCTCTGAAGATATCTTTCCTCAGAAACAGTTTTGTCCTTGGTAAATAATGCTATATATAAGGAGGCTTTTGTCGAAAGGGACCAGAACAGCAAGATTTGGACTGTAAATCTTATTTTCTGTGTGTGGGCTGTGTTGGATGTTCAGGGTGAGAATGGGAAAATTTCTGACTCTACCCAAAGAGGCAAGCGATGGCTAAAGACCTGCTCAGCAGAGGGAGTGTGGTCAGAGAGATAAGAAAATGTCAGAGGTACAGTTTTCTCAGAGACTGTAAGCATCAGTGATAAACATAAGAAGGCACTACACACACAGATCCTTAAAATACCTTCAAGAGTCTAGGCCTTAGTCCTCAGGATTATCCAGGCTTTTGATTCTGATAAGATGGTTTATGAAGGTGCCAAAAGGTACTGTTTACAGAGATGCTATTTATTATGTTTGCATTGAAAGCCTTCAGTTCATAATATGGGACATGCTAGGGAGATAATTTGCAATTGTCTAATCTATTTGTGAAAACTCTGAGCATGTAAGTTTGATGTGAAATTAAGTCTCTCTGGGAGTCCCTTTGTTATTTCTCTACAACTTACTCAATTTCTTTTTTTTGGACTGTGAGGTACAAAATGATACACCCCCAAATATTGTTGGCTTTAGTAATGTCCTATTATAGCTATGCCTCCATTGGGAAGGAGAACAGTTGGGTTTCCAGAAAAGAAATGCTGACTTACCCATGGTGTCTCTTATTATGATGGCACCATGACCATCCCACCATCTTTCATATGAACATAGAATATCGAACAAAGGTACTTGGATTATACCCACCTCCTCTGCCTCTCAGAGTGGCAAGTGGGATATGACATGGAATAATGTGGGGCTTTAAAGGGCCCAGCAGAGTGATTCCACACCTCAGAGTGTCCATTAGTTTATCTCTAGTCATGCTGTCAGTATCAGGTTTGAGCCCCTTTAATACCCAGTAGAGCCCTTTCCATGTTCACTGTGCTATCTTTTATCTCACTGCCAAAGCAGAAGTTTTCATTTAGAGTCCTGCAATAGTGAGTAAGGATCTTGTGCTAGAACCAGGTCTTCAGCCCGGTAATGTTTTATGGAAATAAACAAATCTTAACCAGAAACTTTACCACGCTTTTTTCCGCCCTTTTCCCTTTTGTTTAGTTTCAATCAGCACCAAACTTCATTACCTGTTAATAAGATATTAGTTATGCTGAGTAGGTCATATTGAATGTACTTCATTTCAGATACATGGCAAGTGTAGTATTAGTTAGTGTAGTATTATTTATTGTATTAGTTTATTGTCCCTATGGTGGATGATATTTTTGGCTTAGGGATATCTATACAAAACAAATTGAAGCCCAAAACTCGTTTTTGGTCTGGCCTGGCATGCATGCAGTCTGATTTTATTATTCTTTTGTTTCATCAAAGAATAGTAGTGAGGAGCTTTCCCTATCTCCACATCACAGGCTTACAGAATTTTATTAAGCAGGTAAACACAATTGCAGAAGGGACTTCTGGGCCTGAAGTAGAGGACAGAGGCATTTCTGGGTTTTTCAGGGTTTTTTTGCTTCTTTTTGGTAGGGCTTATTTACATACTGATCTCTTCATTTCCACAGTGTCATAAAGTTGCTGAACCAGAATGGGGACAAAAGTGCTTCTGTTACTGAAGCAGAATATAGTAATATATCTGCTTGCCATGTGTCATTATCAAAGAAATACTGCAGCCAGGTTAGGCAGAACATTTGGAATCTCACAATCATTTAAAATCTTATTTCAAGCCCAGAAAAGTCTATAAGACAGGTACATCAATATACCCATTTCATAATCCATTGTCTACCCATTTATCAAAATATTTTCTCTCTTTTTTTCTGAATTTTTTTACTATCTTCCATTATCTTTGTAAAGTGCTTGAGATGGGCTACTCATAGAAGAACATACTCTTTCAGGTAGTTATTTATGTAAATTCTAAGTCTTCCTAGTCTTCAGCAATACATAAATGTACTTAAATACACACATGATAATAGAGTTTTACTACAGCCTGCAGCATGTGCCCAATCCCCTATTTCCCTCCCTTTCCTCTACCTGTCCAGCTCAGGGACCCTTCCATATGTCAAAATTCATTCAACCCTTCTGCTCCAATGCTAACATGCTTGAAAAGAGATCCCTGTCCTTTCTTATGAAAGCCAAGGCTAATCTGAAAACGTTTTTACTTCCCAATTATATGATTAGTAATGGGAGTTTCATACAATGGATATCACTTTACTCCCACGCAAAGCTCCATTTCGCTGCAACATAATCCTGTCAACTAAAGTGCCGGTTTTATCTCGGTGTCACCAACAGAAAGGAAAAGATCAGAAATCTCTGTAAAGCAGGATCCCTTTAAAATTGTTTGTAGCAGCTCTTTGTGGAGAGGCTCTTTGAATCTGAATGGTCAGATTGGAAAAAAAAAAAAGAAAATCACAGCTGATTTCTTTGCTTAAAAATAATGGTAATAATAAGAACAACAACAATAACTCTGGTAAATTGTTTTTCAGTGAGCTGGGTTTCTGGGGAGAAGCCTCCAGAGCAGAGAGGTGTGAGGCACACAGAGGGTGGGAGGGAGAGTGACAGTGCTGCTGCTCCCCCACGTCCCTGCAGAGCCCACTGGGCTGGGGAATCAGCGGGGGGGGAGCAAGCAGTGCCAAAATGTTCCTCACAACACTGTCTGACACGGGAGCTCACATGAAAGCTGTGCTATTTTAGTAAAAGTCTTTGGATAAAAATAAGACCATAATACACAGCAGTGATCTAAAATTTATAACAGGTTTATTCACGAGTTCTCATTTAGGGTCCACTTAGGTAAAACTCCTGTTGATTTATCAGCTAGTCAATCAAAAAGCAAAATATTTTGTCAAGTGTTTAAAAATAAATAGCCATCTGACTCCAAGAAAGGAACTTTTTCCCCATCCAGCTGTTGTTTTTATAGAGTTTTCTATCGCCATTTATGGTGTTTCTTTTCTCTCCTGCTCCTATGCTCTGTTTCTCTTATGCAATGAATTGTGAGAGTAAGACAAACTAGGGAAGGAGATAAAGACATCATGTGATTTTTCTTTATTTGTTCTGTAAAGCATGTAGCTCATTTTATACAATTATATAAATGGCAGTAAAACACTTGGCCTCAGTGGGAGCTTTATTTGGGTAATTTCTACATAAGGATTGCAGTCTGGGGCTCCCACTGTTTTAAGCAGTTCCAAAATACTGAGATCACATCTGTACAATATCTCATATTTATTTTGCTTCTCTACAAAGCTGGGATATTTGGGAAAAAGGAGGAAGAAAAAAACACTAAGTGAATGCATTTTAGGAGTGTGTAGCTTTGGATGGTCTCTCCTCTGAGCTTTGTTTGTGTTTTCAATTTAAGATAATGAGTGAAAGTACCTGGCAGTTCTTATGTTTCCATTTTTAGTGTCTAAGCAAAAATACCTTAAAGAGACTTTTCATTCTGAGAGATAACAGCAAATGTTTAGAACTACCTTACCTTAGGTACACAATAATGTTTGTACATAAAAATCTTGCCCCTGTCCCAGAGGAGGATACGGTGAGGGGCGAGGTGACACGAACTAAAACGGCTCTGTGCTGTGATGGTACAGGGTGCAGTATTTTGCCACAGCTTCTCCAGACTGCTCGTGCAGATGCCTGTGCTCCTTTGGCATTGAGGGGCACAGCAGACTGGCACGTCCCCCAGCACGGAGGGCAACCCTTGGCTGGGCACAGGACTTCACAGGAACTTCTTGTTGCATTTTCACAGGAACAGACAAGCTGGCTAAGGGTTTCACCAATGAGCCAAAACATGACATGAAGCCTTTTTATCTGTATGAGTCAGAGAAGAACAAAATCTAAGAGGCTGCTGACTCTCACAGCCTGAGAATTGATTTTTTGGTAGAGTGTACTGTTTTATGTAAATAATAAGCTTTCCAAGAATAACACTGAATTCTTCTTTTAAATATATAAACTCTGAAAGAGAGTGGGTTAATCAGTAGAAGTAATATTGGACTGAGTATACATCACCCCAAATGTTTTGAACTGTAGTCACCTATTCCCTTCCACTAAGCCAGCTGCTTTTACAGAAATATGAATAATTATGCTGTTGGAAAATACCTGACTCTGCACAAAAGAAAAAAAAAAAAAACCAGAACTGATGAAATGGCTAAAGGGGCTAATAAAGAGCAATGAGGAGAAACAATTAAATATTTGGAGAGAGGAACACTATGAAATGGGGATGTCATGTGGCATTAATTTGAAATGATGACTTTCTAATGGCTATTCTCCTGCAGTTGAACTGTTTTTCTAAGATATATATTTGCTATTTTAGTGTATGGTCATGTCTTAGAGAGTCCCCTTGTAGATCTCTGTTGAGTCTGTTACAATTTACTTGCCTTGAAATTCAGTATCTCTTTTTTGCTACTGCAATGGCCTTTGTGACCAATGTAGAGATTAAATGTGAAAGGAACACAAACCCAGAGGAAAGGAAGGTGTTAAAGACTAAGTGGTCCTGTAAAACTTTTTCTGCTCTTACTCCAGCTCTCACATTAAGAGGCCCTCTGGACCCAACTGCAGGAATTTTTACAAACACCAGTCAGAAATGTACTTGTTCTCTTCTGAAAAAAAGTGATGCTGAAGTGCCATTATGGGAATCTTGCTTTTACATAAAGACATCATAAGAGGATAAACAAAGTTAAGTCAGTATAAAGGGCCTTCATCTTGCAACAAGAAAGACTTGGAATCTTTGATAGTGGATAGTTATATGCCTAAGATACAAGCAGCTGAAGTATGAGCACCTAAGCAGCAAAGGTAGATTTTGTGACAAAGAATGAAAAATATTGTGCAGGACGAGAGGCTGAACAGGGACGCAGCCATTTTCCTACCCTCTGGAAGTGCAAAGACTGGTGAAAACAGTGCAGGGAGCAACAGTTTTCTCAAATGTCCATACGTAAACTGCTAGAAGTGATACTGAAACAAGTAGTATGCTTTATAGTTTGAAAATTGAATCCATCAAAGGCCTGTAATGAGCTGACAGCTTGGAATTAAAACCATGCCTCCGAATAGGCCAGCAAAGACTACTGGGTTTCTGGGACCTTCAGTGTACTGGTGAGAGATGTATAAGCTTGAAAATAATCCTTTATGCTTTCTTAAAAGTAGAGTGTAATGTGCAAGGTAGCCCATGTACAGAACAGGCATTCCACTTTAATTTTAGAGAGAATGAATTACTGGAGTACTATAAAATAAAAAACAGGTTATAAAACATGCAGGAGAAGAACAAGTTGTACTGCCAGCTCCAGCTCAGATACATATGCACAATGCTGAGAAAATGAGCCGTCTTTCCCAGCTTCAAAGACAGTAAATAAAGAGCAATGGCTAACAAAAACAATGTGATAAAGGCTGGGTTGTGTGAATTGCTCTTTTGCAGGAAGCCCATAGTACAACGTATTCATTAGTCATATTATTGCTAACTGAGGGTTATGTATAGCTCCCTGTCCACCCAGCTCAAAGCACAGTATGTACTGTATATTTCCTCTGATGCACTGGTAGTGATCAAATCTAAGCTGGCTCTAATGTAAGCCAGAAAGGAAAATAAAACCAGCAGTTCTTAGAAGGGGAGGAAAAAGAAAGCAAAGGAACAGTAAGGACACATTAATTTAAAGTGATGTAAAAGACTGAGGATATGTACTGCATCAGAGACGAAAAAAAATACGAGAAGTGGCATTCCACGAGTGCTAGAAAAAAATCTATAGCAATTGGCAGTGTTTTACATTAATGTATTGTGGTCCTTGGCTCAGCTACTGCCAGTGGTGATGTTTATTAGAATGCTGCCTGTACTACAAAGGACTGAAAAGAGCTGCCAACCTACAGCTGGTGATGTGCTTTATGTCAAGAGTAAAGGTAGAAGGACTGATACAGGCAACAGACCAACAATTTTCTCATTGGGACAAAAGGACTCCTGATGGTTTTAACCCAGAAGGAAGATGGCTGATCATCCTGGAGTGCATTCCAGTCTTTTGAGCATCTGAAGAAGTCACTACTTAAAGGCCTTGGAGGGTGTGAGGGCATCCAACTACTCAGTGCTTGCTCGACAGCTCCAGCAAGAGGAGTCAGAAGGCTCAATTATGAAAGTCTAGTAACAGTAAATCCTAAAATACTCCCTGATTTCCCAATTTGCTCTTTCAGGTTTGAGAGCTGAAGTGGCACTGATGAGGTAGAGTCAGATGTTCAGTCAAGTCACTCCAAAGTAACAAGTTACCACACATCAAGGCCGTGGTAAATGTTCTTGTGAGAGCTCTAAGCCAAAGGCAGATGCCTGATGAATTGAGACAATTTAGTCCAGAGTGGAAAGGAGCTGTGTGCAGCCATGGATGCTGCTTTGGAGCCAACATTGTCTCACTCGTCAGTACTGCTCCTACACCTGAATGTTGCCACACACAGAAGCAGAAACATTTGCCATTGTGTCCTGTTACCTCATTTTACCTCCAGGATTGTGTATAAGCCATATTTCCATGTGAAGAGAGGTTGTCAAAGGGGCCTAAAGAGGTAAAAATACCCAAAGTCTACTGAAATTCAGTGCAAATTGAATGTTTAACAAATTAAGACCCCAATTAAATTTTCAAGGACTCAGGAAAACCCCACAGATATTGCTGGTGTAAATTCATGTAATTGCATAGTACCAAGTCCCAGTTTAACTTCATCCATAATCTCATTTTTTCTGTAAAACACATAGTTTACCTAAGATTTTAAAAGCAATTTATTTCTCTTGACAGATAAGACGTTACATTATTTTCTTACATTTGGATTGTCATCAGTCATCAAGTCAGAGATAACCCAAAGTCATTATACCAAGTACTCATAATTTTCCCCCTCAGAAAAAAAAAGCACTGAATCCTCACCCCAGCTGACTTTTCTCTAGATACAGGAATATAAAATCCAACAGAGAGAAGCTCAACATTTGCACTGACAGCTGTAAAGGGCTCAGTTTTATCATAAATGAATATGACTTTCCCAGGAAATTGAATTTGGAAATTCAGTGTGTGCTCACTAGGTCATTGACGGAAGGCTCACTGGGAAGTCTTGTGATGGTCTACACTGAATTTCTGCAGGGCCCCCCCTTGAAACAAGGTGCACTGGAGATGCACCACATTATTAATAAGCCCATGATGCTTCTGCAGCACTTAGCAACTAGTATTTTTTTAATGTAAAATATGGATATTCCTGAAATTGTATTTTGGCCTTTCTGAATTGCCTGGTGACATGGCTCCAAGCAGCATGTGAGGTTTTCTAGTTTGCTCAGGGGACCAGCTAAGTCAGTGCTGAGACACAGACTTTGATGGAGACTTACACTATCCATCAAACACTTTATTGGCCAAAGGAGAGCCAAGGATTAGAGGCTTAATCCTTGAAGCAAATTTTATTTCCTAACTTTTATTTTGTCCACAAAATAAAGTCCCTATAAACCCAGCCATAGGATTTACTGGATGCATTTTTCCAGCTTGAAAGCAAATCTTTAACTCTCTATTCTTCATTTTATGAGACACTGTGAGTTCATCAGAGCCGTCCAGTACAGGGTTTAACCTCAGCTTCTTTTGTAGTTGACTTGTCTTGACCAAAGGGTCTTGAGAGCAGGGGCAGCACCTCAGGAATGTTGGGCCTGAGAGTGGCAAAGAGCAGGATTGAAAACAGAATTAGATCAGAAATAGGAGTTTGCTATTATTTGCTTATCAAGTATTCTGGTTCAAGCTACGGTGGAGCACTGAGGAATTGGTTTTGGATATTAACTGTTGCCCACTGCTCTGCCCATTACATTCCTTTGCATTATGTAGCTTTGTACACTGAATAAAATTTACAAACCAGCAACCCTCTGAGGACAAGAGATGAAGGCACTTCCACCTGTGTTTGAGGTAGCTTGGGAGGGCAACTGAGCAGCTGAGCAACAGGAAATGCTGAGATAGTAAATGGCACATGCTTATCGCCAGGGCTGCTCAGGAAACTCCCTGATTTAATCACCTGACTTTTAGAGGGGACGGTTTTGCTGGAACAGCACAGAAGAGCAGAGGTAACACTGTGCTTGAACCCACTTTCTGAGGGCCTGGGGTTTGTATACTGACGGGACAAGATTTAAATATTCAGCTAACACAATGAAAGTAAAGATGTGTAATGGCTCCAGCCCTCCAGATTAGGTGGCAAGTATTCTTTAGAGCATGAAAAGCAGTGTCAGGAGAGACAGTAAAGTTAAACAAGGCAAAAAGTAGAAAAAACAAATGTACTATACCAATATGTAATTACCTACCCAAAGAGTAGGGCAAGGGGAATATAAGGTCGTGCTCGAGTTAATTCACATAGTGATGCATCACAATATTTGGAAGCATTTCAATGGTACTTCATTCTTTAGACATGCAAAGAGGTGGCAGTAGGAAAAAAATTAAGGAAATCCCAGCTTGTTGGATGAATCAATGGAGCTTTTACTCACCATGACTACTGGTAACAGAAATACTCCTGAAATGAAAAATTTAATAGCAAAGTGGATATCAAGAAAATAATGTCATCAAACCTTTTCATAAAAAAAAAAAAAGGAGGGAAGGAAAAGAACCTATATAGATGCAATGTAATTTTTTACTAGTTCTTACCAAATCTTCTAAAAAGAAATTTTGAAAAAACAAAAAATAGTATTTTTAAATGGATGTGTACAGGGGAATCAGTGAGAAAAAAGGAGAGAAATCCTGTAGGTTTCAAGGCAATTCTGCCTGCTCTCTATGTGTATCCACAGGAAATACAAGTACAGCCCAGGAGAACATGCGTTTGTAGTTACTGAGGTTTTTGAAGTAGGACTGGCTGCAAAGGCATGTCCCATACCAGCCAGCACAAAATGTACTGTAAACTGGAAATGACAGGAGAGCACTTTCACCCCATCTATAGCACATTATGGGAACAGCAGCAAAGGCCAGGGTTGCCTTGACCTAAAGAAAAGCCAAATACTTTGGCAGAACATACTGTAGGTTCTTCCAAATATGGAAGTTTCTTCTGATCTCTGGGCATATTTCAGCAGAACTATTTTTAAACATAATGTTCACGCTTTTCGAGTACTTTTCTTTGATTGGGGAGCAGAAAAAATGGAGAGAGTGTGGTAATTCCCATTGATTTTTTCCATTTTCTAAACAGGATGTTCCTGGTTTCAGGAATATCAAATAACACTAGTGCGTGTATACAGCTGAGAGATAACAACCATATTTCTTTGCTCCCTACAGATGCTGATTTTATTTTTTTTTTTAAGAAGGAAAACAAAAAGTTGGGATTCTTTATCTCCCCTCCTCCAACACAATAACAGAAGTTCTAATAATCTAGTCTGGCAAAAGTAGCAGAACTTTTAGAGAACTATTACCCCTCACTGTTTTCCAGCTCTCCAAGAACTCACACACGTTTCTGTAGCAAGACATTAATTCCAGCACCTGGAGCCCTACAGTGGCATTAGAACAGCATTTTGTCACCTCTGTGTATATACAAGGATTTTAAATGGCACTGAAATTATTAATATCTCTTCTGAGTCCGTCTGTGTAAAAAAAGTAACCACGGCTATAGAAGATGAAACTGGGCACTAGAACTAAGTGACGCTGGTTAATTATCACCAGGAGCACAGTTCCAAGGCTGCTGACAGTCCAGGGCCAATTATGAGTCATGCCAAGCACTTGCAGTATAGGAGACTTGATTTATTCTGCAACACAAAAACATCCTGTGTCTAGAAACACTTAAACTTCCAGACCCCCTTGGTTACAAAGGTACCTGATGTAGAAAAGATATTTTTCCTCTGTTTTTCTTCATAGTTAGGTCCTGGTAATGGAGAAATAAGATCAGGATTTTCCTAGCTTTATGATCATTCTCAAGAATTGGCATGGACCAAGGAACAGTCCCAACAGCCAATCTGGATATGGTATTTCTGGTATCAGCAGGTAAAAAAATGCAGCTGTATGGACAATGTCCCTGTCCTACTACTTGGCTTCAGGGCCAAAGAACATTCTCTGGTCACTTTTATTTACTAGAGCAGATGCAGCTGTGATGGAGCACAGCCATTATAGAAGTCTTGATTCCAGTTATTTTGCTGGCCTATGACGCAAATTGATTCAAATTTGCTTAATTTAATGTCCTTGACTTGTTTATTTAATGTAACATAAGAACATAAAAAGCCTTTTCTGGATCAGTCCAAAATCTTTCTCTAACAATGAGGAAAAGCTTACAGATGAGCTTAAGGACAGGACAAACTTAGCAGAACTTGCCAAGAATTCTCTCTTCTGTTCCAGTCATTTCAAGTTCAGGGGCCGCTCAAGCCAGACACACTTAGTATTCAATCACTCCCTAACATATGGCTCTTCTGTCAGTGTGAAGCTGGGGAAGCCTTTGGACCCCCCCAGTACCTTGCAGCATTGTCTGTCTTACCTCCCTTCCCTTTGTGTGAGAATGAGTCTCTTTGTTTGCTTTCAGTCTGCCAACTGCTGGTTTGATTTGATGTCATTGTACTGCAACAGTGAACACTGACTGATCATTCTCTGTTTATCCTCTCCATGTAGCTCGTGATTTTATAGATCACTTTCCTTTGGGGCACCTTAATTGATTTATTTTCCAGGAAAGATCATGTATTTGGTGATTCTTCCCTCAGATGTAATTTCATAGTTCTGTCACCTGTGTGCTCCTTCTGTGTTTCCAGTTCTTTTTTTGTCCTACTTTTTTTTTTTTTTTTTTCTTCATACAGATAGAAAAGGTCTTTTAAGCTATGCAGGATGGGAGAGATCTGTTACTGAATGTGCATGGTGCCTCGAGCATGGTTGAGTAGATGCTGCTGTAATACAATATGAGGGAAGAGCTCTAGATCAAAGGCAAGATTTATGTAGCTATTCGAGTGCCTTAGAAGCCAGAAGGTGACAAACAAAATTTACAGGAGCATCTCTGCAGATTAGATGCCTAACTTCTCCTGATAGTCTTACCAGCACAGCAGAACCCTTTTCATGTTGCTAATCTTTTGGATAACAGCCCATAGGTCAGTGATTAAAAGCAATCAGGGATACCATATGCACACAGAAAACAGCACTGCTCCTTCACAGGACCAATCAGCATCCAGGCATGGCATATCTGTAGAAATAGAGTGAGTCTGGCAAATAAAAATAACGTGAATTTTGATGATTCACAGGGAATATTCATCCTGTGAATATAAAAGAGGTAATAAAAAATCACAAGGAAAGAAGATTCAGCAACACTGGATTAATAAACTGTAAGAAATGAGCCTGGAAAATTAATGAAGTCCTAAGAAATCTAGGAGAAAAGATAGATTGATAGACATATTATGTACTTCTTCCACAGAGTTGTTTTTCTCTCTGACACTTAATGTTTATTTAAAGAGTAGGATTAAAACTCAGTTTAAAATTTTTGAATTCCACCTAATTTCAATATAGAAAGAAGGGGTCATGATGAATCAGACCACTAAACTTTTCAGCAATTTCAAACCTGTTTAAGTATCACTGCTTTTATTATGGGAAGATGAGGAAAGAAAAGATGGCCTTTGTAAGACAAGGATACAGCTGCAGACAATTGAGTTACAAGCTCAAACTTGTATTCTCAAATTATTGAGGGTTCTTCTGGTGTCTTTAACCTTTGGACAACTAAGTCACCACTTTGATACAGAACCTGTTTACAATGAAGCCAGCAAACATATCTGCACATTTTTTGGAAAGTGTTGAATTTTGTGGAAACAATTAATCTGACCTCAACGATTCTAGTGTTTAATGCTTATGAGGCTGAGAGGGAAAATATGGCTGAAATTTATTCCATCTGTAGACCTGTGATACCTGTTTATTTAGAGAGTTTAGGAGGCAGGGGTGGCCCTTGAATTCTGGTACACAAAAATGACATTCTTGACCAGGCTTTCCCAGTGCTTAACTAAGTCTCAAAATGCAGTTTTGTTTGGATTTTATGGACTTATTTCTCATTAAAAGATTTGTGAATGTCATGCACTTTCCAGCATGTTGTGTACAGGCACACACAGAGCAGAGTAAGCTATTCTCAGCACAGCAACTTATTCATCAAAAATTGCTGCTTTATGTTTTTTAGAAAAATTATTTGTGCACAGACTTCACTTCTTTTTTTAATCTGGGGCTACTCTGGAGTAAATGTATGCTTAGAGTGAATACAGCTAGCAAAACTAGGCATTAGCTGACTGGTTTATACAAACATGCTGTAGCCTGTGGATTCCTTGCAAGCCATTTCCTGTCTTAACTGTGTGTATTGTGTTTGCACTGGCAATTTATTTTCATCCTACTCAGTTGTATGAGTTCACCTGGATCACAGGGTTACGTGCCTTTCCTAAATGGGAATGCTACATCTTTACTGTGCGTTCAGTCTGTCTGAACTCTGAGCAAATATGCACCAATGGTTTGGTTCCTTCTTGTCCTATGAAAAGGTTGTCCTAAGAAGAATTTTCATGCCTGAAAGTTTATATAAAATACCAGTTGCAGGTTTTGCTGGGGAAAAGATAGGGCAAAGCAGAGAAAAGAGGAGAATTAAATGTGTAGTAGTCCTTCCATTAGTACTGCAAGGTTCATACACCTCAGATCAGTAGGGGCTCCTTCTCCACGTTGCAGCTGCATTTGGCCTTGGCCAGAGGAAATGGTGCATTGGATTCAATGCCAAGGTAACTGCACAAACTCTGTGGTCTGTGTAACTCAAAACATTGGGTTAAATGATGGAAAAGTCATCAGTGATCTTCAAATCAGTAAATTTCAATGGATGATTTTTTTGAATCATGGCGAAATGAATGTCTATGACTAGTTTTCCTGGATGTTGCTATAATACAATAGCTGTGGACTGTTGAACCACATGCTTTATTTCAGGCAGAATTGATGTACCTCCAGGAGAGGATTATATAATCCCCTTTTAGATCAGATGGTCTGTGAAAGTGCAGATGAATGCAGAGCACATGCTGAAGAAAACTGGAAAGCAATAAGGTTTCTTGGTTAATGTTAGTGTTACTGTCTTTCGCTTACAATAAATGAGCATTAGAAAGGGTTTCACTCACAACAAACATTCCTGATAGCATAATAGACTTAAAAATAGAGTTTTTACAGGCCCTTACTCATATAAATTATAACAGCAACTGGATACAATATCAGGCGAATGGCTTATGCATTATATGAGTGTGTGAACGAAACACTTCTGTTGACATTATATAGAAGTCATTACACTTTCAATTGACTTATTTTGCCATTGCAAACACTGTTATCTGCTCACTGGAAGATTTTTTTTTCCCTCTGTATTTTTCAGAGGATAATTTTATATTGCCTAAAGAAGTGTTGCCATTAATAGGATTCTAAAATAATTTTTGTATATATAGACACATTTTTGATCCCTTTCAGTTAAAAAAGAGATAGAATAATTATTGAGAGGCCGCTTCCACAGTCAGCTGATGGATGTGAATTTCTGTGTGATATAGTAGTCCCTTTTTTGTGTGACATATAGCATGTACTATATTTTCTGTGGAGATTACAAACACACTGTCTTTCTCTATGTTTTCTTATCCTTCCATACCCTAACGATTAATTTCCATATATTCATTATATTTATCCCACTAGTTGTCTTAAAAAATTACAGCCTTTTAGTGTGAACCAGTGCTAGAGTGCAGAGAAAAACACATATTTCTGAAACAATGTTTAACTTTCCCTCATTTCATCAACCTATAAGAATTAAATATATGAACCACCAAATGCTTTTATTTTTTTTGTTTGTTTGGTTACTTTGTTGCTTCTCAGCCTTGGGGACTTGATGGCCACAGCCCAGGTTGTCACATTGGTGTTCAGGAACGGGGAGAGCACAGGAACTGACTCAGGTAAGGCTGCACAAGCTGATCTGAAACCAGGGGGAGTGCAATACTGTGCAAAGGTGCTTCAGCAGACGTTACAGACCTTACAGCACAAGCCCCAGGCCAGCCAGAGCCACTTGGCTGCCAACAGGTATTTAGGGACTTGTCTGCTACTGACTGCAACACAGAGCACGTGATCTGTTTACCTGCTTCTGTGGGGGGGCTGTTAGACATAGCTCCAAGATGCCCTTTCAATAGTTCCACCTGCTCAGGATTAAAGACGGTCTAATTTTATGACCTACAAAATTTTGATGTTGTAGTTCTTTAGCCAGTTTCCAGGTTTTGAAAAAATACCATTCTATAGGTGTTATATGCTCCAAAAATTGCTCTTGTAATGGTGCTTTTTGTTTCGTACAGAGACAGAAATAGTAGTGTGCATTCATTTCAAGAAACTTGAATTTCAGCATTGCACATAAAGAAAAAGATAGGATTCCAAGGTTTTCAGCTTGACAAGGAAAATATCTTCTTGACCCTTTTGTAGTTAAAAGAGAGGTCAAAAAAAAGGAGTATTTGCAACTCTTCCATCTTCTCTATTAATCTTAGCTTTAGACTTTGACTCATAAACAAGCACGATAGGGTCCTGAACCAGGATTAAAATGGAAGGTTGTTTTCAGAACTGGTATAGAAAAGCACTTTTTCATTTTTTGTGTGAGTGTAAATGCCTTTAAAAATGAATAGAGCCATTCGTCTAAAAAAAAAAGAAGTATTGACATTTTTATGGAGTTGTTTTTGGAAAGATCCAACGTTTAATATTAAATTCAACATATGGTTGTGGTCAAATTGTGCTCCTACTGTGTAAAATATATGAATAACAACTCACTGCATTCTCCTGGCCAATATACGGAGAGAAGGTTGATTAATTTAACTAGTATCCCTTAATCTCCTGCCTTGGCTTCCATCCCGTTCTGCAAGGGTTGATAAATCTTACATCCCCTGAGGAGTATTACAATTCCTAATAGTCTTATGCTATTAGGAAGAAGCAAGGCTCAACTGTACCAAAACATCCAGCACATGAAATTGTATAAATAATTTAGCTTTTCCAGTTTAATTTTTTTTAGAGCTTTTCTTTGCAGGCTACGATAAGAGATATTAGTTCAGTCAACTGTAAGTAAATAAAATAAAAAAAGGAAAATACTGTTCAGGGGAATTGTATGAAGAGGTAAGGCTGTTCTTCTTACTGTTTGCAGCACCCTGTTAGGCTATCAAATCAAAGGCATTCATGTATATGATTTTAAAAAAATGTGTTTTGCTTAGAGTGGGTATTCTCTTAGGACCATCAGCTACTTTCCACACGGTATGACATGGCCAGAAGAGGAAAGTTATCCACTGATTTCAGCGTGAAGAAGTGGGTTTCCCTGTCCTGCCACCGATTTTCTGTGATTGTATGCAAATCACTGCACGTTTTCTGGAAGGCTCAGTCAGGCAGGCAATCTAGTTAAGATGTACAAGTTCCTCTGAATCAGGTGAGCCATAGCAGTTGCCTGTGCTCATAGTTGTAGTCCACAGCAAATTCAGCTTGACTTCACTTACAGTGAAGGAAATTCAAGATAAATAGTATAGCCTTGCATTTGCTATAGGCTGAGTACAGCCACCATGTCTCAGATAACGCATATTGAATTATTCAGCTGCAATATCTTGGTCATGTGACTGAGATTTATACTCATTTGTAAACTACCTTGAAGGAGAGAGCTGAAAGGATAAATACATTTAAAAGAAGAAATGAAAAGGACTGTAAAAATCTCAAAACCTAGGACCATGCAACTATTCAATAGAGAGGCACTGTTCTCATCCTTGGGAAGACACAATATTAGTCATTTCTGAATAGCGATACATTTTTTTTCCAGTGTACAGGAAAACCTGGCAAATTAGCTGATTGTTTTCCTATTAAGTAAGATAAGTGATGAGTATTTTGCTTCAGGAAATATAAACATCTTTTGCATAAGATTGAATCACCTGCAACAGGCTAAACCCTATTGTCTCCATTCTAGCAAAATTTCTGCTGGAATTAGCGAGATTTTTAAAGGACTTGAGGCTGGCAGTATGTGTATACACAAAATAATGCTCTGACTGCAGTAACAGGTTGGACTGAATAAAGGTATGGAAACATGGCTTGATTTATATTTTATATAAAAATAACACTTTGAATTCTTATCTATTCTTAAGAAATTTTTCTTCATACATAGTAAAGTAAATCCTATCACATCGGAGATAAGTAAATAGGATTATACCTTTGGGCAAAAAGGGACTTACAGAATTCAGAATGGGCATCTACTAGCCAGTGACCACGCTGGGGTGTTTGGTGCAGAAGTCATCCTCGTAGTGGTTTTGGAGGATTTAGACTGGCTCTCTTATGTAAGTTGTGGATGCTGTGTGCTCGTGGACTGTTGTGGTTTGGGCTTGTGTCTTATCAGGTCCCTCCTGCCCCACAAAGCTTCAACCAGCTGGTGGGAAAGGGCAAAGAAGGGCTTAGTCACAGTCCAGCAGCAGTTGTGTCCCATGACACCCTGGTGTGACAATGCTATAGCAAGGTGTGAGGTGCAACACTCCACGAACAAGCTCTTTCGTGAGGTTTGGTTTATTTTGGGAGAAATTTTCTTAAACTATGGCACTTTTCAATCCCATGAGGAGCAGCCAATTGTGGTGAATGTCTTGGGAAATACATGCTTTGAAAGCTCAGCCTTATGCAGTTTTGTAGGGTTCAAGTGTAAAAAAAAAAACTCTATGGGTAGAAACAAATGGTACAAATCCATTGGTGCACATTTGTTGAGGCTCTCATGATATCCAGGGATATACTGGGATATTGCAGAGGTTTATACATGAGAAATGCTGTAGAAAGATGAGTCCAGCAGCATAAAATGAGAAACTTCAGTCCATCCTGACACATTTGTTTTCAGAGAGACCCAAAGGACTATCTGTCTATCAAAGAGACCCAGAGGACTCGGTTCCAACATTTGTACAGCCTGAGGGTGTGAGGACAACTTCAGGTCAGGAATGACACAATCCAGCTGGCTGCCATTTGAGTCCACCTTTTACAACCATTCTGGTAAGCTCCCCAGACAATTCAAAATCCCTCTGGACACGCTTCCATATGCATTTATTCCTACTGACGAAGGCTTGGCCCAAACCCTGTGATTTCCCAGAGCTGTGTGACTGGTTATACAGGGTCCCCTGGGTGACTCCAAAACTAACTCTGACCAAAATCCTCAAAAAGCCTGTCTTATACCAGACCTCTCAAAGAGACACTTCGATGTGTTTTTCAGGTTCATGTTTTTCAGAAAACAGAATACAACATTTCCCCTTTAAAATGTGGGATATAAAACTGAATATCAGAATCCTACTATGGTTTGGGTGGAAGGGTCCTTAAAGACCATTTAGTTCCAACTTCCCTACCTTTGTTAGGGGCAACTTCCACTAGGCCAGATTGATCAAAGCCCCATCCAGCCTGGTCTTGAACACTGCCAGGGATGGGGCATCCACAGCTTCTCTGGGATCCAGTGCTTCACCACTCTCACAGTGAAGACATATCGGCCTCTTGTTCCTTTAAAAAATACAGATGTATTTATTTCCCTATTCGTAGTTTCATGTACGTTGTATTTCATATGCTTTCTGTAATAACACCACAAAAGACTTCATAAATGCACTAGTCAGTGGGGAATGCTGTGCCTGCTTGTGATTTTACACATCTTTTCTTTAAGCCAGAAAATCTAAATGTAAAATGTAGTATTCAGAGACACTGAGAGGGGTTTTGTGGTGCTCTCTGGAGGATGCTGGATTCATAAAACAATGAATGGATTACCGTCATCGATAGAGTTAGTTTTTCCATCTGTGGCAGACAGACAATATACTCCTGCTAACGTGCTTCATATTAATAAACCACCCAAGTATAATTCATTGCAGGTTGCAGCTATAAATCAGAAATAGCCTTCATTTTGTTCAGCTGTCAGACTGAGAGAGCATCAGGGGATGGGGCTGTTTGTAAGGAGGCCAGGGGGGCTGCAGCACTTTGACCTCTCCCTGCAGAGCAAAGCATGTCACCCCACAGCTGTCCATGGAGACGAGTCATGTGGTTAGGTGCCCTGTCACGAGCAAAGAGCCACCTTGTCACCTGCCATCATTTTTTGTCCTGCTGTGTTCTGCTGGGAAAGAGATGCAAAGAAATGCTGCAGGAACGGTGCGGTGTGAACGCAAGCACGGCTGCCAGCAGCCAAATCCCTCCGGCCCCCGTGCTGCTGTGGCACTGCTGGAGCTCTGGGGCTGCACGTGTCTGACCCGGGCACAAACCGACCCTGAGACAGAATAGAATAGGGTGGAATAGCACAGAATTGCATATTTTCAGCTGCAAGTGGCCTACCATGATCATTTATCTCAGCTGCCTGACCAATTCAGGACGGACCGAAAGATCAGAGTCAGTCCCAGGAAGCCGCAGATATAGGTAACTTCACTCTAATCCTGACATTTTGGTCTTGTTAGGCAAGTCACTTTGTGCCTGATTGAAGTTCCATTAAAGCTGACGAGGGTTTTGTTCTTCCCTCCCCCCCGACCCTAGTGGAAGCTCTCACAGTCACTTAATCTCTCAGTTTCCCTGTCTCTGCCCAAGAAATTGGGATAAGCACGGATAACTCAAAGAGGTGTTCTGAGGATTAATTAGTTAACATTTGAAGGGCATTTTGAGGATAAAAAATGCTGAATATTGGCATTACTACACCTGGCTCTGTGTATGTCTCTGTCTATGCACAAAATGAATACCATACTTCCATGGGTAAAACTTACATATCAGATAAGCAGCATGCCTATGCAAATAAATCCTCAGGAAAATCAGTGTTCTCCAGTAATCCTCAGGCAACATGCAGAGAAGCAGAGGCAAAGGCAGAGGGCAGCAGAAGCAGGGGGAGATGCACTAAAGAGGGAAAAGAGATTCAGAAGTGTGTGACGGGAAATCTGGAGAGGGGAAATCTCTTTTTCTGCAAATGTATATGAATAAGCCCTACTGAATCACAGGCCACAGGCTGTGCACATAAGAATATAGTTTTTCAAAATTCTTATTGCATTATGATTTAGCCATGCATTCTGTTTTATGGTGACATGACCTCATTGTTTTGAGATTTTTCATGTGCACTATGACAGCTTTTGTATGGCAATAATTGTAACTCATACATTAATTTTTGGCATTCCTCATATATTCATTCAGTCACTGGAAAGTGCATAGTTTAAAACTATCACATTGTAACTGAACAAATAGTGGATTAAATGTGCCTGTTTTGTCTTTTTTACTAAGCTAGGTGGGATCAAAGCTATCAGCTTCTGTGCCATAACTTAATTATATTTTTACTCAGAGTGCCAACATTTTACAAAATGAAATGAAGTAACGACAGGAGAAAACACAGCATCATTCAAACAGGCTTTAATCAGTTCTTGGAAGGATAATAGCAACTGAAGCAGGTTTGTTAGTTCTGTTGGTTTCATCCCATTAAAAAACCAGTGCACATAGCTGTTATTTCAGAGATGATCAGCACTTGTCTGTGTGGACCTGCAACTGCAAAGTGAGAGGCAGGATAACAACATGTGTAGATGCCCACACAGAGGGAGCTGCCACAGTGCCAGTGACGGACCATTGACAGAAGGACAAGGAAGTGGCTGACGTGCAGGAGTGAATCGTGCATAGCCAGAGCAGTAAATGATGGTTCCTTTCTATGCAATTAGCTGCGAGCAGCAAGCGGGCGGTGAACAATGGCAAAGCACATTCCAGCTATCGCCTTTGTATTCCGTAATCTTGAGTGCAGACACATTTCTTAAGATTTCCTAGTCACCCACATCATTCTAAATGTTTAGAAGGTGTGGACTGGGTTTTATTGTGAGAGAATTTCCATGTCTGTAATGGGAAAGGCTTAGCCTATGCTGCTTTTGAAATGACTCTGTGAATATGACTTAAGAGAAATGTGCTCGCTGTAATGACAGCCCTTAGCAACATGTTGAATCCTCAGGGTAAAAGCTTATTCACTGACTAAAGATGAAGGTTGTTAAGGGAGTGAGGAAAAAAAATGCAAAAGCAAATTTAAAAAAAAAAAAAGGTGTGGAATCAGGTAGCTTTTGCTTCGCCTCTTAGGAATCTGAAGTGCTTGCAGGAAGTGCTGTAATAATTATTTCTTCTAACAGCTGGCACTTCAACCTTCCTTCACACCAGGGGAAGTCAGTACTCAAGGGCTGGAAAGCGAGGTGGAGTCTCAGGGGAGCTTTTATCGCTGAGGATAGCACTTTCATGCCATGTTTGGGAAAGGAAAAAAAAAGATTAAAATGCAGACTGCTTTCTGCATGAACCACCTGTCTTTCTCAGGGGCTTTTAAAAAAGATGGACCTTGATTGGAGAGTCATCTGGTTGCAGGGCCTTTTAAATGGCCTTTTCTCTCCCTGCTGGCTTATGTGGCTCCTTTTCTCCCTTCTCCTTGTGCCCCCTCCCTTCAGGATGCTCCTTCTCACCCAAGGGATTGTTCTGCTCTCCCCACATCTCCTCTCCAGTTCTGCCAGTGCTGCAGTTTGTAGGGGCTTGCGTTAAACCAGAACAGAGACTACCCTGGGATAAAGTAACTCTGAAAGTAGCACAAAAAGGAAAAGTGAAGACAAAGGTGATTTCTCACATAGATCTGGATCCTGACAAGGACCTGCTGGTACCTGAAGCTGTTCCATGGGCACAATCTTGTAGGCAGCAAGAAGTGTCCAGCAGATGAGATAAAAATTTTCACCTATGCTTAGAGATTTTTTATGCCTTCATTTTCCTGATATTACTCTGTAAACATTAAAAATTTCATCTGTCACCTTCATAAAGCTCCCTGTGCTTACGTGTTTTTCCCCAGACTTTAATTGCATGGTCATCTGTTATTTTTATTTCTTTGTATGTATTATTATTAAATAGTTCTTTTTATCTCCTTTCTTCAGTGTATGGCTCCGGGCTCTATTAATCACAATCTAAAGCCTCAGCTGAATACATTGTTATTAAGTTCCTCATGTGGTTTTTATGGTGCTCTTTCTGTAATTTGTCAGTTCTTCACAAACATCATGAATTTATATTCACAGCAGCCCTAGCAATTAAGCATATTATTACCATCATTTTACAGATGGAGAACTGAAGAAAAGATAAATTATAGACAAAGCTGTCAAAATCCTACACTAATTTTTGATGACCAACTTTAGACACCTAGCCTGTAATTTCTCTGGGGCAATAGTATTAAATAGGCAATCTGCATTCTAGTCATCTATCCATGTGCTTCAGTCCTCTGAATTTCTGCAAATCATACCCAGAAAGCTGGGAATAAAAATGTTAACAGCTGACTCTAATCCAAAATGAGCACCATGGCAGAGGTAGGGAGGTGGTATAAGTGCCTTGCATGCTGTTAACTGTTGAGTCGAGCCTTGTACTGAGACAGCTAAAGGCAGAAGTTTAAGCTGTGAGAGTCTACATCTGAGCTAGGCATCTGAGCTCCCACCAGTGCCACAGGGCCTGGGGAGCTGCTCCTTCACCCTCCCCAGGAGGCACCTCTGTCTGATGAGCCCAGCACTCCTGGGTGCTCTGTCTGTGCACTGACCAGGTCTCAGCTGACTCTGCTGGGAATGGAGACACTCGGCTGACACGGACACACTGAGCTGGTAGGCAACCAATTTATTTGCCTGAATCTGCAGGCAAGCCTCTCCCCAGTGTATTTAGCAATGAAACACTATGCTTTCTACAATATTCTTCCTTCATCTTTTCTTTGGTACCTCGTGCTACCTGCAACAAATTGAAGCTGGGACACCACAGACACATTTTCATTCATCCCGTAGTTCTTATTCACATAACACCACCCACACTTGCTGAGTTTTTAGTACTTATTCACCCGCCGAGGAAATGGATTTCCTACTGTACACGGGAATGTGTTTCTCTTCACACTGTTCATGACTGGACAATATGCACAATGCTGTGTGTTCCTGCCCCAGAGCTCCTTTATGACAAGCCCTGTCCTGACAGTGTAACTGCATAACTGAATGCAGTTATGCATTTATGCAGTTTTAAGCTGAATCAAAATTTTAGAGTATTAATCCATTGTGATGCTGACCAGTGAGAATGCAACTGAAACCCTAGAATGGATTTTAATTATACTAAAATTGTGTTTCCTATTTTTAATATGTTAGGGTTTTTATACCAGCCAAGTGTTCAGTTACTTGACTAGTCCATTAAACAAACTTTAATTTATATCATAATTGAACAATCTCGAAGTATCACTCAGCATAATTTCAAGTCTCTCTGCTACTAGGAGAGTTATCAAATGGTGGTATGATCTACAGAATAGTGTACAGGCCTGAGATTAAAGGAAATGTGCTATTCCAAACTTTGTCATAGACTTTGCAGGTGGAAATATATTGACTAAATGCAGATGCCTGTGCTGAAGACATCTGCATCTGGCTTCTGGCTTAGTGGATAGTCAGCAAAGAACAGGTCAATAGAATCCAAGGGGCAATTAATCCTTTCCTAAATTAGATGTCTGAAATAGGGCAGGTGATTGGCACCCTAAAAGGGCATATTTGTCTCCAGTGACTATACATGGAGCCCCAGGGGCCAGCTTGGGTTTAAATGTCTACATTGTTGATTTCTAAAGTCAGGTGAGATGGATCCCACCCTCTGTATCCCCAGGCCAGTTATTTCATCTCAGTTTGCGGTTTTTTTGTCTTTCTGAGTGAGCTAGTGTAACACCGTGAGCAGCAGAGTAGAATTAACACAGAGCTCTGCCTTGACTAATTAGTTTCTCAGTAGGGCCGTTTTATAGATCACTGGGGTATCTTTTCATGGCATGATGTTGTGTGATGTAGAAATATTCTAAGTGCTATTATAATAAGCCACATGTTAAAGCTCAGTTAAATACCAGCATCTTCAATATGCATGGGAGCTCCTGTTGCCCTGTAGGTTCTTTTCTTATGAAAAAAAGATCTTAAATGATATCAGTGTAATATCAATATTGAAACTTTTATGGTGCTAAAGTTTTCATAGGAATCATGGTGAATTTTTCTTAGCAGAAAACCACCATTCTTATCTAACCTCCTTTCTGTCTCCAATTTTGTTTCTTTGTCTGGTAGACACTGAAGCAGGAAGCTTCAGAAACAGAAGCCTTGTGGCAAGCCAGAATGAATAATAAAGCTGAATTCTGGGGATATTGCCAGGGAATGTCATACAGGATGTTCTGCACCAACAGCTCAGGAACTACAGGTGGAATTACAAGATTATATGCTGCCAAGCTCTAAGGCGAGCTGGGGAAGCAAAACAGAGTCAGCAGGGAAGCAGAGGGAAGCTCCAGGTAGTTACAATTTACCCCTTTCTTGAAACCCGGAAAATTATAATGTGTTTGACTGTAAGTGCACCCACATAATAAGCCTGGACAGCTGTCACTCTGTGGAATTTTTCTTTTGAACTCAACTAAAGACCAGTGGTGCATATATATTTAATTGTTTGTGTTACTGCATCTGTGGAGATTGCAATCTTTCCTTCTGTTTTTATGTCTGGATAAGACCTATTCTCTTCTGCCTCCTGCACTTCTGTCTGTGCTGTGCTGCATGTGGGGTACTGCCAGGACCTCAGAAGTTCTGCAGCCAGGAGCTCATCACCCTGTTTGGAAATTCAGGGTAGACTTTTCCTTCTTTGTCTCAGTCTATATGTAAGTCTGCTACACCTCTACTCATAGTTTTCAGCACTTGCTGCATAGTTCTGTTGCATTCAGTGGGAATATCCTTGGGAAACATCTCCAAATTTGGCTATGAGAGGGATTGTTTTGGAAAGTTGGAAGCATAATCCTCAGCTTGACCTGAGTGTCAGCTCAGAGATAAATAATATGAAGGCTTACTTTGTTCACTATGAAGTGTCAGAATTATCCAGACATAGCTGTATTTCTGATATCTTTAGAAATTAGCATTTCTATGTTAAGAGAATGGGCACTTGTAAGATTTTTTTCATGTCTACCTTCATGACTTGTAAGCAATCTAACTTAAGACTTCTTGCAAATTAAAACCAAAAAGGCCAAAGAAGTCTGCACACTCAAACCCAAGGTAATCAAAAAATCAGCCAAGAGCAATAGAAGTTGACCTTACTTACCCTTTCATGACTTTTATAAGTTGTTTTATCACCTTGCAGCAAAGATTTACCATGACACTTGGGGTGTGTGTGTTTGTGGCATAAAGGTGTCAGACCTTCACTTTTGTTTAGAGAGAAACAAGGAAACATCGCATTTTATATTTTCTTTTAGGGTAAGTGGAAGATAAATTCACTGGCCTGTGTTCTCGTATTGTGTCCCAATAAGGAATCTGATTGCGGACCTGTCCATGGAGGAACAGACAGACACTTCTCTAGAAAAGCAGCTGTCCTTGCTCTCCACTTGAGCAAGAAAGTAACCACCATATTTTATTTAGCTTCTCCATCTTTGCCCCTTTTCTGTCAGCAGGTGGGAGGTACAAGAGATATTGTAGAGGACCCCTGTGTAGAAGAGAGCTGGTTTTACTTTTTCGTCCAGGGGTGTCAATCTCTTGTAATGGACAATTTGATGGCACTTCATTCATTAAAGGGAATCTAAATGATTGACTTGAACACTAAATTAGATTCTAATTTCCAGATGACATAATTTAGGCGAAGCACAGCTCATTCACAGGGCCTTGCAAAATGAGCCTGACTATAAACTTTAAATACTGCCACAGTGAGACATATATTGCAATAGCAATGATGGTGTGGGTTAGTAAAATGGCCCACAGTTATGTGAATCCAACCATACACTCAAATTTCCTAGAAAAAAATGTTCCCACACTTGCACAAATCCACTTTTTTTTTTTTTTTTTTTTTTAAGTTTGACTGGTATCCACACGAGACACCAGGTAAAAGTAAATGTTTACTCTTAACTCTCTCCTGAGATGAACAAGACTGACAACATGGGGCACTAGAAAAATTTAACTTGTCAGTGGCCTCAAATTGAAATGATTTAACAGTCTCAGAATGAGCTTGTTTTTGTCATAAAAAAGGCCTGAAATGAAAAGTAGATGTTTCCAGAATGTCCTGTCAGAAAGCAAAAAGATTTTCTCTGTGTATGAGCCAGAAGCTGGCCCAATCTTATGGCCTCTTTCTTTTTTGTTCAGTGCTGATTCTTCCATGCTGTTTGTATTGGAGGGGGAGAGATGCAGGAGGAGGGAGAAGAGAAAATCAATATGTTCTTATGCAAACTCAGCCAGACAGCAGCATAATACTGCAACTAGCCAAAAATACCAGTGTAGACTCCAGGCTTATGTTCAAAGAGTAATATGACATTTTTCTGGGTTGAAATTCAGGTGTGACTGAAACAGATGCTTTTACCTTTTATATAAGACTATATATGCAAAGCTGTTCTGTTCCTAATTTTATTTTTGCTACCTGAATCTACTGATTCTAATGGGAATTAAGAACTAGAATATCAGTTTTTAATTCTTACTACACAGGGAATTTTCTATTTAAAAAAAAATATTCCATCACTGTAGATTTCTCTGGATGAAATTTGTCTGCTGGTTGCAAGAGACACATCTCAGTGTGTTCCAGTTTGTTTACCAAAGGATCAGGGCTTTTGTCAGAGCACCTGATGATCTGGCCAATTCAGACAAGAAGCTCAGACTTCATTCACTGATATCCCAGGGAACTCCAACTTGAGGCATCTATGATATAAACATACCTAATTAAGCAAGCCACCCTCAGTTTCCTCTGAAAACAGTAGAGCAGAGTGGATATTTACAGGGATTTTGAGTAGTGATGAGTCAGCCTCAGGTTCCACCGACTGTCTCTGTTGGCTGTAAAGGCATCCTGGAGTGAGCAGTGCAGTTGATTAGATGTCTCAGCAGAGGCCTCTGCATTTAGAGAAGATGAATCCAAGCCTAAGTTTTTAAAAATTCTCAATTGATTTTAGCTTCCATTGCTGGAGGTTTGCTTAAGTGATTAAAATTAGTCTTGAACTTGCATTTATCCCAACTTAATGCTCTTCACACCAGAGTATTGTGATCAATTTATAAATGTTTGAGGTTTGCAGCCCAACACTGAAAGGCACTGATTTCACTGTTTTTTGTGAAGGGCATCTTTTTCTCATGGCCCAAGTGTCCATGGGATGGGAACATTTTCTCAGGCAGCTGTTTTAGAAAGGTGAGCTCACTTTTCCAAGACTGGCAAACAGAAAGCCAGCAGAATTTTTAATTCTTGAGGTTCTTTGCTAAATTCTTTGCTTTAGGGAAGACTGCTTCATCTGCTAATTGGATACATGATATAGATATTTTACATTAAAGCCTGTGGTAGAAGCAATGTCTAAGAGTATTTGGGAATACTGCAGGCCAATATGAGGAGTATTGGTGGATGTTTACCATAAGGTTATTGGGAAGGCTGCAAAGTCAAAAGCAACATTATCATACTACTGAAATAACAATAAATTAAGGTAGATATTTTTCTTTTTCTGTCTAAAGAAAAGGAAAGTATCCAATCATTGACCACTGCTACAGACCCAACACCTGAGCATTGATTGCATTTCCAAAAGTCAATGGCAAAGCCAATGGTTTCTCAGAACCAGGATTTTACCAGTATTTTTCTATATTCTCTCATACCTGTGGATGCATTTTAATTTGTTGAACTGATAATGGTAATCAATGACTATTGAAAGAATGCCAAACACATTTGAAATGCATATTACTAGGCTTCAAGTAATTGCAATTTCTAGTCAAATATAGTCATTTGGGAATTTACTGCTGCTTGTTCATCCCCAGCCAATGAAGATTAGCCACAAAGAGAAAGAGAACCTGCTTGCAATGACTTTGATAAAAAGATAATGACTGAAAACATTTTGAAGTTCCACAGCTGTTTTGCCATTTCAATTACATTCAGATTAGGAATAATATTAATATTAATAATAAAAAAAATTCACAATCATTAGCAAAGTTTAAACAAGTTTTAAAAGCTGGGCTTGAGAAGAGGATTTATTTAAAAATTAGCACATATATAGTCATGTTGGCTTTTGACCTATTCATTAAGTTTTGTCTTTGGGAATCAAGACTGTTTCACTTAAAAAACTTATCTGTTCATCACATATTCATGAAAGCACCAAAACATTCTATATGTACCATCTTAAACAGGTAAAATTCTAGGGAGCATCTTTTTCCTCCATGGTAGGCACATTAAAACCTACAAGGAAGGTCTCTGCTTGCCTTTCCATTACAGCCAGAGTGAATTCAGCCCCAAATGATGTACTGAGACCCACAGCACCCTGGTCTTCTTCAGAGCAGGGATCAGCCTATGCCCTGTGACAGCACTGCAATTAGACAGTATAATTACTGTGAGATTATTCATGCACATCTGTCTTTTGTGGACCCTAAGAACCAACAACTGGTTTAACATCTGGTGTTGGAGACAGGAATTTGCTTTACAAAGCCACAGTCCTTTTTGATGACTGAGAACTGTTAGGTAGAGGTAGGATAGACCTGACCAAGTGAGGCAAAAATTGTGTTGTCAACAGGCTGGGCAACCTTCTGAGGAGAGCCTTAAACAAGGAATGATGGGGGGGAGGAGATGATAACACACAATCAAGTGGGGAAGTGGTAGACTGGCTGATGTGGAAGGAGAGACTACAAATTCAAAGGAAAAGGATAGAAGGCAGCCCACTGTAACCCTATACACGCAAATAAAGAAGTGCCAGGATCAGAGCATTATGAGGGGAAATGCTCACTCTTTTTCTGGGAAATCCACGTGCAGTAAAAAGAGAACAAACAGAGGGAATGAGAGGTCTGCATGCAGGCGCAGGCCTATGAGACAGTGCTGGGATAGAGCAGAACTTCAGCAAAACTGCCGAGCTGAAATTATCCAACTAGAAGTGGTAATATACCAGATAACTGTGCTGCCATTCAGACAGACCTGGAATGGACGGAGAAATGGGACAACAGGGACCTCATGAAGTTCAGCAAAGGGAAATGCTAAAGGCCTGACCCAGGACAGGAAGCGCCTTACACAGCTGGATAGGGAGTAAAAAGCCTTTCACACCTGGGACCCAGCTGTCTGGAAAGCAGCTTTGTAAGGAACACCCAACAGGTCCTGGTGGACAAAAGCTGAACGTGATCCATCAATATTCCCTTGCAGCAGAGCAGCCAACAGCCTGCTGGGCTGCATTAGGAAGAGGACTGCCAGCGGGATGAAGAGGTTGGTCCGTCTCCTGTGCTCAGCATTAGTATTAATAAATCTGGAGTGCTTGGCCCAGTGCTGGGTTCCCCAGTACATGAAAGACCTGGACATGCAGAAGTGAGTCCAGCACAGGGCTACAAAGATGTTTAAGGAACTGGAGAGTCTTAAGGAAAAGCTAGGAGAGCTGGGGCTGCCCAGCTTGGAGAACAGAAGGTCAGGAGGATCTTATCCCTGGGTATCAATACCTGCTGGGCCAGAATAAAGAAGATGGAGATGGAGTTTTCCCAGTGCTGCTCAGTAGCAGGAGAAGAGGCAATGGGCATCAGCTGAAGTGCAAGAAATATCATGTTAAATTAAGAAGAAAATTTTACTGTAAGAGGAGAGGGTGTCAAAGACTTCTAGATCCAGTTTTCCAGAAAGGTTTTGGAGCCTCCAGCCTTGGAAATATTTAAAATCCAGCTCATCACTCTGCATGTTTGTTTTCATGAATTTAAGTAGTGGATGTTCAGCAGTTTGGGAAAGTAATTTCCACAGGGGTGAAATCATAATTCTATACATTTTAATTGCTGTATTCCATGCATTTCAGGAGAGCAAGGTACAGAAACATCTCTGAAAGGAAAATTCCCAGATGCTTAAATTTGAATTTGGCTTTTTCCACTACAGTCCTCCAAATCAGACTGAAATGCCATGTAGTTTTGACTAACAGGAGCAAACAGAGCTGATCCAGTAGTATGCAAATGAAGCTGAAAGGATCATAAATAAGTTTCCTAGTTTTAGGTGTATTCCCTCAATGGAGCCGTGTTTATGGAAATGCATCTGTCATTGGAAGTCAAATTTATTCCTACATGCTTTACTTTAGGTCTATTTTTAGTTATAGATGCATCTTCCCATCACTCAGTCAACAATTATAAAAAGTAGACCTGCATTTAAGTATTTAAGAACATGTTCTGCCTGGATAATTTTCTCCTATAGTAATTTTTTTCTGAATATAGAAATTATGAGGTCTCTTTAAATATTAAGATTGGGTTGTTTAAGAAGTTTGAAATAATTCCAGCATTTTTTAAAATTTTATTTTAAGAACCTGGGGGGATTCATTGACTTCACTGGAATTAGAGATCTAAAATTATGAACACTACTAAATGCTATTGTGTCTGTTTTTCTCTACCTAGCAGAAACAATATAAATATACGTGTACTTCTGAGTTACAAATAACTGCATTTACTAAGCATGTAGAAACACTCAGTCCTGGCTGCATGCCCTGATGAGTTTCTAGTGAATTCTAAAGCAAAACCCTGTGAATATAATTAGAGAGCTGATAGAACATTTAAAAGAATACTATTCTATTTTTATGTAACATAAACCTTTTCCTAGCTATGTCTTGAGTGAAGAGGGAAGGCAGGCAGAAATGGGATCCCCAAACATATTCCATGTATAGAAACCTCGCTGCAGAACTAAGTTGAAATATCAAATTTGGCTACTTTAAAAAGATGTGTCATTCACTGGTACTGCATTTTATAAACAAAGACAACCACAAATTGTATTTTAAAGAAATAAAATTCACCTAACACAGAGTGTAAAAATAGCAACCTCTAGTCAAAGCTAGAGATGCAGTGTTTGTGCACAACAAAGCCAGTGGATTTTAATGATGCAGTAAAGGCAATCTGTTGTATCATTTAGAAATTAATTCTGTGTATGTAGATAATCTAAAGCTGAAACATGAGGTACCTTTTCTTATTTGAAGTGGCATTGGGGTTATAAGCAGTAATTACTTAATGCTAATTTGTTTGTAATAGGCTTGATTTATTTCAACTTTTATCATTTAATTAATGGAGTGTAAATCAATTACATTTTAATTTTCATTCTTAGCTGTAAGTAATATCTCCATTTTCTTAAATTTGGCATTAGCTCAAACAGCCCCTGAAAAACCTGCCTCCCACACCCTTCAGAATCTCCCTTCCTTGAGGAAATCCTCTTTCTGAAATTTCCTTTTCATTTCCTGTTTTCCAAATAATACAAGACCAGACTCAGCATACTGACTGCCAGAGTGTGGGCCAAGACAGAGCCAAGGCTTTTCAGTAGCTCACAAATTTACAAGCACCAATTCTTATATTAGAACTATTTCTGCTGGTTTGAGGGGATTAATCTGAAATCTGAATACCTATTGAAGCTATGAAGTAGACTTGGCCTGATTTTCATATAGGAGCTGACAGAATTTAACTTTTTTGAAAAACAGGTTACACATATTTAAGAACCTATATTTAGACCACTGCTTTTGAAGCCTGGATGACATTTTCATTCCAGCTGTGTCAAACTTCAAATTCACTCAGTGCTTTGATGAATTTTGGCTTGTAGAGACCAGTCACAGAGGGGAAGTAGGCTTTTCATATGGCAACGATAATCTGGTATTTCTCTTGCATTGTGTCTAATTGACTCATCTCACAAGAAGATCAGGCCACTAGAACAGAAAGGGCTTTAATTTCCCTTTCAGAGAAGCTGGATTGTAGATGAATTTTCTTGTACATCTGGAAAGTCATGCCCCTCCTCCCTTTACCCTTTTCCTTCTAAGATTAGTAGCATTTCTTCTTTCTTTATGTGATGCTTTGACTCTGGTAAAATTTCCCGTATTTTATTTTTCCTATCTACTGGAAACAGACTTGTGATTACTTTATAAGAGTTTGTTTCATCCCACCAGCCTTTAGAGGAAAGTGTTTGCCTACTCTTAGACTTCTCTCACTGCATCACAAGAAAGACCTACCTTCTATTTCTGCATCCTTGGCAGAGGTTTATGCACATCGTGCAAATTTTTCAGCTACTGAGCAAGATCTTACTGTTTATTTTTTGTGGGGTTTTTTTTCCAGCTCATAGTGGGCAGTACTGTGGCATCAAGACCATCACTAGTGTTTGGGCATTCAAGAGGAAGAAACTAGGTGGGGCAGTGAGTTTAGACCTTCTCCCTTGGAGGCAGGGCTGTGCAGGGCTTGCAGCCCTGCTGCTTCCTGTCCCACGGAGCTGCCCCCTTCCCTGCAGCTTCTCACAGCGCAGAGGTTACAGACAGTCTCCTTTCATCCCCCTCTCACCACCTCATGGTGTCCTTACTTTGGATACCCACTCCTCCAAAAGGGTCTTTTCCCATACGTGAAAACCCTATTCATTGATTTCCTTTGTTGAAAGAGGACTGCTATGAACTAGGAGAAACATTGAGCAAGATGTAAATCCTGCTTTCATGTAAAGGGCTTTGTGTGTTCATTTTTCAGCCTGTAAAGCCAATTTTTCTGGTAGTCTCAGAAGCCTTCTGTTAAAAAAAGCTACCTCCCTTGTCTTTGCTACATGAACCTATTCTGTTCCTACTCTCTGTTTTGTACTTTATAACTGTCTTTCCACAAAAAGGAGATATTTAAGAAATAATTTTATTGGCTCGTTATATTCTCAGCCTTTTATTCTCTAATTCTGGTGCTAATATACACCAAAATTTGTATTCCTCCTGCCAAACACTGCATGCCTTCAGGCACTGGTGTAGTTTATATGCACATTGCCTCTAAACCATAGTAAGTAGCCTGTATATTGCCTGTTAGGTGAAGTCTAATGAGCAGTGTTATTTTTAGAAGCAGAACTATATCCTTTGATTTCTATTGTATTTTTTTATTGCTGGAATAATTTTTGTTTGTCTTGTGCTCTGCAGCTGCATATCAAGCTGAATGCTTTGGGGATTTGTTATTCTCTGCAACAAAGGCTAATATTCCTTCCTGGTCAGTATGTGACTGCACCTGGATCATCTACTGCATTTCTAATGTCTGTAACAGATATTTCCTGTTTTGGGATTCTTTCCATTGTTCTCTGCTCACTTGCCTTCTTTAGGCAAGATGTTTAAATTATTGAAGCTTTAGACACCCATTCCTGCCTAGTGACCCATTATTTGCTGTTCCTTTCCTGTATGCAATGTACAAATGTGGAGCTTTCCAAGAGCCTTATCTCATATAACGATGTCCTATTTTTAAAGATAATCTGCATCAGTGCCACCACATTACTTTTTTGAACACATGAAGTTAAAATGATGCAAAGCCGTGGATTCATCTAAATTATTTTACAATTATTTCTTCTTGATTTAATTTAATTAATTAACTGCACGTAAGTGTGATTACAAGTGCTTTGGAGTAATTGCTGTCTCTTCCTAAGTGTTTGTACGGAATCTAAAACAATGAAGACAGTCCTATGAATAGTAATAAATTTAAGGAAGAAGGTTCAATTGTATATTTCAGTGAAATTTTTATGATATATTGTTTGTCTTTTCCCTTGACTATAAAGTGTGCAAATACATTAATAAAGACAAATAACATATGTTGTTACACACAGTGATTTAAAACCCCAAACTGAAAAACTTAGTTTCTTTATTCCCACAGCGAACAAGGGAAAGAGCTTAAAATTCAAAGTACCTGAATATTTTCTGACTCACTTAATGTTAGCTTAGTAAATAAGAATACATCGAACATTAGAGAAGAGTCTTGAGATTCTGTTCAGATGAGCACTTGCTACCCCCTATTAAGAATAAAAGAGAAGGAGAAAGATAAAATGTGCTAGAATAGTTGTGAAGAGAGAAAGCGTTTAGTTAATGAAAAAGTCAGAATTAAAAAGCAAGAATATAGCTATATATAGAAGTGATAAGTTGAAACTACAAAGAGAATTGAAGTTTCTCTGGCTATAATCACACAAGCTGAATTCTGACAGAGGTATGTGAGATATTAGGAAGACATAATGAATTATGAGTGGTCAGGACTGAAATATTACATTTCTCCAAAAATGGAATTCTCCCTAGTGCAGAGGTAAAAATGCTTTAAGGGCCAGGATCTGAGTCATCCTTTTTTCTTTCCTCTTTCCTCTACCTACATCCCCAGCTGTCAGGGACTTAAGTGGGATTTACTTCTGTGAGAAAAGATAAAAGAGGCAAGATCTAGTATTCTTAAAAATGATCCATCCATCTGACTTTGCCACACTTAATTTATGAAACTTGGCGTAGCTGGGAAAAATGAAAGAGTGGAGTTGTGTTCACACAGGATAAACATACCCAGTAAAACAAAGTCTAGTAAGTGCTTCACTTTCTGATTACCTGTAGTAACCCAATACAGAGGAGTAAAATACACAGATAAGTGATTGCACCAAAGATTTTTAAGACAGCGTAATAACCTGTTCACAGACTATTAAAAGATAGAAAAAAAAATGTTCCAAACGGAACATCTGTACACATATAATGACCAATGATTCTTTTAATTTTGTTTGACGTATAAAGAAAAAAATCTTCAGGTTGCAGGGGTGTTGGAGGGGGAAGGATGAATGAAATTTGTTCCAACTCTAGAGATATTGTTCAAAAGCTAAACAGAAGCCACGAGTAATGAACTCTTTTCATGTTCATTGATGAATATGACCATTTACTGCTAGAACTAACACTGACAACCCATTTTACGTTTCAAATACCCCTTCTCATTAAAACGAAAATTACATTTGCCTCTAGAAAACATCAATGGCTGTAATCAAACGGGTATTGTTGAGAGCATATCGCACTAAATGTATTTCTGGTTATGTGTAAATGGTGGTTACTGGTTTCACTGGGGTCAATGAGCTTGTCATGAGCTTTGTGCTGAGAAATGTGCTTTGTGCTCAGCAGTATGCTTAGCTCTGCCTGCCCTGGGGAGCAGAACATATGAGATAATTATGTTGTTTTATTAGGTCATTCTAATCGCATGTAAACACAGCACACATATTTCAAATTTCCCCATGCTTCCACTTAATATGAGGAATGCTCTCTTCCCATTAACAGCTGGGTGACCCACATTTCCAACAGGCAATCTGAAAATTCAGCTTGGAGTACAGCATCCACGTAGTTGTGTCCTCGAGTAATTTCTATTTTAAAGGAAGAGAAAAATATAGGAGGGCAGAGGTCAGTGGAAATCCAGTAGGATTACAGGCCTTTGCAACTTTGCTGTTCAACCAAATGGCGACTTTCACTGTGTGTGTTTTCATTCATGTCTATCCCTTATGCTTGGCAGGGCTGCAAACTCAGCCAGACCCTTGTGAACAGCACACAGAGAGTAGGAAAGATGGAGCATGGACAGCCCAGGCAGCAGTGAGCAACAGATTTGTCTGCACAGATTATCCCTTCTCACTCGTGCACATGATTGTCTTAAGTGCACATAAATAGAATTTTTTCCCCTCCAGCCTTCTGTCAGACTATCACTTTCACTGTGACCCAGCTTCTAAGGTACTACATATTTAGTCATGTATTAGAGAGAAAAGGCCCTGTTTATCACATCACTTGATGGGTTTATGGCATAAAATAGCATCTGGGGAGGGTGCCCTTCCTAAATCAGATGCTGATTGCGGGTAATGCTAACCCACTAATTCAGGAATTGCAAACACCATTCTGCAGACGAGTAAGATGGGCTGCAAAAAGCAACCCTCAGACATAATATATGAAACCTGACGTTGCTATTCCCCAGTGTGTTTCTCTAATAGCTGGCATATTTCTTTCGGCCTAGTGACACAGTTTTATTTTGTTACTATATGCGCATGTTTCAGATAGAAAGGAAGCAGGAAGCCACTGGCTTGTGGTGTCTAATTGCAGCCCGGTACACCGAGAGCAGAGGGAATGTGAATGGAAATGACTTAGTCATGAACCAGCCTGGGCAGGAATCAGATGCTCTGGCTCACTGCGGAGACAAATGCTTCTGACAACATTTAGCTGGTGCAGACCATCAGTTCTCAGAGATCACGATTTTCACACCACTAATCCAGCTGAAGCATTGGCTAAAGAAGTTTTTCCAAGTGCACCTTGAGTACCCAGCCTCTGTGACATAACTAACAGCACTGATAGTGTTTACAGGCAAGTTCCAACACTGTAAAGCGTGAAATGTATGTGTCAAGTTTATTATGCTTCCCTTGCCTGGAGCTGATTAGTGCAAATTAATATTTCACACTAATCAGCATGAGCAGTTAGCACACAATTTGGATTTATGGAATTCAGCTGATTGCATTAAAAATGTATTTAGGCTATTTTTGCATTGTGCAAATAGAGCAAAAATATCTGAGCTGTTTCCAGTAAGGATTTTTTTTTTTGTAATATTTCTAATGTTAATATTACCCTTCATATAGCCATATACTGTTGACATGATGGTAGCTTTATGGATACCCATACTTATAAAATCTATAGTTCATTCTGAATGACAAATTGATGGTTAATATTTCTTATAGGCAATGATTAGTCAAATTTTAATTAAAAATGTATTTTCAACATATCTTTAAAACATGCAAACAGCTAATAGGCAGTCTGAAATTTGATCCTGAAACTGCTCAAGAAACTCACTTCTCAGGTAAAATAGTTATTTTTGGCATTATGAAAATAAAACAGTATTTCCACTCAGCTGGATCAAGCAGCACTTACATCAGTTTCGTGCTGTGAAGAAGAAATGAGGAAGACCACTTGCCATACTAAAGACTACATGGAAAACCTACCTGTTTACTCAGGCTTTCCCAAAACAGCACACTCAGTCTCACAGATCCTTTTAAAACCCAAACAAAACCACATGCAGATGTCCCCATCAGTTTTTGGGAACATATAACTCAGTATAATTTCTGGGAAAGTTACTACAGAAGTTCTCACTGTCTTCTGTGGAAGCTGGCTTAGATGAAGCATTTTCAGAACTTAATTTAGCTCATAGCTCTTGCAATTGTCCAGAAAATCTTTGCAACATTGATTTCAAATACAATTGGATGGCACAGGAACTGTTAGATCAATTTCTAGATACAGTATTGGATTTCCAACAAGAAGATATCTCAGTACTGTGCACTAATTAAAAATACACACAAACACACATGCACACACAGAGACATTTTTACAAATTAAGAATTAACTTTTGGAAACTAAACTAAACATTTTTTTGGACCAGTCTGCCATAATGACGACAACAAATAAAGCCTGCATAGCAAGAGGATGTATTGGTGTCTGTAGGTCTGGGATGTGGTGACTCTGTGTTTTACCCAGTGCCAGGCTCCAGAGCTGTTTTCTTCCTTCACTGACATCTATATGAACTTCTCGAGACTGTTGGAATATCTTTGGATTCACTGTGGTGTAACCAAGAAAAGAACCTGAATCTCAGTTGGTGTGGTGACACACATTGATGGCCCAATGTTTAGTGTGTTTCTGAATTTGGTGATGTCTCTGAGATATACTCAGGAAATAAAGACCTCTGAGGTTGTCTAAGGGCAGTATCTTCACAGGCCATGGAATGTATTCTGTGTGGTGGTTTTATATCGTGACATGAAACATTTTTTATTTGATATTTGTTTATGAGAGACTATTCTTAATAACTTGCTGAAGTGTAAAACCCTTAAGTCAATAAGTGGAGCATTATATAAAGAACTATTGCAGCTCTCTTTTGTCAGAAAAATAAATGATGTCTGTATCAGGATTGTTGGATGCCAACCCTGAATCCTGCAAGGCTCCTCCCCAAATGTGGGTGGTTATTGTATGTTGTGAAATGGCCCTGAGCCATCTGCATCTCATTATGAGGTTTGCTTTGTACCAGAAAACCCAAACAGTTATATTTCATTACATAATAATTATTCATAATGCATATTCTACCATTATCAGTTATATGAGGTCTCTTCAATTTTCTTATTTGCTGATCCAAATCCACCATTGCTGTTCCCTCTGATTTGCTTAGTAATACGTATAGGAAATTATGCAATTAGCCTTGTCAGCATGAAGAACTTGTAATGTTCTTGCATATACCATAATTGCATCCCATTTGTCAACAAATGACAACTTTAATAAGAGAAGTGCTCACATCATATGGAATGTCCACACACTCCTTTAATAAACACTGATTGAAAAATTTACTGCCATAGCAAGATGTTTTAGGACTTTAGTGTGAGGAGGAGAAAAGTTCAACCATAACTGAAAACATATGTCCGGAAGAAAGAACCCACCTCTCCACACTGTCAAGCCTTACTGCTGGTTTAAATTTAGGCAAGTGCATGTAGTGAAGTATATTAAACCTGGAAACTTGGCTTTATGCATGGCCAGCAAACCTAATTAGAACTTCTTGAACTGAAGCTGTGATAGAGTGCTGCGTATCCTCTCAATCCAAGTAAAATTAATATTTGTGCTTTTTTAGACTGCTGACCTTTATGCAGCTCTCATGCTCCTTTGAAACGCTCCTATGGCTAACGTGTATGCCAGTGGGAAGGAGACAAAATGCCTTCCGGCCGTGGGCTCCTCTTCATGCTTGGCACAGTCAAGTATGGATTTCTGTGATGAACTTTTGATTAATTATTTGGCTGAAGTTTCCTATTTTACATCTTGACATGCTGATGCAGATAGTCACAAGCTAAACTGTGGTCAAAATGGCAGTCCTGCAGAACATCGTCCTATGCAGACTTCCTATGAAGAAAATCAGAATTCAAGCTTTCAGCAGAGAGCAGGAGAGTTAGACAGACAACCCTTCATGGTGTTCTTAGGAATGCAACACCCATCTTCTTTAGGTGCTTTGAAAATCCTAACATAATTTATTAGTCTTTAACTTGTTTATTGAAGTCTCTGTTAGAGCAGGGTAAGAATAATCTACAAAAGAAGAATTTGAACTATGACATTCATGTTTCCAAATGGAAGGAAAAAGATAGCAGCAAACTAAATCTTTAATGAGAAGACAATGAATGTTTAATTGGTCTCCAGTAAATAACGGTATAGTTGATGACCAGTTAATGTGATAATAAAATACGAATGTATGTACAAAAGGAACTGTCCATCATATTTAACCTTAGTATAGTTAGAGTAAAAAGGTTAAATTGCATAGAATAATCAACTTTATTTATTTATTTTAACAAATGGAATAGAAGAATCTGAAGCCAAATAAAATTCCTTATCTTTCCCCTGTATTGGTAGCTCATCTCGAGTGTTGGAGTCCTTGGGGTATCCTTCAGATAGCTATTGGAGAAATTTCTAGTTTTAAACATATAATAAGATGTCCTTTGGACATTGTAAAAGCTGCAGTCTGCTGTAAAACTCATTCTGTATTTATCCATGCCCATGTAATTGAATAAGTAGAAAGAAAACACTGTGGAGCCCTCAGGGTTTCTTTACTGCTGTGGATGCTGGAAGACCCAGCTGGTTACTGTGCAAAGAGGCACTGGAATCTTTAAATAAAGTCACTCTGGTCACAGCTGTGCCATGGATGTTTATCAGGATGGTGGCCCAGGATTAATGTGATCACTCTGAGAACTCCTGTGTTAATGCATTTGAACAGGATCCTGAAAGGTCAGGGTGACCAGTACATGTATTCAATTCTTTTCCAAGTACATTTGCTGCAAATGCATGAGTTGGACTCCTTTTCAAATGGGAACAATGATGTCACGTTTGTGACATCTGAACACCATAAGAAATAATTTAAATGTAGATGTACTTGATGGACAGGTGCTCATTTCAGCATGTAAAATCTGAATAAAAAATAGGTAAATATGTGGCAACTTTGGATAGGTAACCTGCTACTGCAGGTAGAAAACGACTCACATATACAGAGCCTCAGTCTGAAGGCTTATGAGTGGTGTATTGAAGCTTCAGAGCCTGGTGTCATGGGCTTGCCATTTTCATGGGCTTTGAGAGGAAAAGAAAGATCCCTAAACAGAGATGCCAAAAAACATCTCTATTCATCCCATCTATTCATTTATCATAGCAAGCAAGCCGTAAAAAACTTACAGAATACACCCAAGCAATACCAATCTATAACTTATATTTATTCAGCACTTCCTGAAAATCAGAGGCTTTGAAGAAATCTCTAAATAAACTTGATATGCTGGGGCACCCAAAATCACTAAATATTAAAAAAAAAACGAACAACAAAATGAATAAATTAAGAAAAGAATAATACACTTAGGAAAAAAACAGTCAGATCAGGAATATTTATTTAGAGAAAAAAAAAGTAAAATTATAAGTAAGTGTGCGACTCATTTTCAGCCATTGAAATTACCTCTATCCCAAGAAAGCTGGAGAATTTCAGCATGGTGTGAGCTGGATGAAACTAAAGATCATCTCGTTTCCACTCCCTGCCATGGGCAGGGACACTTTTCACTAGACCAGGTTGCTCAATGGCCCATCAACCTGGCTTTTAACACTTCCAATGATGGGAAATCGACACTTCTTTGGGAAACCTCTTCCAGTGTTTCACCACACTCACAGTAAAGAATTTCTTCATAAAGAATTTCTCCATCATATCTGTTCTAAATCTCTCCTCTTTTAGTTTAAAGCCATTACGCTTTGTCCTGTCATTACATCTCCTTGCAAAAAGTGAAATGGGAGCATAAATAATCTATAGCATCAACTGTACACCATTTGAAGACTTCTGTATTAAAGGAACATATTCTGGAAGCAAGTAATTTGAGTTAATTTGTGCTTGAAAAGTATGTTTTAGCTCTCCTATTTGTAGGCAACATGTGGAAGTTGATGTAAACCTCTCAGCTGTGCTCTAAAAGGATGGAAATGTTTGTAAACTATGATACTGGAAAATTTCCATTTTGACTTTTGAACTCTTGGTATAATAGTTTTCTAGTTAGTTACTATGGTGATAGTGCCCAAAGCATCAGAAGCTGCAACATCAAAAAGACTGTGAAACACAAGACTACCTAAAAGGAATGGATAACCTTTTATAAAGGAAATATTTATTTTTCATTTTTACATCTATGGTCTCATTGTTGGAATGCCGCTGTTTTTAGTGTTAATTCTCTCAGCTAAATTCAGCTACCTATAAGTTAAACCACAGGCAGCAAAGTCACAAGAGAAAAGCTGTTCACCACCTCCATTTTTCCTGTGTCTCTTCTGGTCATATGAATCATTTTCTTGAAACACCTCTCTCTTCGTCTCTCCACTAGCTATAGTGTGAACTCATATAACCTATTTAGCCAGCTGAAATGGGTAAAATGAATTGAACATAGGTCAACATTTGCTGTAGGCTTATAGCTATTTTTTTTACCAAGAAACCTGCTGGAGTTAACAACCATAGATTATAAAAATTGCTGTAAATATGATACTGTTACAGCTTATATAAAATTATGTAGTAACTGCATATACTCACACACATAGTTTTTTTCTGAAGAAATAGATTGGATAATGTAAGTTTATGACCATGTGTGCACAGTAGTTATGGTTTACTACCCATTACATATTATCACTGCAAAATCAGTTCCAAGAAGTAATTTGAATTACTGGATTTTCTCCTCCTCTCTCTCTCTTTTTTCTGCTCCTTTTTTACTTCTTTGACAAATCTCTCTTGCTGAAATTCAATAATATTAGTTATGATGAAGGGGGCATATGAAGTAAAAGCATGATCAGCTCTCTGTTTATTAGTACACAGTATTTAACTATAATTCAATGTAAAAAAATAATCAAAGCAAGAAGAATATGTACCTGTGTAAAGGAAACATTTTTGTGGTAATAAAACTGTGTTTTGAAGGTACATTTTTTCTACTTCCACTTTTTTATTATTGTTGTGGTTTAAGCATAAACTTTTTTTTAATAAAAATATTGTGAGAAAGGGTGAGGTGAAGATAAAAGTGTACTTGAAATTAATTTCTGCATTGGTTAGGTAGTTCTGTGCAGTGAGCAGAAGGCATAGACTCACAGCAGTCAGAAAGACCTAATATCTAATATATTTAAGGAAGTAAAAGTGAAGGGAAAATAAAAGAGATGTGAAGATATCTGCTATTTGAAAATAGCTTTAGCATATTGCTATTAGGCACATAATGTCCTGGCTGTATTGTTCGATGCCCTGAGAGCTGCTTCCACTCTTTTTAATCACCACAGTGCTCAGCATCTCTGACTTGCTGTCCATTGGAAGTCTATCTGCACACCTTCTAAAATCAGCTGAAGGGGTGAAGGTACAGAATCTGATGGTGTGGGAGATGGGGTACTTAATTCTGAAAGTATCTGAAACCTCACTGACATCTGAAAATTGTCAGAATATGCCCCTGAAAAAATATAGATCAAGCACAGAATGAATGTTTTCTGATTTTTTTAATGAGAATAACCTTAGGCTAGAGAATAAAGATTTTTGTATGAAAAAAGAATTATTTTTCTTGCTTTTGCCAAATATATGTGATTTTCTTAAATGATGCTTTTATTTGTTTATATGAAACAAAACAGTTCCATTCAAGTCTATTACACAAATGCAAACATCCTTTTCACACAAGAAAACTTTCATATTCTGATTCTGTGAGGTGCAGATGTTTCTTATGTTGTGGAGGGGATTTATCTGACCAGACCTCAGCTTCCACAGAGGAAACATCCATGTCTGAGCTAGTCACATTAGCTTCCTTCTTTGTGACTCAGAAGGAAACAGGTATATTTATGCCATTATAATTAGTCACATCATAGCATAGTAGGATCATTAAGTTGCAAAATACTACTAAAATCATGAAGGCCAACATTTGACAGAATACCTCCATGCCTACTAAATCATATAGCAAAGTGGTACATCTGCTTGTTTTTTGAATGCTTCCAAGGGAGGATGACTCCATCACTGTCCTTGAGAGCCAGTTCCGCTGCTTAGTTGCTCTCTCAACAAAGAAATTTTTCCTAATATCAGACCTGAATGTCCCCTGGCACAACTTGAGGACCCTTCCCCTACTGTTAGTTACCTGGGAGAGGAGACTGACCCCCACCTCACACAACCTCCTTTCAGGTGGTTGTTGAGAGCAGAGTTGTAGAGACATGCCCGTACTTGCAGATGACTCATGCCCTAAAAGGCTTTCCAATCCCCAACTATGGTAAAAGAAATTCTGAAAAGACTGGTGAAATATTGATACCTAAGGTTAGCTTAGGTGAGTCACATCCTGAGTGAAGTCTTGATTTTGTGATGTCAAGCAACTTGTGCCTTCATGCTCTGTTTCCTAGTCTCTTACTTTCCTTAAACTACTTGCTTTGCTTTGAACTAATTCTGTAGAGGATGGTGTATGCAAAGATTTCATCCTCAGTCATCCTGTTTCTAAATCTTATCCTGTTAGAAAACAGAGCTGTGCAAGACAGAGGTGACTGAAGTGATGAGACACTCACATTAGACAGCTGACACAGTCTCCCAATGAACACATTTTAGCACCCTGAATACTGAGCTAAGTTTGAACACAGCTCACCAGAATTTCAGGTATTTCATTCCATTTCAGCAATTCATCCCACCCTGAGGCAGGAGTTGCCTTGAGAGGCATCAGTGTCTCTTTACAGAGAGCAGTTTGAGCCAAGGCTTTGGGCCAGCTGAGATGACACCATCCCCCAGTGGAGTTCGTTTTCTCTGTCCACAGAACCAGGACCCAAACAAAAGGCAGTGAATGGGGAAAGAGGGTTCTGCCTCTCCTTGGGACAGGAGGCACATGGGACAAGCAGGCTGATGTGCAGACTCTCCTTCCTTCAAGGGATGAAGGGTCTTGGTTGAATTCCTTGCCCCTTAACTGACACACCACCTGCTTCTCTCTGATATCCTTACAGGAAGTGATAAAATGCAGTTGCTATGTTGCGGTGACCCAGCCCACCTCGGAGCTGGATGTCATTAAATGGATCAATTTCCCTGCTCCTGACTTCGATCCCAAGGGCAGGTCCGAGGCCAGCTCATGGGATGACCATCAGACCTAAGGCCATCCTCTTCTGGGTGATTGCCACTGCTACATCTCCTCCCCTCTTTCTAGACCCTTCTTTTGTTCTTTAGTCCTTATTGGTTCATCCGTTTATGTATATTTATCAGTTTAATTGCCTATGTATAAGTTCCAGAAAGTTCTCCCCTGTTCCTTTCCCTATTGGCACCTGTCATTCCCATCATCTCCCTATTGGACTGTTTCCCTTAGTTCCTCCCTCTTTGAGAGCACCATAAAAAGGCTTCTCTGGTTCCTCCCCTGCCTTTTCTCGTGCTTCCCCTTCAGCTTTGAAGCTCCTTGTTACTTTTGTTACCAATAAAGGTGGATTTGTGGGCACCAGAGAGGTCCCTCTGCCTCCTTCGCCGCTGTCCCTAGGCTAGGCAACATCCAAGCTGCAGCCTGCTTTTGTGTGCCTCTGAGCAGAGCGCTCCGACCAGCCACGAGGACTGTGTCCCTTTGGTCGCCGACCAGGACACCGCCTTGCCTCCTGCCAGGCCCCCGGGCGGCCGTGGCAGCGACGCATTGCTATACGAAAGAATGTGTGTGATTTTTTCCCCAATTTTGCCAATATCTTTGGAAATTTTTGGACTACTGATATGCACAAAATTCATTATTGTTCTATAAGATAGCAGAACTGCATCTTGTAGGAAATGGTTGAAGAAATTAGTTCCAAAATACATTTTAGACCTTCAAACTGCTTAGCTGTAAGTCGTAGATGATTCAGGCCTAGGTCTTTTCCACTAGTCTTGGGTTAACGAGCTGTTTTATCAGTCTATTTCTTGCTTCTATTTCAGTACTTTTAGAATTATATTCTTCAAGTATTATGGTGATACAGTAGTCTGGTAAAGAAAAACACAAAAAGTTTAAATATATTTTGAAGGAAGAAATACATAATGCTGATAACAAAATTATGTTTGAAAAGTTATATATGAATCTGGAAACTCAACCTAAAAGAGTAATATGTAATATGAAGTAATATCAGAGCCTAATACAGAACAACAAGATGCTATTTTGGTTATTAAGCCTCGGTGAGGATTCTCCAGGATAAGAATTGCCTAGTTGCATGGCAAATACTGTTCAGTTGTGAAAACTGTCATAAAAAACCCAACGTTTTTGTGAAAGAAAAGAGGCTCTATTCACACATTAGTATTTCTCTCTCTGGCATTTTTGCAGGTGTGGAATTGAATGCCTACAGAAGTCATTGAGAAATTTTCCAGGCAAGAGGGATTTGCAGGTTCAAGACACCTCACTCACACAGTGTTCATTTCCATGCACTTGGTTACCATTTACATTCGGACCCTAAGTTCATCAGATAAAACTTTTGCTGAAGTGAAAACTTGTGCTTATTTTCAGTGGGTGCAGAATATGATCCACATGGGTAACAAATGTGTGATTTACAGGCACGAGCTGTAATGCTCTATAGAAATATCCATGAAGAAAAACCATTATGTGTGAGGATATTCCTTTTATTTCAGCGTGTCTAAAGGAGCACATATGCTGCCTTCTTCATTTTTAGCAGCAAGGTCATTTCCCAAAGGACGCAGAACAAAAAAAATTGATCTACAAACATCTCTTAGAGCAGTTACTAAATATCTAGCCTTGAAAATCACTTCTAAAAGTAGAGGATGTATTGTGTTATTGTATATTGTATTTTCATCTTTCACTACCAAAGTCAATATTTCCACTACCATCAGTCAAAGAATTGCACTGACTCCAGCTGTGTACATTCAATTGCATAAAAGACATTCAGGTGTTACTAGGAGATCTATTATCTGCTTTTGAGCCTTTGTCTGGGAAAAAAAAAAAGGGAGGAAAAGCCTTTTCAGTTAATTAAGAAATTTGATACCAGAGGATCTAGTGATTTGAATATGTTTCAAATGTATTTTAGGACAGATTCTGCCATAAACCAAGAAACAAATCTGAGCTGAAAGCACGGACTGCACATCTGGTAACTGTAGCTGCAGCTGGATGAAGGTTTGGCTGCTGCACTAAAGTACAGGCAGGAATTAAACTATGGGGGAATATTGATAGCGTGAGGAGATTAAATTTGTTGCAGAGCTTAAATGTGATGCAGAAAACAAGTGGAATGAGTGTAAAGGAGAATTTAGAAAAATATTTATGTAAAAATGTGGGGGTAGAAGTGGAATGGAAGGAAGCAGATCCCTTCTGAGTGGCAGAGGAACAAGCACATAAAACTGAAGTAGAATTAGCCACTCTATCTGTACATGTGTGCACGTGTGTGGGGGGAGGAGTTTGCAATCTGCTGGGGAAAAAATGTCTGAAATTTCACTGGGAATGTTCCGTAACCACTAATACTTAAATTTTCTTTTTAGAGGCAGTGAAAATCCAAGATCTAGAGAGGGAAGAAGGTGTGCTGAGAGGTGTCACTTTGTGCTTTATGCTTCCTGTATTCTGTGTAGCAAAGGATTTTGCTTTGTAATCTGTCTGAATGACATTCCTTTTGTTGGTCCTTTATCCTCAAAAAGTAGAAAAGAACTTTCTCTAGAGGCAAGAAAATTTGGGGATTTTGACAATTCTAACCGCTAAATATTTGTGGGTTTACCTGCCTTTGTTATTCTGGAGCATTTTGGAAAAAAATCAAAATATTTTCCACAAAGGGGAAAAAATGGAACAAAACATTGCTATTATTTCAAAACTTCTAACATCAGGCACAGCAACAAGACAAAGATACTTTTGCCAGCAAATCACCTGGGTTTGTGAGCACTGGCCCTGATCCCAACTGCACAAGTTGCACATGCAACAAGTGGAGAACTTATTCTTTTCCAAGGGAATGATGGGTGAGGCTTCTGCTGTCTCTTGTGCCTTTACCACTAAGTCTGATGGAATTTCAGCTTTTTGCTTATTGACCTAGCAATTTCCCTTCCCTTCCCTTCCCTTCCCTTCCCTTCCCTTCCCTTC